>JARGYA010001353.1:0-10883 GCA_029204335.1 Mycena vulgaris | reverse complement strand
TTCCTTTCTTTATCTTGCCCTCCCACCCGAACAATTTAACCTCGATCTGCTGTTAGCGCGCACAACATAAACAAATAATAAATACTGAGGCCCGACCATTCGGAGTACGTTCACGGCTACCAGTCGTGTAAACAACTGTCAGGATCCTGAAAAGATGAGCCGCGCACCTTCGCTAACGCTTTGCACTCGTTCATCCGTCCGTTTCAGCCGCTCTTTTTGCACCGACTGCACAAATTTCGCCACTGAATAATAGGTGAGCGAGAGGCACCGGGGTGAAAAATACAAACGAACTAAAGCCAGGTACTGGAGCGAGCACAACGATCGATCCCAAGCCGACCCAGACAGCCCATCCCAGCAGAGAGTGAAGGAACCAGATTCCGACCGCTATTGACACGGGACATAAATAAGCAGGACCAAGAAATCGCGACTATCGACTAAACCGCCAAGTCAGCGTGTGCCTTGAGACAGAGATGGGAAATCCAAACCGATGTTGCCTATAATAAAAAATGCCTCAGAGACGCATATGTCTAAGAGAAGTGGCGCCACGTACCCAAGTCCGTAGTGACTAAATTATTGATTTTCCCGACCAAGCTGCCCTCGGCTTTCTTAGCCTCCTCTTTCGCCAGCTTAGCCGGTTCCTTGACCGCCGCAGACTTGATGCTCGAGGTGCTCGCCTGCACGGTCGCGGACTCATCTTCTGAGCGAGAGCTGCTCTCGCCATTCTCCAGGGTCGCGGTCTCGGTTTCCGCCGTGCTTTCGCCGTCGGACCCCTCGCGCGTAACGGGCGCAGCGGCCTCGACAGCAGGCGAGGGCGTACCGGTCGACTCTTTGGCGGCGGTGGTTTCCGCCTTCATCCGGATTCGCAAGCTGGGAAGAGAATTATGTTCAGCGTAGCGGAGACCAGGCTGTACGTACCTGTGAGCAAAGACCAGCTGAGTTATGATGGCCTCAGTCCGAACGAGCGTCCGGGTCTAGAAATGGGACGTTGAGAGGGAGCGCCTTGTCCGAAATCCTTACGTACGTTGATGAAAATGTATAGCTGGAATCCGAGGGATCCTGAAAAGTAGAATGAGCATTGCTTTGAGCCTCGAGTGAGGACCACCTTACCGAGAATAGGCCCGAGGAACATCAACACAATCCAGACCCATGGACGCACAACGGGACCAGGTCCAGGTTCATCGCGCGTCTCAATATACCTATGCGAGCAATAGATCAGAAGTTGCGTGTAGATTACAAGTCAATACATACTGAAGCAATCGATTCATTGCAAGCGGACTGTTAAAAAGTCAACGCGAGTTCCTCGGTCAATCGGCAACGCGTACCTGGAAAAATTGACGAGGACTCTGAAGACCAGGAGACCTGCCAGGATGCTGAATTCACGATAAAAGATACGCATCAATCCGAAAAAAATGTGGCGACGGCTTTTGCTTCCGGAGAAGCTGTCCAGATACTGGGAACCGTCAGAGAGAACGAAGTCAATATTTAAAGTGACCTTACCTTGAAGCTTCTCGATTTGAGGTGAGTGGAAGTATCGGTGTCGCACAAAGGATACAGGTCGTCTTCCTTGAGCTGGGACTCGCGGTACGCCAGGAAGATGATATGATCCAGGAAAAAATAGAAGGCGAATGCGAATATAGATGCGGTCTGGAAGGGGTCAGAATGGCTGAGACGCTATGAAGGTCGGTTTTACCTGCTCGGGGTTAGGAACCGCCATGGGGTTCTGATTTTTGTCTCTCAGTTCTAGATCTTGAAAAGAAGTAGAAAGACGCACGAGAGGATCGACAGGGATATATTGACGAGGTGTGAAGACAGGGATTACGACCGCACTGAAGAAAAGGAGGGCAATTTTGGCCCACAGCTTCGGCCCTTGGTCGAGATCCTCCGGAACGCGAGTGAAGGTGGCGAACGGAAAGATATCTCTGTAGACATACACGCAGAACGCGACGAACAGTACGCAGTTAACGTGTCTGATTAGGCGATGTCGGGTATTCTTGGGACTGCTGGAGAGAGCGGCCAGAATGGACGCATATAACTGGATCCCAAGGTCAAAAAATATGTGAAGCAGCAGCGGGCAGGGAACTTGCATATGGTGCACTCATCAAAACTCCCCGGACCAGGACTTCATGCCGCGTCCCAGCGGCATCTTCCCGTTCGTCCACGATTGAAACGACGGAAAGAGCGACGAGGCCAAGACAGCCAAGCAGGCGGGCCACCCTGAAACGTAGGATGGACCCAGTGCCGATGCCTGGCGGCGCGGCCTGCGGTAGTCCCGCTGATGCAATACCGGCGCGTTGGAGTAGACGGTGGATAACGTCGAGTGAGAGGACAGCGTGAAGGAGGAGGATGACCGTGGAAATTCCAGCGCAATAGGCAGGGACGAGCAGTAGGTCTGGTCCGATACCGAGCTCTGGAAGGCGCACGGAGTCCATGATAGCCTGAGGGACGGTTATGAAATCCATCGTCGAGGTCGTTGTCTGCGAGATGATTTAGCGAACAGCCAGCGCGCCGGGAGGGTTCCGACCTATCATGTGCTGTCGCAGTACGTAAACTCACTTCCACGGTTCGAGCCGAAAGGGATGATATTGATCTCATCTTTGAGTTTCAAGGGCAAGCAAAGGGCAAGCGCATCCTGCAGTTCTTCGTGAGTACCGAAGAGAGAAAACCAAGCCCCTGCATTTATCCCGAATGCAAGCTTTAGGGCGGGAAGGTTGACTGCTCTGATTATCATGACCTTTACATAGAATGACTTCAATAGAATTGATAAAGATTTGACGTCTGACCAGGAAAGATAAAATCCAGACTGAGTCACACATAGCTTTGCGACTCGAGATAAGAGACGTTATTGATTTCTCGTCCGCGAATCCGACGAGTCTGCGTCTCGCTAACTTCTGTTAGCTGTACCTAAGATCAGTGGGTTTATTACTGGCTGTGAAAACGTGGTGCATATAAATGGTTCCGGACTCACTTGTTAAACTTGCCGGCCTACTACACAGAAAGCGTCCGCGAAAGCACGTCGGAATGATTCCGAATGAGTCTATCAGAGATGCGATCATTTCAGCTGAGTCCCACTGTGCGAGCTCGCGTGCAGAGGCAAAAATAAATAAACAACGTGGTCGTGATCACGACTGCAGTTAATCCGAATCGTACCTCGACTAACTGATAAACAGGTTTATATAGTCGACGGTCGCCGGACAAGTCAGAGACGACAAGCAGTGCAAAAATTCGATGACGATTGCGGGCAGAAGTATCTGGATGGTAGAGTCGACGAGTATGCTTCGCTCAGTGAGTCTGAAGAACAGACTTGTACCGTCAGGTTTGACCGGGACGTGACAATCAAAGTCGAGGAACCCACAAATTTAAAGTTTAAACCGGTCGGCCATTGGGCTGCGTGCGGGCGGGCCCTTGTGGAGTGAGTGGTTGGCAGATGACGGATATCACCATCTCTCGCGATGGTTTTGGCTCGTTCAGTGGGAATTAGGGGCAGTCAGAGTAGAGGATTAAGGAGGGATTCGCAAGGGATTCAGGAAAGGATTATGGGCTTAATCCCTTCCATAATCCATCCAGAATCCTTGAGTAGAATCCCAGCCTACTCTGACCACCCCATAATTATTTTGGATTGTCCCCGGATTATGTCGTGATTATGGCCACAACCATAATCCTTGAACCCATAATCCTCGTAATCGTCGAGGATCGTCGAATCTCCTCCAGAGGCGCTTCGACGATTCTGAGGGATTATGAATTTAAGGGGACTGTCACACGCTTGAATAAATCGAGAATCTTTCCATAATCACGATGCATAATCCCTCCAGAATCCTCTACTCTGACTGCCCCTAATATAGAACTTCTCCATCAACAAAGGCAGGACGGCCTCTCAATAGTGAGCACATCCCCAGATGAGCTTATGATGCGGTTCGAACAGTGCATCATTGGGTTGTATTGGTGTCCGCTGAAGTTCAAGAATATTTGTGCGGGCAATTAAAACTCAATAATAGCAACAGTTTCACAGGTGCCTGATTGTGCTCCCAGGATAATGAACGCATGGGCTTACATATGATGTTCGTCGGATCTCAATCCCGGGGCACCCCGGTTTTTCCCTACCACCAGCTGAGATCGGAATTATATTGTATTCGCGGCGGAATCCAAGAATTAAGTGACGAAGAGCAAGAGGTGCGAATAGTCAGTTCATTCCTTGATCCACTCCAATTTATTCCACAACAAGTGAGATTACCGACCTTTCAACTACCGCGTGCGGACCAGGCTAAATCGAACATTGAGAAACGGACAGTCGGGATAGTAAGCGCAAAAACCGAGCGAGATCAAACTCAAATGCGTGACGGTGAGTTGGGTTGCCCCAGCGGAGGCGGAAGCAGGGATCGTTATGTTGAAGTTTTCGAACGGGGCTTTATGGGCGGGTCCAGACCCGGAGATGTGAAACAGAGGATTGTAGGGGCCGTCATACAAGACGTCTCCAATCTGGTCGACCGTAGCCGGGCAAGGCGAGGTCGAACAATCGAGGAATCCGATGACGATTGCGGCCTCGATGGAGCCCGGGGTGGGGATTGGGGACTAGATGGATGTCATTGGAATCAATTTTCGAAACCGAGAGCTTTTGGAGCCTACATGGACAACTTGCGCAGTGACAGTGGAACCGGCCTTCACGGGCGTCCCATCCGCGGGAGCACCGATTGCGATGCCTTGGGTGAGCACGGTCCCTGCCAGAAGGGAGCTGAAGAGTAGGGAGCTGAGTAGTTTCATTTCGTTGAAGGAAGTCGAAGTCGAGGTGCGCCTTGGAGAGGCATATGAAACCCAGCGTCGTTTATATACGCGTCGCCCTGATTAATCATCCGGACAGCTGCAAGTTGGGACCAATTTAATACAGTTCTGACACACAGGCGGGAGCGGGGAACGGGCAAGTGTCCACGACTGTCGAAATAACCCCGACAGGCGCCACCTCGCGGGATGTTGTCTCAAAACATATGGCTCGGAGATGGACACGGTAGACTTGAATGGAGAGCCGCCACCCCAAGTACATCCGGCCTTTCGGCCTTTGGACGATGAGCAGTGAAACAGAATATTAATAGCAACAACCATTCATCATTCAGTTACTAGATATATACCACCGGTACCCCAGGTAGGATTTCAACACAGCGGATATAATAAGCCTCCATAAAAACGGAGCGGTAAGCGACATTATAGACGGAAGGTATCAGTGGCCGTGCCTGGACTGAACCCTGGCAGGTTCGGCACCCCAATGAGGTGTGCAGTGCGAGATTTATATCACCGCCAGGCAGAATAAAAGATCGACGTTCAACCGTGCCATCCGACGTTCCTTGGTATTTCAAGTCCGGTTTGAGGAGGACAAAATACTCGGAGGCTGTGGGCGCGATGTGCCTCCCAAAAATATCACTGCAGCAAGTCTTTCGTCAGTCTTCGCCCTGCCGAGGGCAGGGCATGTATTTCTTTCATAGCTGGTAGAGTCCGGATACAGATATAGTCCGAAACACTACCCATGAACACTTTGAAGGCGCCGACTTCACCGTGAATATTGTCCCACTTATTTCACCATCAGGGTGAGATTTCGGCTTTCCAAGAACGGGAATGGACCAGCCTAGATACAATGCGCCTATAGCTTTATCCCACTTGATAATTGATAAATGCGGACTGACCCCGATCAAATTCAAATGTATGACACTGAGTTGCGCCTTTCCAGCGGAAGCCGACCGTGGAATGGTCACCGTAAAGTTCTGGTGCGGGGGCTTGTGGCCGGTGACGTTGTGGAACTGAGGGTTATATCTGCCCTTGTACAAAATACTGCCAATTCGGTCCATCGGCGAGGGGCAGGGGGCGGGCGAAAAGCAGTTCAAGAATCCTATGACGATTGCGACCTCGGTCGACCCAGTGAGGGTGAGCTGCAATGTTCAATGAGAAAATCGATAATGTGGTTCACACGCCACGTACTGGCCGGTCCACTTCCACAGTAATCTTGGATCCCGCCTTGACGGTCATTCCAGGAAGAGGAGCTCCAATTTCTATGCTTTGCGCAAGAGCAGCGCTTGTGAGGATACTGCATATGATCAGAGAGCGGAAGAGTCTCATCCTCGAACAAGGGCAGGTGAACACCTTGCGGTGTGCAGTGGGGGATGAGAGGGTGCCTGTCGTAGGGAAATGTACGTGTTTTCATTCTTCCAGCCGTCTTATATGCCCATTTTAGATCGCATTACCTCATTGAATCCTTCGCGGTGGGATAGTGCGGGGATTCCAGTATTCAAAGGTTCATCAATGTCGAACGCGGCCTAAGGTGGTGGGTGATCCAGGCAGGTATACCACTGTCGAGTCAGTCCTACAGCTGTTTTCAAACAAGTATACGGGTTTTGCCAGTGGTGCTGTTCGATTTGTGCTTACCTCTGTTTGACACTGAGTCTCGTTTACTCCACAATTCCTCGTCATGCGGAGCGGTTAGCTCCACAGTTTTGCGCAACGCGATATGATTTACTGCAGATGAGGGCACGGTAGTGGGTTGGGGTTTGCTGGCATTCGATAGCACGCGGAAGACATTTACGCCGATGAGAGAGAGTGCAAAGAAGATACAAAATACATGGCCCACGAGTCACGGTGTTCGGGGCTATGACGTTGAAAGGTGGAGCAGGGGAGACTCGGCGTCAAACACAGGTGAGCAAAAATTGAACAGCACCACTCCATCAAAACCCGTATTCTTTTTTGAAAACGGCTGTAATTCGAGGCATCACAAAAGGCGGACAACTGACTGCCCGGGTGGGATGCAGCGGAGAAGGTTTAGTTTAACTATGGCTGCATCTCCCGCCGTGGTCGGCGGAGAGGGCTGACGGGTGAGGTCGCTTCGATTTTATGGCGAGATGCCGGGACTGCGGCAACCGCACTCGGACCACGGATCACCAATCGGACATCGCTGAGTTTGAAAAACTTCCAACGTCGAGATTCAACCCGCCCAAGAAAGAAATCAATAAATGTAATAAATAAATAACGGCGAGTCTTATAGCAGATACGTCGCTAGGATCCAAATCGCCGCGCCAAGACTGCACGGCCACAATGCCTGCGCTCCTTTGAACCCCGTCGCGGCACTAGGCGCATCTGTAGACGACCCAGTGCTTGAGGGCCGCTGGGGGGAATGACGGGTGCTGTAGCGGTGGCGAGGAGTCCCTTCCACGACACCAGTGTCGCGCTCGGAACCACCGTCGACAAGGTCGTCTTCCCGGAGTCCCCGCCGCCGTAATAGATGACCGTGTTCCCCGGGAGATAATTCGGCTTGAGGTTGGAATCTTCACCGCCGTTCACTGTCCCTGCATTGTTTTCCACGAGCCCAGTGGTTTTGGATCCGACAACAAAGTCGCGCACGAATGAGAACGCCTGGATGATTCGCAACGTCAATGTCCTGGTGAACGAGGGTTCGCACTGTGACGCACCGCTCCTGGTACAGATTGCGGGACCAAATGTCCGGCGTTTTGGAAGAGCGCATAAGTGAGCCCGCGTTCCTGATGTATGATCCCAGTAAAGTTGCCTTGGTCGTCAGTGAAAGGTGTGGACGGTTGCCGCGTGAGCCCTTGAACGCTGCCGAAAGTCATATTCTAGTTCATTTCTTGATTTAAATGTTCGATGAATTGGTGGGTGTGGTATACCTGGATAACGACTGATCTTACTGGATCAGAAATATGAAACGGGGATAGCTGGAGAGAATACCTTCCGTTCCACGATGCCCAACCAAAGAATCATCGTTCCCAGAATAAAAAATTATCCCAACACCGTGTGCACTTGCATTGGCTGCGAGCTCCGACAGGAACGTCATCGGTCTATTCGATTGAGTTGAAGAGATCGTAGTATTCACGGGCAAGCTTACTCAGGACCTACGGGATTAAATCAGGGGTGATACCAAAACAACAGAATTCAATGTACTAGGGTCACCGAAAGCATTTCCATCCGCTCTCAATGCACCTGAGGATTGTGAGGTTAGCACGACGTCGATGGATACTAGATAAATAAAACACGCGAAACGGATAATCGAATTCCATTGCCCAGTCTTTCGAGGTAGGAGCATGTAAAGCCGCTTGAGCAGCGTTGCCTAAGAATACGGGGTCAAACCAACATCGATATAAAAAGAAATTGGGTTGTTAACTGTTGAAGAAGACGGCTGGATCGCTCGGGACCTCAGGGTTCAAGCCATCCGGGATGTTGTTGTAAGAATATTGATTGACAAGCCGATATGCGTTCTTACTCCCGGAACCAACGCACAGCTGATCACAGCTGATCCGTAGTGAATCGCAGTTGGTGCAGAGTTGCACACAGTATTTACCTGACTCAATATTACAGCTGATCTCAAAACTAATGAGACGGCCAGTTAGCCTCCGTCGCGGGAAACGAGAGAGAGAGATGAGATAGGATGGGAATAGAGACAGAGAGCTTGGGATCAAATGTTTATTTGGGTCCGAAAGCTCTCGAGTCGATCCTGGATCGGACTCAAGCTAGCTACGAGGGACATGTAAATACTGAGTAGCTATAGTTAGTAGAATGAAAATGAGATAAGGAATTGAAATAGGGACGGAGGGTGGGGTCAAATAATCGTAAGCGACGACAATAATCTAAACGGACTGTGAGCACAGTGTGAGACGTGGATGTCTACAACTGCAGCTCGCAGGCATATATATACTGTACGGAATATAAGGGCATTTAAGGGGGATGAATGAAAGGGAAATATAGGAGATACCATGAATGTACGCGGAGCAAAGGACAAAGGAGGTGATAATACAATGCACAAGTATAGGGGCCCGAGTGAATCGCGTCGTGACTGCACGTCGCGTAGTGAAGTCCAGTTGGGCTTGTTTGCTAACCATGGGCAATCCCTACATCACCACACATTGCCCTTCATGGCGGTGATCAAAAAGAATTTCCCACGGAAAAAGGGCCTAGAACTATGATGTTCCCTTTCCGGTGTGAGGGCTGGATATGCTCTGCATATGCCCTCGTGCAGGAGCAACGGCACCCCGGCGATTACCAAATCCAGAAGCGCCAGGAAACCCGATTCGGCAAACACCGTGATTCACAAAACGCACCATACCCACTTCGCACACACCATATGACAAGACCTTTCGAGGTCCTGACACTCCTCCAACAGGGACGCAGACCAACAAGAGACACTCTAAAACGCCATGGCACTTACACCACATGACTCCGACCACTGGTTCAAAGGCGATTCCCCGAAGAGAGTTGTCACATCCTCAAATTCCGCGATCGCCAGGCACCAGGACACTTGCAAGTGTGGAACCGCCAGTCGCAAGAGAACTCTGGTCAAACGCCGCATCCCCACCACCTTGTACCCCCAAAACAAGGGCACCGACACGTCGTGGGAGCCCACAGCCTGCATATGGCTGGACCATGAAACAGGGTGTCCACTCCTTACGGTCTGGACCCTCGCGTTTGACCAAATTGACCTTCAAATTCAAACTGGCAGCTCGTGTTTGTGCAAATGTTCAGTTTCGCTCTCGTGTTTGCTCAGACGCCAATACCGACGACATGGACACACCTGCCTCAAGGCAAGTAGCACATGTAGCGGGCGCCTTGAGGCTGTGTAGCGAGAAATGGTATAAAAGAGGACACATTTTAGACACAGTAGGAAGTACCTTCTTGGTCTCTAGTTCTCCCCCACTTCTACACCAAGTGTACTAGGCCCACCAATACAGAAGTTTACCCCACCTCAGTTCACGCTTGTCTTCAGACATTCTACCTTCCTCTCCACCGCAGCTCCTTATTGAAGCTCGCGCTCCCCACCCTCCTCAACCAGCAGATTCCTGCATCTCAGCTCACGCCTCGCGCATTCGGGGAAAGGTGTTGAACTAGAGACGAAGTAGAAAGCTTTAGGAGTTCAGGAAGCTAGGGAACAGCTAGCCTGACGAGTATATTTCACCTTTTACCCCATTTTGCGTTGACCATCCTGCGTTGACCCAAGTGCCAACCAACCGAAACCACCAGAGCGCTGATCCACCACTTCCTCTAACCGGATTTCATTTGTATCACCCCCTAGAGGACAACCAAGCTACCAACTGAATACCATCCCATTCACACCTGTAGCACCGCGGTCCTTATCACACCGGGCCCAAATTTTACCTGACAAAAAACCATGGTAAATTTTACAATATTTCCTGTACACTTTGCACTAGTAATAGATAAGATTTTACCACAAGGAAATTCAGTAATAAAACTTGGAGTTTTTCCGTGAGTTTCTCCGTGATAAAAGATGGCCCGTTACCACGGAAAGATCCGGCGCCTGAATTTCCTGTGGTAAAAGACAATCTTTTACTACGGGAAAGATCCGGACCCGTGGGAAATGGCTGAGGGAATCTCGATTCCGGATCCTTCCCATGGCAAAAGATTATCTTTTACCACAGGAAATTCAGGTACCGGATCTTTCCGTTGATACGATGGTACTCGGGGTGCGGTGGAACGATAACTATGAAGCCGAGATAAAGGTCTAAACCAATATAACCAACTAAACAATCAATCAAACAACAACTCCTCCTCTTTATGAGTAATGATAATCGCGGGTGTTCGGGGGTAAAGACCAAGTATTAGGTCAATAGATCGCTTACTGTTCAGAGAACAGGGGAGTGGGATAGACAAGGGTTGTGAAACCAAAGTCGAGCAATACGCGCTATGTTCGAGACTTCGTACAAGCGGTGGGTTCGTGGGTTTTTAAGGCAATAACAGCCAGTAGCCGGCGAGTTTATGTCAATTAAGACGGGTTTGTTGGATTTCTCCAGGTTTGGGACACGATACACTCCTGCAGGACCGCAGTATATAACACAACACAGAACACAAATCACAGAACACAAAACACACAAAATACGACCCGCAGTGCT
>JARGYA010001352.1:0-10932 GCA_029204335.1 Mycena vulgaris | reverse complement strand
TTGCACCACTCCGCGGTGAATCTCGGCCATCTCTGGCGGAATAATGCAGATTGGGACCGGAAGGATGTTTTTGACCGTGATTCGTTCCGAGTTTTACGGGAGCCAGAGGTGGAAGAAATGGGAACCAATTCGATAACAACCATCAGGACGAAATCGTGAATCTCGCTCGGAAGTTTAGGGGGGCCCATCGCCTGAACGGCGTAAAAAAGCAGATGAAGCTGAAAAATTTGGTGATGATGGATATTCCTTCCAACCCGCATCGTTTTACCATCGTCTGGGGCAGCACCGCAGGTGTATTTGTGCATCGGCCTAAAAAACAGTAGTGTTTCCGGTGTATTTTGGGAGAAAGAGAAGAGAAGTACCAGTCAGCTCGCTGACATTCAACGCTGCAGTAATTCGCGCGGCGACACTGGATAAACTCAGAGCGTTGCCTCCAATTAATGAAACCATATGTTCGTACCTTTCCACAAGCCCTAAGGTTCTTCTTCTTATCCATCGTTACCTGGCAAGTCATGCACGCGCCTACTATCACCCCAGGCTCAATTGCAGCATTGCCCGGTTTTTCATCAGCGGACACCTTGAAGAAAAACGGTACAGACAGTTGGTGAAGATCGGTGAGATTTGGGCGGGGTGGATTCGAAATAGATCCGTATGCGTGGGGGAAATCAAGGGCGAGTATCGCACTTGGCTCAAGCGGCCGCATACCAGTCCTATTCTGGATTTCCACCAAGGCTGCGAACTCGGTCCTAGCCTGAGAGTTCGTCGGGTCCGCCGTGAGCACACCAGCGATATCGACCAGTGCCTCGGGGATGAGATTCAAACCCTTCCGGGCCATCGCGCGTCTGTACCTTGCCTTGAATGACCTGGGATCGAGGACCAAAGCCTTCCGCGCGGCTTCCTGTGCAGCATGGTATCTGATGGAGGGAGTCGAATTCATGAATGTCAGGTTTATCCACCAAGAACTCACTTGCTCAGTTTGAGATACGTGGCAGCCAAATTCGAAAAGTAGGTAGACACGGAGTCTGTCTCAGCAATAGCGCGTTCATAGTACTTGGCGGCGCCTTGATAGTCGCCCGCCTTAAAAAGTTTTCCCGCCTACGCGATCGACCACCTGATAATACCATGGTAACCCTCTAATTAGAAGGAGGTATACCCCCCTAACGACTTCTAATTAGAAGTGTTTCAGTGTATTGGCCTACCACCAATATCCCACCATTACCTCTGTGATTTCCACCACTTTCCTGAGGATTTTTTTTGGGTTTGTGAGGCCTTCAAAGTATCCTTAGGTTGCATCTAACAGGTGCAGTTAAAAGAGCCACAAAATTTTGTAATAGATTTAAGTACCACCTTACCACCAATAAATTTTGGAATCAGTAAAGTTTTGTGACTCTCTTAATGTACCACCAGTACCACCAGATGTCTTATGAGAGTCAGTAATTTTGTGACACTTGTAAGCTACCACCAGTACCACCAGATGTCTTATGAGAGTCAGCAAATTTTGTGACACCTGTAAGCTACCGCCAGTACCACGGCTCAGCTTACGAGAGTTAGTAAATTTTGTGACTCACTGAGGCTACCCCGCTTACCACCAATAGCCTGCACAGTGCGACTTAGCAGATTCAGCATTGGTGGATTTCCACCATTACCACTGCTATCTGGCAACAGCAATGGCCTGGCCACATTTCCACGGCTACCACCAATAGCTCATGCATTTCAGCATTACCACCAATACCATCAGCAGAGAATCGGTGTTTGAGCTTACCACAGCTACCATAAATAGCGCCATCAATGCGACTTAGTAGATTTGCCGTTTCGGTGCTTCCACCATTACCACCAATAGCGGTGAAACTCACCTCAGTTTCCATGATTACCATGGATACAATATCAACATTACTAGCAATAATGCACAAACAGAACCATTCTTCCACCTCATTGGAGTCAGATGTATGCCATGCAGAATAGTGCTCCAGCATCTTAGAGCTCCTCATTCATGGCTCCTAGGGGCCAGGGCTTGGCCCATCATGGATGATGGCCAGCAAACTGGATTATTGGCTCTGCAGAATATTGTGCACCTTAATCACCTTGGTCCAGCTGACAAGAGAAGAAATATTGTTGGAATCTACACCACTGGATTGAGCTGAGAGAAAACGAATATTATTTAGCCTAGGATGACCTGGTTGGCCAAACCTAGAGCCGATGGAGGATGATATTATCCACCGTGGACTTGGGTGCGGATAATATTATCTCTCCTGAACGGCTCACCTCGGCCAATCACAGGTACAATATAATTGGAGCCAAGAAAGCTGGAATCAGCTGATGGTGTGTTGAAATATTTTCCACTGTACAGAGCTTTGTTGAATTATTGGAGCCGAGCTGATGGTTGACTGCAATATTATCCTGTCTGCTGGAAATATGCTATTGAATCACTGCAGGTGAAAACCAGAGACACATGTATTGAGTGAATCAATCACCCGGGGCTGTCTAACCCATTAGCCTTGCTGGCATTGCTCCAGTGGCGCCATTGGTTTCCACAGCCCTCCTCATGTTAAATAATGGCTTTTTGACCCAGCGTGGGTTCAATCCCTGTAAATGTTCTCTTTTTCTCTGCAACCCGTCATGTTATATTAATTAACCCCCATAGCCGATCGAAAAAAACAGATTTCAGAAAAAACAAAGTGCACTGATGCTCTGGAGTTGGCAATATTGATCAAAAGTCGAGTCTGATATCACGAACTCGTCGATCACAACATCACCAAACATATTCCCTAATCTGGAAGGTGTTTCGTTGGGACTGCAGAAGCAACTGCATTTCACTGATTTTTTTAGTACCTCGGATGATCCGGCCTTTGTTCCTTGACTCTATGGCTACTGGAATATGACACTTGAAAGAAATCTGCTGACACATTATGCTATTTGGTGCCATTTTATCCAAAGACAATGTCTGCCCCATTATACTTTCATTTTAGCTCCTGGGGTCTTCCCTGTGAAATATGATCTGCACCCAACATGCATTTTGGTTTTCATAAGTCCTCAGACCTTCATACTTAATTGTTCAACCCAACTAAAATCTGTAGATTTATTGATTTTGACATCAACAAGGCTGCCCCAGGTGTGGGGATTTAGGTATGGCATTTCTGCTGTGGCCGGAAAATACTAAACTGATCGGTATAACATATATAAAAACGCGAAAATCCAAGAAATTATATTCATTTTGAGGTTTCCCACTATTCAGAAACTTTTTATGTACCAATTATGCCACACATTGGTACAACTTCATGTCCTTGCCCTGGTTTTTTTCTCCAATGCTTCACTGACGTTTGTGGGACCCCAAATATCAAGTCAGAACTGAATAACCTCTTCTGGCAGTAAATGATGTTTAAGCGCCAAACACCCCATCCAGACCTGTTTTTCACATGTTTTGGCTTATTGTGTGAGATCTGGGAGATTTGTGCTGTCTTTGAGCATAGAATATGGAATCAATGGTTCATTAGAGCCGATATTAACTAGGAGAGTGGCAGGAAACACCCCAAAAATGTATTGTCAAGCAATGTTCGAATTCCGGTGGGCCGGCCGGGCTGGGCCGACACTCCGAACACCCCGGACACTTGATCAATGCACTTCCGTGAGTTTTTTTTCAGTCTTTTCAAAAACCAATGGGTGAAATACCAACAGGACACTGTTACTGAAGATATCACCCCAACTTCCTTTTATGGACGGAGGAGTTGAATATTAGTGATTGGATCAGGGAGATCAGTGGCAGTGCATGTCCGAATTACAACCACTATCACGACAAGTCACACATAGTTACAGGTGGTTATTTATACTCACAATCATTCATAGATTCCATGCCTGCAATCCTTTACCACAGATACCACAGAAATTGTGAATTACCACCATTACCAGTGAGTCATTCAATAAATGTTGTGCTCAAAATCCAAGGTTAACAACAACTGTAAGACACCATGCACAGGAGAGCTATGACCGGGCCCTTGCTGATTGGCTGACCCATGCTGGATGATAGACAGCAAAGAGTGGGAGGATGCAGCATTCCTTGTCAGGAGAAGACAATATAGACTGTCTATTGATCAGCTTGAGGCTCTGGTTCTCAAGTAGATGTTTGAGCTCACAAAGATGAATATGCCAGGTACAGGTAAGTCAGCCGTGAATAGTGGTCATTCCAGTGGAGTCTGATTAGTTTTCAGGATACAAAATGAGGACTCATACTGCAAAAGTCTTCAGCCTCGATGACAGGCAACAATGTGCTTGGTGTACGTTCCAACAATACTTCTTCTCTTGTCAGCTGGACCAAGGTGATTAAGATGCACAATATTCTGCAGAGCCAGTAATTCAGTTTGCTGGCCATCATCATGATGGGCCAAGCCCTGGCCCCTAGGAGCCATGAATGAGGAGCTCTTGAAGATGCTGGAGACACTGTTCTGCATGACATCTGACTCTAATGAGGTGGAAGAATGGTTCTGTTTGTGCATTATTGCTGGTAATGTTGATATTGTATCCATGGTAATCATGGAAACTGAGGTGAGTTTCACCAGCTATTGGTGGTAATGGTGGAAGCACCGAAACGGCAAATCTACTAAGTCGCATTGATGGCGCTATTTATGGTAGCTGTGGTAAGCTCAAACACCGATTCTCTGCTGATGGTATTGGCGTAAGCTGAGCTGTGGTACTGGCGGTAGCTTACAGGTGTCACAAAATTTGCTGACTCTCATAAGACATCTGGTGGTACTGGTGGTAGCTTACAAGTGTCAAAAAATTACTGACTCTCATAAGACATCTGGTGGTACTGGTGGTACATTAAGAGAGTCACAAAACTTTACTGATTCTCCAAAATTTATTGGTGGTAAGGTGGTACTTAAATCTATTACAAAATTTTGTGGCTCTTTCAACTGCACCTGTTAGATGCAACCTAAGGATACTTTGAAGGCCTCACAAACCCAAAGAAATCCTCAGGAAAGTGGTGGAAATCACAGAGGTAATGGTGGGATATTGGTAGTAGGCCAATACACTGAAACACTTCTAATTAGAAGTCGGTTAGGGGGGTATACCTCCTTCTAATTAGAGGGTTACCATGGTATTATCAGGTGCGATCGACATAAGAAAAAGTCAGTTACCGTGGGAGGGAATTTCTTGCCTCCGCATTGAACTCAGCGCCTGGTTGCTCGCTAGAGGATGACATCGGGGATGTACAGATAGTTATGAGATGGACGGAAGATGAAGCCGATAAGACAGCACACGTCAACAGCACGTGCCCGTCGCGTCTTAAGGGCAAACACAGACCAATTTCAACCTTGGTTTGCGCTGAAGTAACTGGCAAGTTTGTTTCCACGGGAAACAGGTCGAGTAGCAAAGGAGGACCCCCCACCCGCACTTCGCACTGCACATCCAGCTCGTTCGATTCTCCGGCTTGACCAAGAATCCTATGATAATTTCTAGGCTCATCTTCGATACACTTTCATGATCAAGTTCGTTTTGAAGTCAGCGCTTCATTTGAGTTTCATTCGATCTCTTTGGGACAGCTCAGCCCACAGCCAGGCTCCGCGGAGAAAACTTGCTCACCGTAGCGCATCGGGCTAACAGAGGCATTTCCCAAACTTTATACTGATTACACTTCCACTCCTTTAAATACGTCCTCGAAAATGGCAAAGTTGCCAGGCCCGTTTCCGGGCCTGCTGTAAATCGCGAACAGCACCTTCTCGAACCACCCATGAAACTCCGGCTCGAGTAAGATGTCGCGCATCTCCGTCGCGACCAGGCGTGGTGGGCACGCATAGGCGCCGCACCCCATCGCACCTATACAGTATTGAGCTAAGGTCAAACACAGGGGGAGTTAAACCGACCGAGCACCAGGTACCGCTGCCCGTTGTGGGCGGCCATGCGATATACGAGTCGGATCTTCTCGCGGAAGTATGTCAGCGTCGAGGAGTGCGCGAATGCCTGCCGGTCGGGTGTGAGGTCGGCCCAGGCGGGGGCAGCGACCGTGACAACCGACACCACGCGGCGTTCCTTCGTCGGCAACTCCGCGCAATCGTGGTCGAGATCATCACGGAAGATTACCCCGGGGGAGTAGATCCCCGCGACGCAGCCCTCGCCGAGGTTCGGCCACGGATATAGTACGACTCTTTGAGCGTGATGTATAGCGTGGAGGAGTAGCAGAGGGCTTCCTCCTGCGTAGACACAATCATAATGAATGGCGAAATAATGTGATGGAGCCAAAGGCACCGACCTGCGTTGTCGTCATCACCTGGAGCCACGGCCCGGCGGGGAGGATGTCGCTGGCCAGGTTCAGCACGGCAACTTTTCTTGTGGGATCGCTGCTCAGGATGTTCCTCGCGGCCGTGAAGGCGTCCATATTGAGAATTTCCACCGCTGTGGGAACGTGCTGTGTATTTGGGCAGGATTTCTGATCAAGCGCGGGGAGCTGGTTAGGAACGAAGATGGAATCCGCCGAAGCACCCTGGGCTTTGAGGTCATTAACGATTCCTCGAGACCTCGTAATGGTGTCCGTTGCGATAGTTGTACGTTCTCCAATCGTCGGGGCCATGTTCACGGTGGTACGGAAGAGAAAGTGGGAAGCTGTGTTAGCGTTTCATCACGGAGTTCAAAATCGAGATATATGCCGATCATTGACGGTTGCATTGATCGCGGTGATAAGATAATTGTTGGAGATGATAGATGAGGAACAAGTACATAAAACACAACAAAAGCATGACAAAACCCTGCCAGTGGCGTCGACTCACCGGCTTAGCATAGACTGATGTATGTAGGTGCAGCACCCGTACCAATTCGGACCACCGCGGTATATATCCCCCTTCCCCATCCCACGGGATTATTAGCATTTTTGTACGAATACCGTGTAGAGCTGCTCCTCATGAGCTTGTAACGTAAGCCAACCTAAAGCAACATCTCGCTAAGGTAGACGACATTCGCATGCATCGAGTCACGTGAACGTGACTGATGGGTGACGGTAACGTGGGAAAGCGCGAAATTTCAGAGGTGAAGAAAATAATCTCAGTTTCTAAGTACTGTAGCTCTATGGACACAAATATTTAATGCCTACTTTTATTCCTCTGCCGGAGATCCTCAAGATACCGTGGGGGAAGGGTCCGGTGGCCTCTATATTTTTTGTTAGCCCACGCCGCGTCCGCTCCATTCAACCCATGAAAATATGCATCAGCAAATCTTGAAGAACGAGTCGCAAACCGACACATTGATTCAACAGGAACCGAATCAAGTGCTGCGAGCACGTTTCTCTCTAAGTCTTCCTCCTTGGATGATGCAGGAAACATGCGGTAGATGCGCTTAGCGTAACCCCAGCATTGCTCGATAAAATTGAGCTCGGGGTGATATTTGGGGGAAAAAATGACCTCGTATCCACACTTCTCACAGTGCTCCTCAAGCATGGATTTTTGCGCTTCGGGCTCTAGATAGAGGCACTTCTTCAGACAACATTGTGTCGAGGGGGTGTGACGACATTTGAAGTTGTTCCCGCATTGCGCCTTGAGTTTTTTACCAGAGGAGGAGTTTGGGTCGGGAGAATCGGGATCAGGAAGGTCGTGGCCTTTTGCACGTCGCTCCTGGATCAGAGTTTTCATCCCTTTGAAGCGTCCGTCCGGGAGATAAAGTGATTGCGTGGAGCCATCACGGAAAGTTGCATCACGCATCCGGACATGGGATGTAATTCCATCACCATTTTTGACCTTGTTGAAGTTCCCGGACGGCTTGACTGTCATATTTATAGCGCTGAGCGCGTCCGGCGCACGAGCCGTGTGAATCGTCGCATTGTCATATGCCAAGGCGTGCTTTTCAGCGGAATAGTCCTCGTCAAGGATATCCATCGCGTGTGTGGCTTGGTTAAGTATCGAGTGAGTGGTTTGATATCCTTCACGTGTCTTCCCAGGTTTCATGAGGACGCGCGCATTTTTATATTCACTGAAATGACAGGTGAGTTTATCTGGCAATCTTTGAGTCGAAAGACGATCTCACCCGGCTGCATTCCGTTTTTTTGATCGCATCCAGCCATACTCCGGAGAAACGAAATCCCCGACCATAAGACTCGCTCCCTCGCCTTTGGCCTTGGTTGTGGTGTCTTCTTTCTCATGAACCCACCGCAAACTCCGGCGATCGTTGGCATAGAATGTTGATTCGTCGTGTCGCCATATCACGACTATGCGCGCGTCCACTGAAGAGCTAAGATATGCCCTCATGCCTGCCTCGAAATCCACTTGTTCTTCTGTGAGTCCCTGGTTCCACCAGCGCGTCCGCGCCTCAAGTGCTCGCCAGCGCGGCAGGAACACATTCTGCGATAATGAACGACATCGGCTCGCTCGTGACCATCCGAGTACATCCCTTTTGGTTCTTTCCTCCATCGGTAACCCATCTTCTTCATCCAACGCTGCGTGGTGCGGACAGTGATCTTTCGCTTGATGTGGAGTCGCGCCTGGAATTCTGGGGTTGCGACGTATCGCGCAATATCTTTCGCAGAGACCCATTTGCCCAATGACTGCAGGTGAAGATGGATATCTCCCGCAATATCCTTGTCGGAGAGGATGGATGAATGCCACCGGCCGTATTGGTGGTCAGGAATATTTTTGCTGTCCTCACAGAATTTGATTGACCATTCGCGTATTTTTCGACCAAGCCAGGTTTTAGATCCCGACTTGCCACTAGCCGTTGCAATGGTCTCCGAGTGCATTGTCCAGCCCGTGTATCCCGATGACTTGTATAAACGAAGAAAGCGAATCATGCACTCAAGCCGTGCACTCGTAACGAGATCGACCTTGGATTTATTGTGCCCACGACCGGTTGCACGTCGCGGATGAAGAATATTCTCCAATTTTGGATGCCACATCGACAGAACAGTTGGACGGCAACGGGCTAGGGAACTTCTTCCGTTGAGGTCGGTTTGGCATCGTGAAGCCGCGTTCACTAGGGAAGCACGTCGGCTCAAAGGTGGAGGAAGGCGGAGAGGGATGTGGAAATGACTCGGAAACAAACTCTGCAGGCCCCGCCGGGGCATCAGCGCGTTCGGCGGGTGCCGGAGTATGTGGGTCGCGAGGCAAAACTTCGTCGGATGGGTCCCAAGGTAAGTGTCCAAACCCTCTTCTGCCCTTGCCTCAGGACTAAGTTGCACGGCTCCAATGAGATAGAATCTTCGCCTTCGCCTTCGTCCTCTGCATCTCGACTGTAGCCCAGAGCGGTGGCACACTGTGTTCGCGCTCCGGAGCTAGACCTAGATTAGCATTCAAAAATGATGCTGCTTCCACCTCGCCACCGCAAATGCCACCCTCATCACAGGTCGAATCTGCGTCCGAATCTGAATCCACAAAAGGTGTGTTCTCGGCGTCTGAGATTTCGATGGCTGGGATGGCCTGCGGAACAACTGCTGGAGAACGCGAGGCTGCCGCGAAGAAATCATTAATTTTGCTGGATTTGAGTCCGCGGCGCAGATCTTGCTGTTTTTCGCGGGCATTTCGCTCCTTCTCTGCCTTCTGAGCTCCTGCTGCCTCCGCACTGATAGTTCTTTCCCAACCTTGCGATTGTGGTAGTTTCCTCTTTGAGGAGGGGCTTCAACGGTGCGTAGAGTGGCTAGATGTTGGTCACTGATCTGCAGCCAGTTTTGCAGGTCTGCGGGATTCTTGGGGTGTGGCACATCATCTTCTGGTTGAAGTCAATGTCGGGGTCGTCTCCGCTGTTGTCAGAGTCCGATTCCCGGTCAATCTCGGCTCCAGGGATATTGGGACTGCTGCGAGAATATTTATAAAGTTGTCCTCATCCGAGGATTCTGGGTCTGGGGAAGCCATTCAGAGCGTTTCGAAATGGGTTCGTCATCGCTCTGTGTGCGTGAGGCCTTTCTCTGGAAATAAATTGAGCCCGGAGAGCAATTGAGAATCTCATTCGAGACCGACCTTGAGTGCAAAAATGCCTAGATTTTCAGCCTTAGCACGTCCTTTCTTCCTGGGCATGTTCTGTAAAATTTTGGATGTAGTTATACGCGTAGAAGAGGTCGAATATACGGTGGCAAGCGAGAATAAAGGGGGGAAAGGCAGTGCATCACATGATTTGATTATGTCATGATTCCCTTTTTGGGACGCGCGGAATTTTGGACAAGGAAGGAAATGTATGAAGGTCCTTGTCCGACAAAAGCCTTTTCGTGTGTGTGCTCGGGTGATTTTACAAGAGATTTATAAAGATCTTCGAAGATCTTCAAAGGGATTCCAAGATATCCGAGATCTTTAAAGATATTAAAGATCTTTGAAGAACTGGCTTTTGACATTCCCTGGCGTGCTTAATATCTCTGGATATCCCTCAAGATCTCTCATACCAATACTTCTTTAAAGATCTTGAGACATCTCTAAAGATTTCTCAAGATCATTCCGACTTCATTCGTAGAACTTGAACTCTGCATTTGTGTTCAATGTCTTTAGAGATATTTGAAGATGCTGGGCACAGAGCAGCAGACAAATTTGGAGTCCGGCCCTTGACTTCGGAGGGATCGAGCGCATCAACGGGATCGGTGATGGCGGTGTTCGGAGCAATTGAAATTGGTGCTCCGCAAGCCTCAGTACACCTAAGCCTCAGGTGCCAAGTCATTCAAATTTTGATCCCCATGATGCGCTTTCGGCCTACTGGCCGGTCGGCAAGATGAAAAAGACTTTCAGATAGGTCCCTATCTTGGAGCTACAAATGTAATTTACTTGGAAGGCTGCATGTTGTTTAGGAATGTGATTTTACACGAGATCTTTAAAGATCTTTAAAGATCTCGGTCCCACATTTGTGGAACAAAACCGTGATTGACAGATAAAATTATCACTTCTTTGAAGGTCTGAAGAGATCTTCAGACATGGTCAAAGATCTCTCAGGTTCGGTAAAACTGCATCAGTTCTTTCAATTTCTTGAGACCTCTTTGCAGATCTC
>JARGYA010001351.1:0-11037 GCA_029204335.1 Mycena vulgaris | reverse complement strand
CCTGGATGAAATGATTGCTATTCACAACCGCGCCCTAGTCAGTCGCCTTCAGCATGAAAACCAGCACCCGTACATACAGTCGGAACGGAGCTTCGGTCCACCCCTCATCTATCTACGTCTCATGTACCTGCTTAGTTGTTAAATCTTCCCAAAATTACCAGCTATTCTGTGTTGCAGCAGTTCAAGAAAAAAAAGTTTATAGACTAGATTCACATAGCAATTATACGAAGCCTTCTCCGCTTTCCCTTACGCAACCTTGCCCGCACGTGGGAGCATAGACAGTGATGTGGGGGGTGGGTGGTAGGGAGGCACAGATGAGCGTAGTTTTGGTCTCTCGTTCCTCCTTGGTGCCCAAAAACACATTGCAACATTGATCAGTCCAAGTAGAATATATTTGCAGGCAACAATTGAGGGGAAAATTATATACGTCTGGGACGAAGATTGTAACCCCCTCTAACTGCCCGGCAGCGGTTGCTCGAATAGCATCTGGAGCCCGCACAGTAGGATGTCGGCCAGATGAGAGTGCTCCACGGTTGACTGAGCTCTGGCTAGGCATTACTGTTCCATGCCAGTGCCTCCCATTAAAAACCCTGCCAAACCGATTTTAATCAGAAGTTAGCGAACATAGCAATAGACACTAACCAGACTGTGTTCGCGCGAGTTTGTAGCACAATTCCCCATGCACCATCGCGAAGTTATACTCGTCCGCCCACACCGCTTTTTCTCCTCCTGGATGCAAGGGTAAAAAACCGCCCTCACACTGGTTCCTACTCTTTGAGTTAGTCAAGTCCTGCGCCCAATATCCCCATCCTTGTGAACAGCGCTAATATAAATTGCTGCAGTTGAAGACTGACAGGCCTTGCCGACCGAATCGATTGAGCTCAGCTTCGTCCGTGACGGCTCCGACTTCCTTTCATCTGGGGATAGATATGGTTCCCACTTCAAGTAGAATGTCGGTATCCTGCCATAAAATACTGAGGCACTGATCGAATAAAACCAAAAAAAAAAAAAGACCTACCAGGGCATGGCAAAAAAGGGCGCGTATGTCATCAGGAGTATCTCCTTTATGCACTGCATAAGGTCCATAGGCATCACCTTTCCAACCACCCTTGGCCAAACGAGAGCCCCCAGCGGTCATTGATCCATAACCCCAAGCTGCAAGCAGGCACGCCTTTTCACTGAGGTACTCGGATAAGGCGGTGATCGTGGCGCATAACTCCAGCGCTGCTCTGGACAATGCACGAAAGCGAACTCCGCCCACCTGACATGAAACCTTAAACTGGAGTAATGAAAGCGGAACCAGGACTCACAAATTCTTCGACCCCCCCATTTTGCGGATTTTTAAAGAAAAACCTTACGATATCCCTCCCGCATCGGCGAAAGACCTGGGGGCGGTGTTTGATTAAGGCCATTCGAGGTCATCAAATGGATGAATGTATCTGGTCTTGATGGATGGACGGGGTGGAGGTGCTTGACGGCGACGTTTAGCCTTCGATCGATTGTTTTAGTTTTCTTTTGCTTTTTGGGGCCTTTGCTGAGAACAGTCAATAGGGTTCCCCAATTTAAAGCAGGACGTAAGGAAGAGAGAGGGACATACAGGGGGCTTGGGCTTAAGGCGATCGTTCACAGCTGCACATGTTAGAGCGGATCCTTGGAGATGATCACAGTCGCGCTCAGTGACATAGTACTTCTGGATGCAACACTCTTCAGGCGACAGATGAGAGCACTTGGTGCATTTCCCTGCAGCTGAAAAACACCCGGACCTTGGCGGACGAGGACTAGGTCCTTCATCGCAGTTCCAAGACCTTGAGATCGTTGCTTCAACTTATGTTTGTCTTTGCGTCGCGTTCCTGAAGTTGACTTGCGCCGGACCAAAGAAGTCCGAGGAAGGTCAGATGTAGACGCTCTGGGGATGAGACTGGGCTCATCAGGGTTGGTGTCCTCGTCGCTCTCGTCCTCCCCATCCTCGCTCGCATACCCAAGATCCTCCGCGTTGAGATTAGCGGGATTAGAAAAGAGTTGGTTGTGAACTTTGGAAGTCCATCGGCGTGTGCTGCACACTTTCCAGGATGGCGACCTGAAGTTGCAAATTGAAGAGGTCGAGGATATCTTTGTAGCACTCAGGTTCTAGAAAGATAGGGTGGCCCTTGAGGATCCGAAAGGCGCGGTCGGAATTCCACCCATCAATCTGCCCCAGAAATGAAGAAAAAGATGTGAAGGTAGCTAGCGACATACCTGAGGATACCCTAGTTCACGAAGGCAGGGAACCAGCCAATTGTTGCAGTTGGTTACAAAGCAAGATTTGGACAAGAAGAGGAAGGAGGCCATGGGGTTGTGGCGCCATGGGTGCATCTCTGAGTATACACTGAAGAAGGTCAGGAACGTCAGCGGGTCAAAGTCATAGTCTGGGTCCACAGGACTCAAAGTCTAGTTAGGTATCAGCAACAACGAAATATTCGTCAGAGCATGACCTACCTCTTCATATTCTTCTTGAGTCCGCGTCGGCATAACCCAGTTACAAAAGAGCTCTCCATAGCTCATTTTCCAATTGTGGTAGCGGAAACTTTGCTCCACGTCGGGGTGGGATGTTTCGAGGAGATTCCCAGGTCGGCATATCTCCCAGAAAGCCTCAATTAAACCAGACTCCTAGGGTACATAAGCGATTGCAGGGAAGCGCAAGAATATTACGTACCTCTATAGCCTGCTGGAAGGAACTCGTGGTGTACGCTCGCGTGTTTGAGTGCTCGCATTTGCACTAGATCTTCGACAATGAATCCTTTGTCTCTAGGTTGATCCTTTTGTCAAAATGAGCCATAACACCGCGGCAGAGAATAAGATACGGGACACACCAAATCCTTGCAGGGAAAAGAAGTCCAATAAATGAGAGCACCATCTGAATGGGCGCTCATCTAGGTCGTCCTGGGGCCGCGAAGCAAATTCAGGAAGAATCAACGGGCTCGGGGGTCGCCTTTCCTGAACAAAGTCCAGTACGTCGAGGAGATCATCATGTTCTGCGGGTTTCACGTCGTACTGCTCATCTCCACTGCCTTCACTGTCATTGCCCTTGTAGTCATCATCGGAGCCAGACTTGGAGTCGACACCGGGGTCATAGTCGTCGTAGTCAGTGTCTTCCCAGTCTTCGCCATCTGAATCTCCCTCAGATTGTGCTTCCAGCATCTCTCGCTGATCAAGATCATCAAGCCAACAGAAGTCGGCAGGCGGTGGGGCCTGTACGGCGTTCAGAAGAGGTTAGGTGCATAGATGTATAAACCCACGTAGGGAAGGAATGATTTGCTTTTCCAGTACTTCATTTGTGCTGCTAAAAGCAAGCCTGCAGCTTCCCTGTCACCGTCCTCGTCTCCATTATGCTTGTAACGAAGCCACAAGACTTCAGTGAACAGACGCAAGCCATGCTGCAGAACCTTCAGGACGGCCTCCTGGCAGTTGTCCGAGTCTGGAGCTGACATGAGCTCCCCACCGAGAGTGTAATCCAGCCAGTCGGGGATGCGCGCTTCCCAGAATGGAGACTGAAGGTGGGCCAGTGATTCGTGCAGAACGGCCTCAGTGCCACTTCGCGTGCTGTTGAGGGAGTATTTTGCAAACACCAGTTTGAAAGGCTTTTCATGAAAATATGCCTTGTCTTCTTCAAAAGGGCGAAGCCGGGGGGTCCAGAGCGAAGAGAGAGTGGACATGGTAGGAGCAACAAAGCAAAGCCGACGAATTCCCTTTTTGGTAACACACCGCTCTGTCCAGCCACGGTTTCCAAATGAGATTATATTATTCGGTTAGCCATTACAGTACATGAAGGACCTGGAACTATTAGAGGGGGATAGCAATACAGCGCTAATACTCTAATTTAAGGAACTCCTGATTGAAACCTGAGGGATAAGACTGCAGGGAACTCGCCGCCGAGAATCCCTGCACGGAATTGAAGCGGATTCCTTCCAGCAGTTTCCTTCCAGGGAAGCTGCTGCAGAGAGATGTTCCAATTCCCTTCCAGGGATATTTCTGCATCAAGATGACAAACGCTCACTGCAGGGAAACTGCTGCAGGGGCGGCGGCGGCGGAGACGATCGGGGCCGCAACGGCGCGGGCTCGGACGAGGGCGCGAGGGAGACGAGGGAGAGACGGCGGCGGCGCACGAGGGTGGGGAGTGGCGGCGCATACGAGCGTGGGGCGTGGCGGTGTATGCGAGCGCGGGGAGTGGCGGCACGGGCTCGGGACGAGGGCGCGCGGGAGAAGAGGGTGAGGCGGCGGTGGCGCACGAGGGTGGGAAGTGCCGGCGCATACGAGCGCGGGGAGTGCCGGCGTGGGGAGCGGGGGCGCGGGCACAATTCCCATCCAGGGATATGCCTGCATCAAAATGACAAAGTCTCCTTGCAGCAAAACTGCTGCAGGGAGACGAATTGAGGGCGGGGCGTAGACGAGCGGGGGCGGAGGCATGACGAAGGGAGGAGGGGGGGGTGCCGGCGAGGACGTAGGCGGCGGCGGCGTATACGAGCGCGGGGAGCGGCGGTGCTGACGAGCGCGGGGGTGGCGGCGCTGAAGAGCATGGGGAGGGGGGTGACGAGGACGAGCGAGGGGGGGGGTGCCGGCGAGGACGTAGGCGGCGGCGGCGTATACGCGCGGGGAGCGGCGGTGCTGACGAGCGCGGGCCGTGGCGGCGCAGATGAGCACGGTACGAGGGTGGGGAGCGGCGACGCTGACGAGCGCGGGGAGCGGCGGCGCTGAGAGGGGGGGGGCGGCGAGAGAGCGGGCGGAGGGGGGGGCGGGCGAGGACGAGGGGTGTGGCGGCGTATACGAGCGGGGAGCGGCGGTGAGGACGAGCGCGGGGTGGGGGCGGATGAGCACGGTACGAGGGTGGGGGAGCGGCGGGTGCGAGCGCGGGGAGCGGCGGCGCTGACGAGCGCGGGGAGCGGCGGTGCTGACGAGCGCGGGGAGCGGCGGCGCTGACGAGCGGGGACCGGCGGTGCTGACGAGCGCGGGGAGCGGCGGCGCTGACGAGCGCGGGGAGCGGCGGTGCTGACGAGCGCGGGGGAGCGGCGGCGCTGACGAGCGCGGGGACCGCGGCGCGGGCTCGGACAAGGGAGCGCGGGAGGCGAGGGTGAGGCGGCGGCGGCGCACGAGGGTGGGGAGTGGCGGCGCATACGAGCGCGGGGGAGTGCCGGCGTATGCGAGGGTGGGGAACGGCGGCGCGGGCACAATTCCCATCCAGGGATACGCCTGGATCAAAGTGACAAGTCTCCCTGCAGGGAAACTGCTGCAGGGAGACAAGTTGAGGGCGGGGCGTAGACGAGTGGGGGCGAAGACATGACGAAAGTGAGGAGGGTGCCGGCGAGGACGTAGGCGGGCGGCGGCGTATACGAGCGCGGGGAGCGGCGGCGCGGGCTCGGACGAGGGCGCGGGAGACGAGGGTGAGGCGGGTGGCGCACGAGGGTGGGGAGTGCAGGCGTATACGAACGCGGGCAGTTGCGGCGCAGACGAGTACGGGGAGAGGCGGGGGAGCGGCGGCGCAGACGAGCGCGGGGAGTCTCGGCGTATACGAGGGCGGGGAGTTGCGGCGCAGACGAGCGCAGGGAGCGGCGGCGACGGCAGAGTGGCAAAACGGAAGTTTTGCACGTGCAAAACCTCTGGGCTGTGGCGGTGCTGCGGTGAGCAGTTCCGCGACGGCGTGGGGACGAGGCCGGCGTGGGGCTGAGCTGAGGAGGTCGGGAGTGGGGCTGGGGTCGGTCGGGGGCAGATGAGTGATGGTTGGGTGCAAGCTGTTTGACGTGGCGATGAAGCTGTGCAGCTCGGACCGATAGACCGAAACGATGAAGCAGGGAGTTCGAGGCGACGGGGTGGGGACCTAGGCGCGTCGAAAGAGGAAAAATCGATGGGAGAGGTGGCAGAGGACACGGGAGCCTCAGAACATGAGTGTCGGTCCGTTGGCACGTTGTTCTCGTGTGTTGTTCTCGCGTGTCGTCCTCGGCGGGGATCGCTCGGGTCGGGAGCAAGGGTTGGCCGCCGAGTACGGAAGGCTACTGTAGGGCTTGAGTTTGGAATAATAGAAGAGCAGAGAAAACATACCACCAGGTGATGCTGGCCCAAGGAAGACAGAGGGAACAAAAATGATAAAAGACACAAGTTTCTGGATCTACCAATCCCACAACGTCCTGGTCGTAAAACTAGACCTGACTGAAGCACACGGAAGCACGAATGCGAGCCGCTTGGAACCAGCAAGGTGGTGGTTGGGACCAACCCCACCAAAGAAGGACTATCAACAAAACAACTATTTATGGGTGGGCCGACGCGTTTGTCACGTGAGCGTGAGTGATCACGCTCACGCTAATAACTGTGACACGGTTCGGATTTAGTCATTCATTCTGTCTCGTCCGACCGTTGGCGGTTAAGTAGCGACTACATAAATGTATTACATAGCAGTAATTTAGAGAATATATTTACGCTACTCCTCTGGGACCTTGGCCTCCAGGAATTCGTTATACGATAGGAACGCTTTCGTCTCGATTAGCTGAATGAGGCTAGGAACCCCCACTGACAAAGATTCGTCTGCCAAGAGCTTCTCGACATCAGCCTGAGAAGCACAGCTCCGGATATAGGGCTCCGCCAGAACACAAGAGGTCACCCAACCAGCAGCCCTGTTGAACAACTTGCCCCAGTTGTCGTAAGTAATCGCCTTGTTAAAAGCGTCACCATATGTACGATCCATGCACTTCTTGTAAGCATTGACGAGACTGGCCACGGTGTGAACCCATGCAACAACCGTCGGCACGGGATGGGATCCCCTCACTCTGGGGGCATCTCTGATGGCTTTGACTCCTGGGTAGTTCAATAACCGCTTTTCCAAGTAAGCCACCATGGCGCTGTTTTTGGCTTTGGCTGCATCCGACTGTCCCTTGGCCCGAGCACTGAGTTTAACGTCAGGTTTGACATCTAGCTCCTCTTTGATGTCGGCCTCGACGTGGGTCCCAGCAAGTGGACTAGCGAGCTCGGTCTCCTGGGAAAGTTAAGGTCCAAAGACTTGTACTAGTAGCCGGAACTTGACTCACAGGTATTACCCCGAAACACAGCATGGCTCTCAATGCATCCGGGGCCCCATTTACAGGTATGGCTTCAAGCCTACGTTGACTGACATCGAGTTGTGCAGGGACTTCAGCAGAGCGCTGAAAGGCAATCGGACCAATCGTCCAAGGGTAGCCCGGAAGGGCCCACTTGCAAAGCCACGGCGCTATGGACCAGAGTCAGCCAGGTATTTTCTAATCTGGTGGAACTTACCATCGGGCAAGGCACCAAGGTCATCTAAGCTTTTGAAGACAGTTTCTGTGTCCAAGTACAGACGCCCTGAACCATCGGGACCGTATTCCTCAGGGTCAAAAATGGCGGGGTGGAAATAACCTTGAGCTTTATCACCATCGCGAGCGTAATTGAGAATGATCAGTTTCACGGCGCCTGGCTTGTCATCGGAAGCTGCAAAAACCGGTAAGAAAGGAATATCTGGAGAAACCAAGACGTACTGCGAGCGATTAAGCCCCAAAATTGAGGGTCAAACTCCTCTGGCTCGCCCCAAGATTGCCGCTCAAATTGCTTTGGGTTATCCTCCTGTTTCAGGCTTTGTTCCTCTGCGTCAGAGTCAACATCCATTCTATCCTCCCCTTGAACGTCAACGTCCATGGTAATCAAGCCGGCTTCTTCAGTAGCGGGAAGAGGTGTGTAATCTGAAAGTCATCAGTCAATATTACAACAGACTCTTTTGAATAGAACCCACTCTTGAGATCTTCTGGTGTCGCAGTCAAGTCCGACTCGTATCCAGTTTTATCCTCAAGCTCCTGGTGGCCCAAAGAAATTAATCGAGAGTTAAAATGCAGACGGAATAACGCACTGGGACCACAATTACTTTTGCCTTTAGCAAGCCACGGAAGTGGTCATCTATGGCATAGGTGCAGGGTTGATCTCCACAGACACTGATCCAGTCTACTGACGTCCTGGCTGAGAGGATTAAACGCCTTGCAGCAGGCTTGGTTGCCGGAACTGTGGGGAGGCTGGTGACTTGACGTTGGATCCGAAGAATCGCCTACAGAAAAAGATTAATGGCAAAGCCTAGGTTAACAAACCAAAAAACTTACTCGGAGACGCTGAACAGTGAGCCCCTTTTGGGATTCCCTAGGGGAATATCAGTGGAAGGAATGAAAGTGATGCTGCAACATACAGGTATTGTGAAGTCAAGACTGTGCGCGGCATTACTGGAACAACAAAGTTGGAGAGTTTGTGCGGGAGTCAAAAAGAAAAAGACGAGTCAAAAGATTTGTTTCAGGCGAACAAATTTTTTATTTACATAAATAGATATTTAATAGTTTTGCTAACGTTTCTTGCGCCCGTACATTTTTGCAATTGGAGCCCATTCGCCCCCAGACGCACGCCCACATCTGATCGCAGCAGCCAAACCTGGCTTCGGCGCATTTCGCCACGCCCGGAAACTCTCACTAAAAGTACTGCTATGCCATTCTGAACCGAAAACAGCTGTAAAATTGCTTGCAGGGGTTCCAGGCATGGCGGCGATTTTCTTGAACCCCATATCCATATCACAGGCAAATAGCAAAGGCCATGCAGATCTGCGCCCAGCAGGGGCATCAGCCAGCGATAGAGGTGGATTTAATCTGGAGAGAAGTTAATAAAGAACCCGTACATAGAAGAACCAAAAGTACTCTGAAACATGAAAAATTGGCTGAGGCGGCATTCTATGTTCGTCACCGTCACTTTCACTATCTGAAAGTTCGCTTGAAAGGGCAGTTAGTTTTGAGCTCAGGCGATCTAAAATAACTCACATAACAATCTTGCTTTTTTTGGTTGACGGTCCAGGAGACGTTGATCTGGTATTTTTGTTTCTAGGGAGAAGAATCAGCATGGGAAGAAGGAAGAGAAAAATGAGTCAAACCTAGTAATGGGGGTGGGCGTAGAGGGTGGCTCAATTGATAAGGCTCTTTTGTGCTTCTGGGAGTGGCTTCCTCCACGCAGCTCCGAACAAACGGTGACATTAGGGGAACGCAGGTATAAGGTAATATCAGGTTTAACACGTATGGGCCCTGGGGTGAGAATCCAGGAATCATCCTCTTCCAGGGTGAATTCGATCGGGGTCGATAGTTGGAGGTATTCATACACGTCACAGGGGAGGCCGACACGGTCACGAAGAGCCTGGCAGTCCTTGGGGTGGAACCAAGGAAAGCTGGGCGCTGGGACAGCAAGCAAGATAGGTCGTTCGTTGTTCTAGAGTGAAATGAATGAAGAAAAAATAGAGAAATTTGAAAAGAGACGCACTTTGATCCACCACTTGATATAGATGATACAAGCGGCCTCCATCCGATAGGCTTCTTTTTGACCGCGATTTGATGGAGAGATAGAAAAGTCGTGGTTGTGCAGTTTGCGAGCGACATCAGGCGCAACCATCTTGCCATAAGGACCCGCATACGAAATCGGGTGGCTGGGGGAGATTCGGGCAGAAGAAGAAGAGGCGATGGGGAGTTCGGTAATCTGGTGTAGGGAGTTATGAGCTGAAACATGGCAGTGGAGCGTGCTTGCAAAGCAGCAATCTTTGCAAAAGCGCTGTGTGCATTTTCCATTGCCTGGTCTAGCATTGGAACTACGCGCTAGATGGGAACATTGGGGATTTTCACAAAGAAAACCAGGTGAGCGCAACACCGATGCGCTGGACGTGCTGGAAAGCAAAGCCTGGGAAGACGGCTGGGAAGACGGAGCAGCCTGCCCCCCATGGATAGGGACTGAGATCGTCACGCCAGAGAAAACCCTGACAGGGGGTGTCAGGTAGGAAGGTATTCCGGGTGCACTGCAAATATTTTTTAAGACTAGCCACCAATGCGTGAAGAACAATACCTTCTGATATATACGCCCATCATGGCCAGGGGTATGAAAACCAGTAGCAACGGTGGGCCGTGTGAGAGGATGGGTTCGGCAAACGGAACAAAAGTCGGGATCTGTAACAAAATGTTTACTGGAGAACATAGAGGACAGGACAGAAAATGAGAGAACCTGGTCCATGTGACCGACTAAGCAGTCCCTTGGCTCCCTGGAGTGATATCGGACATTGAAGGAGGGAAATTCTTTGAGAGAGACCGCTAGAAAAGTAGAAAGTTTTCGTGGCGCAAATTTGATTCTGTGACTTGGTGACTTCTTATTGCCTGGAGGGAAATACAGAAAGGGATTGGAAAAGGTTGGAGGAGAGTTGATGGAGGTCGATGCTAGCTCGGAAAGTACCACAGAGAAACCAGTGCAGTCAATACCGTGGAGGACAATTTTAGTCCCTGGCTGGAGCAAAAGTCGTGCAGAACTTTGTTGAAAATGCCGTGCACAAGATCTCATTCAAGGAATGAGGTCCATGATTTTCCTTGCAGAGCTATACCAGGAGGTCTTCGCCTGGAAGGAATTTGAATAATATTTCTGGAGCTATTTTGCTAGAGGGAGATAGCTATAGTAAAGACCTTGCAGGTATTTTATATTAATGTCTTGCAGGGATTTCCCTGGAGGGAATTGCTGGAGGGATGTTCATGGAAGGATTCCCGTGGAGGGACATCCGCCATCACGTCCGCCATCATTGGCGGATTATCCGCCAAATCCGCAGCATCACAGATGCTCTCATGCCACCCGCCTCCAATTATGTTACTCCAGGCGGCAAGAAGCTGCGAGAAAGCGGTCACAGGTGACGCGCCCTGCTTCTCTCTCCCATGTCTGCAGAAAACGATGGCAAGAGCAAGGAATCTGAGCTGGCGGTCCAGCCAGTTCCCACCGATTCCGACACCCAACTTTGGACTACAACGCGGTTTGAGCTGTGGTCATATTATCTCTACTATATAGGAAACTCTGGATTATCTGGGTAGCACCCTGATCCTTATCCTTCTCTCATTAAATGCCTAACCAGACGCCAGCTTCAATTTTGGTCCTTCGCAGTTCCAGAACCTTTTGTTTCTGGCTGGATATGACCCAACCCAGCCACCGTTCACTGCACCTTGCGGGGACAACGGATGTGTT
>JARGYA010001350.1:0-11129 GCA_029204335.1 Mycena vulgaris | reverse complement strand
ACTCCACCCACCCGCCTCCCGCCTCCCTGTTCCTGCCGCGCCGCCGAGTCTTCCCCTCAGCTCGTTGCCGTATTCCTACCACCCGCATCCTCCCCCCCCCTTCACCCTTCCTCGCTTCTCCCTCATTTCTTCCCCCCCTCCATTTAACCTTTCCTTTCATCTCTCCCGGCTAACACACGTGCAAGGGACCGAGCTTCGGGGCTGCGTGCGCGATCGACGGTGTGCGCCTATGCACGCGCGCGCGCTCATCCGTTCGCGCACCGCCCGAGTCGCAGTCGTGCGGCACGTACGCGGCATATCGGTATGCCCGGCAGCAACGGCGTACGGGCGTGGATGCAAGGGTGGACGTCGTCTCCAAGGATTGACACTGTATCCCGCGTGCGTAGCAGCAGCGACTAACGTCTGATCCCGCACCCGCGTTCCACATCTTCCATTTGAGGACCTGCGCCTCGATGGGGTGCTCCTCTAGCGTCTTGCTGCTTCTGCGCGCCGGACGAAGCCGCGATGACGAGAGAACCCGCGATGGGCGCGTGGGCGGGCTGGTGGCGGAGGTCAGGGCTGCGTGTGAACACCGAATCCGATGGTGACGAGGAGCTAGGGTGGGTGGGTCCGCCGTACCTCCGGCCTCTGCTTTTTCGTACTGATGCTTGTATGGATTACAGGTCGGGAGAGCGGGTGTCTTTCCCTCCTTTACTTTTCTCTTTACTTTTCTCGTACTTGTACTCGACCTCTGGCTACCACCCCCAAATACATTCTCTTCCTGCTATGCGTTGAGCCCGGCGTTTATTCCTCCTCCCCTTCGCACCTTTCCCCTCTCCCTTGACGATCATCCCATCCCATTCTATTCATTTTCCCGTCTTCGTAGCCCTTCCTCCCTTCTGATTTGTTCATGCTCTCCCCTTTCTGTCGTCCTTCCTCACGCTTTCCCGCCTCGTTTTAATTCACCCTTCTTTCATTCCCTACTTTTCCGAGCGAGTGTTGATGGTGCGGTCGCCGGGTGTGCGCTTGTGCACGAGGGCGCGCGCGGCTCGTCCTTCGTATGGTGCGGCGGCGCGCAGTGACACGGTGGTCAAGAGTGCGCGGCCGCAGGTTGTCGAATAAGCACTCACCGGTCTACGGTAGCTCTAAATTCACAATGGGCATCCAAGTTGAGTTGCAACTCGGCGCAGCTGTGAGCCGACTTCGCGGCCGCAGATTCCAGAGACCGTCGATGTCTGATATATAATGCTGCGTAGTTCTTGAAGGAAAGGAACCCGAGACAACCCGAAGAGCGTTGAATGTTGAAGAAACGATAACCCGAGACGGCCTTGACTTGAGGCCAGGAGGCGTGCTGGGTGACTTGGATTCAAAACAGCTTGAAGCCGAGGATTTCCTGTTGTCGACTTTGACTCCCACGTCGTCCAGGTTCAGAATCAAACAGGTCCGGATCTATCTTCCGTTTTAAATGAGGAGGATGCATGCGAGCGGGTCAGCGAGCGAGGCCCATCGGAGATCGGACTCCGACGGAGACATCGGTCGGGTAAACTCGGCCACGAGTCTCCGGAGCTCCCGCGCGTCCGATCTCTTGCAACCGCGTCTAGCGCCTGCTCTGCTGGTCTCCGTGGAGGGCAAAAGAGACAGACGAAGCACGAGCTGACAGGAACTCTGCGGTTCAAGCTTTCAGGCATGGCTCTGCCCCGGAGGATGATGAAGCTCGTCCAGTGCAGCCGGTAGCGGATTCCTGGTGCGTTATTTTTGTTGCCTCTCCCACTTTTGCGTTCCATCCCATACTCGTACATTAATTCTCCTATCCGCTCGCCTCGCTATTGTTCGCGCGACCCACCCCCTTCCCATCGCACAGCCCAGCGGACCCCGCATCTCTCCTCGTCCATCCTTCTGCCTATTCTTCCTGCGCACGCCATCCCTCAGCTATAGCGGTCCCTACCTCTCGTTCTTGCCTCTACAACCGCCCTTCACATCCCTCCAACCCTGTCCTCCGTCCTCTCGCCCTCGTCTTCGATCCACCCGCACCCTTCCCTCCTCTGTTCCTTTTATTTCCCTTCTTGCTCTTTCCTTGCAAGCTCCTACCGACTCTTTCATTTGTATCCGCCAACTCACACTCCGTCCAGGGACCCATCTCGATGGTGCGCGCGCGTGCGATTTGCGATGTCCGCTTCCCCGCGAGCGCTCGCTCCACCGTCATGCGTCACCGCAGCGCCGCGTCGGCCGCAACGTCGCATGTCTGGAAGCCAGCGCGTACGGATGCGCGGCGTATGACGACGTGGTATTCCGCTCAGCAACAACGGCGCCATTTCCATGCAGCGACCCCAAACGCTGGTTCAGCACCGACAACGAAATCCGCACATCACCAACGACAACGGCTGTCCGCCGCGCAGGCGGCGGGCCCGCCGTACGTCGACGAGCCGCGACGACCTGCGCCTTGATTGCGCGGTATCGCTCTCGAGTTTCTCGCCGCCTGCGCGCTCGTCAGCTGAGATGACCGAGCACGAAATCAAGACAGACACACACCGCGGAGAGCGCGTCGGTGTAATGCCGCCGGGCGTCGAGTGCCCACGCGTGGCGCGCCTCCTCAACGTGTTGCGCATGCACGACCCGACGAGGGAATGCTGGTGTGCCTTTCCCCTCCCTCCGCTGCTCTTCATTCCTTCACTGACGCGCGTGTGTTCTTGCAGGGGCTACACCGGTCGAGGATGGCGCTGGGCTGGGACGTGGGCGTAGAGCCTTGCGCTGCGGAGAAGGATAGCCGAGAGCGGGTGCGAGGTGCGTTATTCTCCTACGCTTTTCTTTCAGTCCCAGCTTCGTCGCATCCTCCCCCGCCCCCACCCTCGCCTCTGCTACCTTCCACTCCCGAGTCTCTTCCCCTTCTGCGTCCTCTTCTCAGCTCCTCCTACCTCCATCCCTCCTCCTTCCTCCCCGTGCCTCTCGGACCCCTCCCTGCCTCGCACTTCCTCCCGCTCCCGCTCCCTTCCGCGTCGCCCCGAGTCTTCCCCCGCTCGCTGCCGTATTCAGCCCCCCAGCTCGCTGCTGTATTCGTTACCCCCCTCCGCTTCCCCCCCGCTTCCCCTTCCTCATTCGTTCCCCCTTCCACGGCTTTCCCTTCAAATCTACCGGCTAACGCGCCATGCAGGGATCTGCGCGCGCTCGATCGACAGCGTGCGCTTATGCACGCGCGCGCGTTGCTTCGCCATGCGCTGCTCGGGCGGCGCGTACAGCGCCAGATGCGTTGGTGCAGTGGATCCCCAGCGGCGCCGGCGCCGGCGGCGGGCTGGGCGTGCGGGGCCTGGGCCGAAGTCGTATCCAGGCGCCATGGACCGACGCTGTGGCAGCAGCGACTAGACCTCTGGTCCTGCACCCGCCTTCCCCGTCTTCCCATTCGAGGACCTGCGCCTCTATGTGGTGCTCCTCGAGCGTCTTGCTGCCTGCCCGCGCGGGCCGAGACCGTGATGACGAGGGACCCCGGGCTACGCTGCGATGGGCTGATGGCGGGGGTCAAGCCTGCGCGCGAACGCCGAGTCCGATAATGACGAGGGGCCAGGGTGAGTGAGTCCGCCGTACCTCCGGCCTCTGCTCTCTGATGCTGATTCGTGCGTGTTTGCGTTACAGATCGGGAGAGCGGGTGTCTTTTACTCCTTTACTTTTCTCGTACTTGTACTCGGCCCCCTCGTCCTCGCCTCTATCTTACAAATGCATTTTCTTCCCGCCCTGCGTTTATTCCGCATCGCCTTCGCATCCTTCCCCTCTCCCTTAACGATCGTTCCATTCTATCCACCTCCCCTTGTCAATCATTCCATTCTACCTACCTCCCCGTCTTCGTACCTTCCCTTCCTTCCCATATGTACTCGCCCCTTTCTACTATCGTCCTTCCAGGTTTCCGGTCATTCCCCCTCTTCCTTCCCCCATTTTTCCGAGCGAGTGTATTTGGTGCGCGCGCGGTCGGCGGGTGTGCGTTTGTGCACGAGCACGCGCGTGTGCGCGGCTCATCCGTCATATCGTGCGGCGGCGCGCAGTGCACGGGTAGCCAAGATCGCACGCAGCGCCGTCAGTATGTGCGGGGGCGGCCGCAGGGTGTATGGATTCCGCTGCGTAGGAGGGGAACCGCAGCCGACGCACGCGCACGCGGACGCGACTCGGAGGACGGTGGTGGTAGCGTGTATGCCCCCGCACCCGGGTAAGGCAGGAACCCCGTGCTGTCGTCCAGCTGGTTCTGCGTCGTCGCATCGCGGCGCGGAGGGAAGCGTCGGCAGCAGCGCCATGCGCGCTGCAAGGGTGTGTTGCGGGCCCTGGAGCGCGCGGGGGCGATAGGCCGCACTGGGGCCGTAAAGCTGTAAATAGCACTAAGCGCTGTGGTACTCTAGCGCCCACGCGGCAGTGCGGCGAAGCTTCGCGCACCGAGGACCTGTACGCCGCCGCGTCCGTGGGAATGGAATCGGGGAGCGGAAGACGTCGGGTACGCGGGAAGGCGGGGTCAATGCTCTGGTCGATGTCGGGGGCGCCGTCTTCCATTGTTCCCGGTCGTTTACGGTTCTATCATCCTATCATAAGTTCGCCGTCAGGCGTGCACCGGTGCTGCGGGATGCATGTGTTGCTGTCAAGGGGAATGACCCGCGCGTACTATTATTGTACTTATGTACTCGCCCATCATTAATCAATGTGTACTTTGTTTTAATCTGGGACGAGAAATTGTAATGGTGCGGGGATAATCAGTATAACGATTGCCTCTCTTGGCTAGGATGAGACGGTCGGAGCACAAGGTGGAAGGAACATCGAGGCTGTCGTTTGCTGCGATCTTAATCAAGAGACGCCCACGAAATTTAGAACTTGGATGTTCCGAGGCTTGCGGACCACATGGTCGACCGTACAGCCTCGATCTTTGACTTCGGCGGTTTCTACAGCTATCCTTTCTCTCTTTCCCCCCTCATGGCTGAAGCACTAGGCACCGTTGCGAGCATCATCCAGCTAGTTGATACGGCGCTGAAGGCTCGTGAATACATAAAGGACTTCCGGGATGCGCCGAAAGAGCAGCAGAAGCTATTCTTGGAGATGGAAGGTCTCAGGCCGCTTCTTGCGGAGCTCCTCAAGCGCTTGGTCGACAACCCATCCAGCGAGGCTTTTCAGCAAATGACAGCCCCTTTGAAGATATTCGAGACTACAATGAAAGAGTTCACAGAGAAGTTGGGCCCTCGCGATGCCATGTCGAAATTCACAAGGAAAATTACTTGGACTCTTTGGAGCAAGAAGGAAGCAGGTGGCTATCTTGAAGAGTTGGAGCGCATCAAGGGCTTGATCAATGTCTGGTTGACCATGGGTATCTGGTATGTTCTCACATCATGTTGCAGCTTATCTATGTACATATCCTTCTATTCCAGGGATTTGGGCCTCAAGCAGATTGCTAACCAGGCGGGTGGGCACTAAATAATACCATACTGACGAGACCAATTGCTGACACTGCTTAGATATATTGTATGTGGTCATGGTTTGTGGTAATGCTCAAGCACATATATTCTTACTCCAGGGATTTGAGCCAGAAGCAGATTTCCAACCAAGGGGGTGAGTACCAACCGGACCTAACTGAAGAGAGAGTACTTGCTGATACTGGCTAGATATCTTACTTTCAATCAATGATGTTGTGCACAACCAGAGAGAGTACATCAGTGGTATGTTTAGGCCCTCCTGTATCAATCCATACTCAACATCCAAAAGCTGAGAAGCAGCGAGCAATCCTTGACTGGATATCACCCCTCAATTTTTTGCAACGACAGGCTGATGTGTTTAGCACCTTACAGCCCGGGACTGGTGAATGGCTCCTGGCAGATGCCCAGTTTCAGGATTGGGAATCTGGGTCCGGAAAAATACTTTGGTTGCCCAGGGATGCGTAAGTAATATTTCCTATTGTTCTGATTTCCTGCTGATTTGTTTGAAACACAGCTGGTGCTGGCAAGACGGTCCTCACGTGTGTAGTTATATTCTCAGACAGTCCAGATAGCTCACAATATGGATGCCATAGATCTCTGGTATTCAATTATCTAGAGGTTCAAGCTCAGAAGAACAACATTGGCCTGGCTTGCATCTATCTGAATCACAAGGAAACAGAGAGCCAAACACTTGCAAACCTTCTTGGTGCATTGTGGAAACAGCTCATGTTGGAGAAATCCATACCCCTTGCAGTGGATACATTATATGACCATCACTGTATGCGACAAACTCGGCCCCATCTGGATGAATTCCGTAAAGCTTTGAACTTTGCCATCACCCAATATCCAAAGGTTTATTTCATACTTGATGCACTGGATGAATACCCAGAGGATATCCGCCATCTTTTCCTTCAATATCTGGTTACGCTAGGTCCTAAAGTCAATATCATGATGACCTCTCGGCCCCATATTGGTTTGGATTCTGTTGTTCCAGACTTTCAGATCTTGGAGATCAAGGCAACAGATGATGATATCTGCAGATATCTGAGCACACAGATTGAACGATCACCGCGCCTTTCAAGACATGTCAAAGCTCGTCCAGACTTGCAGGAAGACATCCAGTCCAAAATTGTTGCCAATTGCAAGGGAATGTAAGTATTTTTTGGGTGCTTCAATATATATTTAAATTTTGATGAGAACAGGTTTCTGCTTGCCAAACTTCACATTGAATCTCTGGCTTCCAAGAATGCTGTCAAAGCTGTCAGAGAAGCTCTGGAACATCTACCAACCGATTTGCAGCAGACCTATGACGAAGCAATGGCACGCATCAAGCTACAGCAGGAAGAGAACAGAGAACTTGGCCTGCTAGCCCTAACCTGGGTCGCAAATGCAAAGAGGTTGCTGTCTGTATCTGAACTCCAGGAGGCATTAGCAATTGAAGAGGACTCTACTTCTCTGGATCCTGATAATCTTCTGGACATAAGCACGATCTTATCTGTCTGTGCTGGCTTGATCATTGTTGATGAGACACTGTCTGTGGTTCGCCTCATTCATTACACCACACAGGGCTACATGGACAACATCCAGTCAGATCAATTCCCATTGGCTCAAACCACAATTGTGTCCACATGTTTGACATATTTGTCTTTCAAGGAATTTGAAAATCTACCACCCATGGAAGAACAGGAAGTACAGGATGATCTGATTTCTAACCATCCATTCCTTAAATATGCCCAGTATTGTCTCCTACATACTAAAGGACAGCCTGAGCTGCAGCTCCAGAACAAGATAAAAATTTTCTTAGCCGTTGAAGCTCGCAAATGGAAAGATTCTGATGTCTGGCCGGGGGTAGCTCCCTGGGCTTATGATGGAGATTTTGAAAAAGAGAGTGATTATTTTCATGCTTTGTGGATAGCAGCAACATGCAACTTAGAAATCATAGTGTCAGACCTCTTGACTCAAGTGGACTTAGCCACTGAGGCTATAGATCAGGCATTGTATGCAGCCTCATACAGAGGACATAGTCAGATAGTTCAGCTACTCATCAACAAGGGTGCAGATGTGAATGCCCAGGGAGGACACTATGGGAATGCACTGCAGGCTGCGTCGTCTGAAGGCCATGAGCTCGTGGTTCAGCACCTCCTCAACAAGGGTGCAGATGTGAATGCCCAGGGAGGATACTATAGGGATGCACTGCAGGCTGCCTCATTGAATGGCCATGAGCTTGTGGTTCAGCTCCTCATCAACAAGGGTGCAGATGTGAATGCCCAGGGAGGATGCTATGGGGATGCACTGCGGGCTGCCTCATTAAATGGACATGAGCTCATGGTTCAACTCCTCATCGACAAGGGTGCAGATGTGAATGCCCAGGGAGGATGGTATGGGAATGCACTGCAGGCTGCCTCATACAATGGACATGAGCTTGTGGTTCAGCACCTCTTCGACAAGGGTGCAGATGTGAATGCCCAGGGAGGATACTTGGGGAATGCACTGCAGGCTGCCTCATTGAATGGCCATGAAATCGTGGTTCAGCTCCTCCTCGATAAGGGTGCAGATGTGAATGCCCAGGGAGGATACTACGGGAATGCACTGCAGGCTGCCTCATACAATGAACATGAGCTCGTGGTTCAGCTCCTCCTCGATAAGGGTGCAGATGTGAATGCCCAGGGAGGATACTACGGGAATGCACTGCAGGCTGCCTCGTACAGAGGACATGAGCTCGTGGTTCAGCTCCTCCTCGATAAGGGTGCAGATGTGAATGCCCAGGGAGGATACTACGGGAATGCACTGCAGGCTGCCTCATACAATGAACATGAGCTCGTGGTTCAGCTCCTCCTCGATAAGGGTGCAGATGTGAATGCCCAGGGAGGATACTACGGGAATGCACTGCAGGCTGCCTTGTACAGAGGACATGAGCTCGTGGTTCAGCTCCTCCTCGATAAGGGTGCAGATGTGAATGCCCAGGGAGGATACTACGGGAATGCACTGCAGGCTGCCTCGTACAGAGGACATGAGCTCGTGGTTCAGCTCCTCCTCGATAAGGGTGCAGATGTGAATGCCCAGGGAGGATACTACGGGAATGCACTGCAGGCTGCCTTGTACAGAGGACATGAGCTCGTGGTTCAGCTCCTCCTCGATAAGGGTGCAGATGTGAATGCCCAGGGAGGATACTACGGGAATGCACTGCAGGCTGCCTCGTACAGAGGACATGAGCTCGTGGTTCAGCTCCTCCTCGATAAGGGTGCAGATGTGAATGCCCAGGGAGGATACTACGGGAATGCACTGCAGGCTGCCTCATACAATCAACATGAGCTCGTGGTTCAGCTCCTCCTCGATAAGGGTGCAGATGTGAATGCCCAGGGAGGATACTACGGGAATGCACTGCAGGCTGCCTCATTAAATGGACATGAGCTCATGGTTCAACTCCTCATCGACAAGGGTGCAGATGTGAATACCCAGGAAGGAAATGCTGGGAATGCACTGCAGGCTGCCTCATTAAATGGACATGAGCTCATGGTTCAACTCCTCATCGACAAGGGTGCAGATGTGAATACCCAGGGAGGAAATGCTGGGAATGCACTGCAGGCTGCCTCATTAAATGGACATGAGCTCGTGGTTCAGCTCCTCCTCGATAAGGGTGCAGATGTGAATGCCCAGGGAGGATACTACGGGAATGCACTGCAGGCTGCCTCATACAATCAACATGACCTCGTGGTTCAGCTCCTCCTCGATAAGGGTGCAGATGTGAATGCCCAGGGAGGATACTATGGGAATGCACTGCAGGCTGCCTCATTGAATGGCCATGAGGTCGTGGTTCAGCACCTCCTCGACAAGGGTGCAGATGTGAATGCCCAGGGAGGATACTACGGGAATGCACTGCAGGCTGCCTCATACAATGAACATGAGCTCGTGGTTCAGCTCCTCCTGGATAAGGGGGCAGATGTGAATGCCCAGGGAGGATACTACGGGAATGCACTGGAGGCTGCCTCATACAATCAACATGAGCTCATGGTTCAACTCCTCATCGACAAGGGTGCAGATGTGAATACCCAGGGAGGAAATGCTGGGAATGCACTGCAGGCTGCCTCATTAAATGGACATGAGCTCGTGGTTCAGCTCCTCATTGACAAGGGTGCAGATGTGAATACCCAGGGAGGAAATGCTGGGAATGCACTGCAGGCTGCCTCATTAAATGGACATGAGCTCGTGGTTCAGCTCCTCATCGACAAGGGTGCAGATGTGAATACCCAGGGAGGAAATGCTGGGAATGCACTGCAGGCTGCCTCATTCAATGGACATGAGCTCGTGGTCCAGCTCCTCATCAACAGGGGTGCAGATGTGGATGCCCAGGGAGGAAATGCTGGGAATGCACTGCAGGCTGCCTCGTACAGAGGACATGAGCTCGTGGTTCAGCTCCTCCTCGATAAGGGTGCAGATGTGGATGCCCAGGGAGGATACTATGGGAATGCAACTGCAGGCTGCCTCGTACAGAGGACATGAGCTCGTGGTTCAGCTCCTCATCAACAAGGGTGCAGATGTGAATGCCCAGGGAGGATACTACGGGAATGCACTGCAGGCTGCCTCACTCCATGGAAGGAGCTCGTGGTTCAGCTCCTCATCGACAAGGGTGCAGATGTGAATGCCCAGGGAGCAAATGTTGGGAATGCACTGCAGGCTGCCTCATTCAATGGACATGAGCTCGTGGTTCAGCTCCTCATCAACAGGGTGCAGATGTGGATGCCCAGGGAGGAAATGCTGGGAATGCACTGCAGGCTGCCTCGTACAGAGGACATGAGCTCGTGGTTCAGCTCCTCCTCGATAAGGGTGCAGATGTGGATGCCCAGGGAGGATACTATGGGAATGCACTGCAGGCTGCCTCGTACAGAGGACATGAGCTCGTGGTTCAGCTCCTCATCAACAAGGGTGCAGATGTGAATGCCCAGGGAGGATACTACGGGAATGCACTGCAGGCTGCCTCACTCCATGGAAAGGAGCTCGTGGTTCAGCTCCTCATCGACAAGGGTGCAGATGTGAATGCCCAGGGAGCAAATGTTGGGCATGCACTGCAGGGCTGCCTCATTCAATGGACATGAGCTCGTGGTTCAGCTCCTAATCGACAAGGGTGCAGATGTGAATGCCCAGGGAGGACATTTTGGGAATGCACTGCAAGCTGCCTCATTCAATGGAAATGAGCTCGTGGTTCAGCTCCTCATCAACAGGGGTGCAGATGTGAATGCCCAGGGAGGAAATGTTGGGAATGCACTGCAGGCTGCCTCATTCAATGGACATGAGCTGGTGGTTCAGCTCCTCATCGACAAGGGTGCAGATGTGAATGCCCAGGGAGGATATTTTGGGAATGCACTGCAGGCTGCGAAATCCCAAGGACATCAGCAGGTGGTCCAGCTACTCCTCATCAATGATGCAGATACCAGTCTTCTTCCAGGTATTGACATTGTGAATTAGGTATGTTTCTGCTTATGCAACTAAATTGTGATGTACTGACTTAGTCTGATGTTTAAATAGTCTACTCAGGATATGCTATTCTATATCCTTTTAGGCTAATGTATACCACAGATGCACATTTATGTACTGCTTGTAATGAAAATTGGGGACAGCATAATAATCATGTGATGTTACCAGCTAGACACTCGTAGCCACACACAATTATGAATACTCAGTGATGGTTATTAGATCTTCTCTGGGGCAAGCCCCCAGTCC
>JARGYA010000135.1:0-352653 GCA_029204335.1 Mycena vulgaris | reverse complement strand
CAGAAAAAATACAGCAAGCCAGCGGAACGTCCTGGAATATTGAAGGTAATAATATGAGGACTCAAAATCGGTTGACTAATAAAAAGCTACTAGAGTAAAACACAATTTCCTGATAATTCCGACTTGGGTACCCAACAACGAAAGAAAAAAGATACAGTAAGGAGAGGAAACGTACCCCACCCATCCAGATAATGATAAACAGGCTCAAAATTGCCTCACTGACGATAACTTACCAGTGTATAAAATATTTCGCTCAAGCGGGGTGTGGTGCAAGCAGGCCACAACAACCGCTACGGTCCCAAAAAGGGAATTTCGACCTGGGCATCCAATAACGTGAGGGAAAAAATACAGTAAGCAAGGGAGACACATTCTACATTTGAAGGTAGTATTATAAGGGCTGAAAATTGAACAAAAAAGGAAAGATCTGGGGGAGCATACAACAATAATAATAATAACAAGCGGGGCGTGATGCAAACAGGCCACAACAACCGCTACGGTCCCAAAAAGGTAATTTCAACTTCGGCACCCAATAACGTGAGGGGCAAAAATACAGTAAGCAAGGGAAACACATTCTACATTTGAAGGTAGTATTATAAGGGCTGAAAATTGAACAAAAAAGGAAAGATCTGGGGGAGCATACAATAATAATAATAATAATGGAACAGGTGTCTGGGGTCCCATGTGGGTGCATCCAGAGTAAAAAAATAACATCATGGATGCATCCACATGTGTTTCTGGGAGACATGTGGATGGATCCAGACAGGAACCAAACAACAGGTGGGTGGGCCCATATAGAGGTGGGTGGATCCAGATGGGAACCAAACAAGAGGTGGGTGGGCCCATATAGAGGTGGGTGGATCCAGATGGGAACCAAACAACCAGTGGGTGCAACCACTGTATGGCATATGGATGCAACCACATTATTGTGGAGGCATCCACGTCGTAAAAAATATCAGCGGTGGAGGCACCCACATGGGTGTGGTGGGTGGATCCACATCATTACAAATATCAGCGGTGGATCCATCCACATGAGCGTGGGTGCATCCATGTGAGCGCCGTGGATGCATCCATGTGCATTGGGTGGATGCATCCATCCATTTAACAAGAGACTGGTGGATGCATCCACCGACTACCTTCAACCAGTCGGTGGATGCATCCACTTACTATTATCTGCAGCCAGCAAGCATGATACGTGAATAGTGAGTGTCTAGTAGGCAAGTGCTAGAGGCCAGCAAGCATAAACTTTGACTATTAGGTTGATATAAGAGGGATTTGAGGCAAGCAAAGCAGGTAAGGATGAAAAGACAAGGATAAGAGCTGAGGCGGGATATTGAGGCAAGTATAGGTATGGATGGAAAGGGGCTATAAGGGTGAATGGGAAGGTAAGCATAAAGGGGAGGGACATTTTGGGCACATATGGGCAAGGATACTGTACAGATATGAATAGAGGGGATTCGTAGGCCAGCATAAGGACGGTCTGACAGTGTGATTGGTGAGCGAAAGGGCTGATATGAAGATGGGTATAATGGCACCGTAGGCAAGAATACTAAGAGTGACTGTGGGCAAGGATATACTGATGATTGCATGGGAGGATGGGTGAACACAAGTGCCAGCAGGAGCACAATATGGGCATGCGAAGGGGAGAAAACCCCCCAAAGCGAACTGTGAAAGGGGGGGGCAGCAATAGGTAGCATAGGCCTATAGCCACCCAGTACAGCTCAACAAGAGCACAGGATGGAGCGCGGGCCAGAACAAGAGCAGGGGCCAGCAGGGGCCACGATATGGGGCTCACGAAGGGCGGAAAATCCCAAAAATGAACTGGGAAAGGGGGGCTAGGAAAGGCCAGAATGTAGGCTGTGAGCAGTGAATACAGCCAGGAGGCATAGGGAGCTGGGGGGAAGAGCAGGGGCCAGCAGGAGCCGCGATATGGGGCCCGTGGAGGGCGTAAAATCCCCAAAACGAGCTGGGCATGGATGCATCCACACCGCCGTGATGTGACATATGTGGGTGCACCCACAGTCAGTCTGGTGGAGGGCTCCACCTGTGGTGGATACACCCATCACCGGTGGTTGGTCCCATATCCTGGACCTACTTAGGCCCCACACCTAAGTGGGGGAAACTACCCTAAGTAGGTCTGGGTAGAGGTAGCCTGAAGTGGTTCAATGCACTTTCCGCAGGGAAGCAGGACATTTTGAACAAGACCATGTTCATGAAGATCTGCAACAATGTGGGGAAGAAGGTTTTCGACGCGATGACCCCAGTGGAGCAGCGAGCGACGGACCTTTTCATATGGGCTGGGTGTTGCATGCATAAGGAGCTCAATGCTGTCAAGGGTGGGAATGCCACGATGATTGTGTCGCACGTCGGACATACAGGACCAATTCAACTGATGAACAAGGACAACGCCGCCGCGGCGTCTTGTGGACCATCTGAAGCGAAGACACGGACGGAAGAGGTCTCTGAGGGCGGGGGGGTCAAGTTGACCTCTCTTGCTGGCATGCTTTTCCATCACAAAGACGCGAAGAAGGGACAAGGGGATTTATTCCGAATCTTCTTCGAAGACAAGCTCGGCTACCAAATCAACTTCCCTGACACCTCCAACACACGGTACCAGTCCCATTGCGAGGCAGCCGGTGCGCTTCTGCTTCACGTCGATCTGTACATCGAGTTTTTAGAGCATATGCGCGACAAGAAAGGAGATGGCACCTTCACAAACCTTGAAAAGAATGTCTATGATGGCTTGCATGATCCCGCGACCAAAACGGAATTGGCAGTGCTTGCGCTCTACAGTCAGGCTATCAGCCATCCCTATATGCAACAGGTACGGGGCGCAGGTCGGGAACATACCAATTTATTGCAACTGGGGCCATTGCACGTGAAGGTACTGGATCATTGCCGTCAAGTCATAGCCAAGCCGGATCTCCTTCTGTCCGAGAGCGCCAACCATACGAGTGGATCAATGGATGGGCTGATGTGGGACAACCCGGAGGTCTTCTATGTCGTCCAGTCAATGGTCCCGGCGCTTCCTCGCGTACATGAAAGCCTCATTGCGTTCTTTACAGGGGCCTTGGAAACATGGGAACGATTCTCGGAGGAATATTCCGAGGATGGGCTGATTGCAAAAGCTACCTCCGGCGAGTGCGAGCATGTATGGATGCCGACTACGAACAACGCGAACGAGGGGGCACTCGGAGAGCTCCGGAACATGTCCAGACACGCTCCAAACATGTCCCTCCAACAGCTCAACGCCCGCCGAATGTACAAGAAGAACGACACAAAGATTTACCGCCAGTTCCTGGTTTCCAAGGATCATTGAATGATACATGTCAAGGCGTGCATGATTGACAGCAGCGGACTCACGAAGAAACGTCGCATAGCTCAAGTGAATGCGGAGACTGCAACGGTGGTCACGAAGCGGAACAAAATCGTGAGAGGATTGCTAAAGCGGCCAAGATAAATGCCGAGTTAGTCAAGATCACGAAGAAGCTCTGGTTAACGGCAGCCCTAGTTCAAATAGACCCACGAACAGGGAAGTCACGAAGCAACGACGACCTCAACAAGCAGCTTGCATGGCATCGGCGACACGAGTTATCCACCCTGAAGAAGCGGTCTGAGGCTCAAATCCCAGGTGTTTCCAAGTTATTGAACAAGGCTTTGAAGGTCCAGGCCTTGATTGCAGCTGTGGTGCTATATAATAGTTGGCAAGGTAGATTTAGGCTCATATTCCTATGAGGGTGAGAGGGGAGGGCTAGTGCTTTGCACCAGGATCGTGCATAGCACAAGATAATAGATATTGGCTGTTAAGTGGATATAGAGTTTGTGGGGGTTTGCGGGGTTTGCGGCCGTCCTGGCCGACCGGCTTTGGGCGCGGTGATGAGCCACGGGAAAACCGGAGGCGGATGCGCTGCGCAAGACAGCCAAACCCATACACAGGGGCCACGAGGGTCTGGCTGATCGAGACCCAAAGCGACCACCTGGTGAAGCGATGCTACTCGGGGCACGGTGGAATGATAACTATGAAGCCAAGATAAAGGTCTAAACCAATATAACCAACTAAACAATCAATCAAACAACAACTCCTCCTCCTTATGAGTAATGATAATCGTGGGTGTTTGGGGGTAAAGACCAAGTATAAGGTCAATAGATTGTTTACTGTTCAGAGAACAGGGGAGTGGGATAGACAAGGGTTGTGAAACCAAAGTCGAGCAATACGCGCTATGTTCGAGACTTTGTACAAGCGGTGGGTTCGTGGGTTTTTAAGGCAATAACGGCCAGCAGCCGGCGAGTTTATGTCAATTAAGACGGGTTTGTTGGATTTCTCCAGGTTGGGACACGACACACTCCTGCAGTACCGCAGTATATAACAAAACACAGAACACAAGTCACAGAACACAAAACACACACACAACACACACACAACACGACCCGCAGTGCTGGACAGAGTCCACACAATTCACAATTCAGTCACACAGTCGATCACAGATACAATCCAATCCAATCCAATCGTTGCCAAAGGTACAGTACTCGAGTCGAGATAACGGTCACTTGGGTCTTAGAGCTAAACGACAACTCCGAGCCACAACACCGTTGCATATGTGAACAAGGTAAACCGAGTGATGTCACTGCACCGTTGTGCGTGAAACCACAAGGCAGTCTGCTCCAGAACCTCTCTAAACTATGTGCTTTTATACTACTGGGATCTCGACTTTACAACACATCTATTACTGCATCTCAGAAAGCACTCCGTCCCGGCGTGGAGCCGCGGAACAATCTTAGGGAATCCCCTGACTCCTATTGTCCACGCGCCGGCTCTATGAGTCAGAGCTCTCCTTGGTACTCGATCGGTTTGAGAGTTATTGGTAAATCGAACGGAAGCTTCCGAGCTGTCGTCTTCTTCGTCTAGTGCTCGTCCCGAGCGTCAGTCTTCATCGTCTATGATATGGCTACCTGTGGACACCTCCCCCATGTCCGTAGCTAGTCTGGTTGTTGTGATAGACCAAAGTTGCACTTGTCTCAGTAAGTGCCGGTGCCATCGCGATTTGATGTTTAACCGGCACAGCTATTCTGATGCGTAGGCATGCTCGGCCGTCGGCAACTCACTTTGTCTTTGTCTATTTACAGAGGTCTCGCCCCATCCAAGGGTCTGGACTCGTCATGTGCCTTGTCGCGCTGTTCTCGATAAGAGACACAATGGTAAACAACCTCGAAGTCGGCCGTTTTGGAAGGCCCCAGTCGCCTGCATGCGATGTCATGTATTCCTTCCCATCTCCTTGATACTAGTCTAGCACTCAGCTCATCCGCACGCACACGGGTACTGATATAAGGTAGTTAGTCCTGTTCTCGGTAAGTCGTACTTTGGCCCCAAGTCGAGGTACCGCCATAGGATCATGCCAATGGAGAACCTAAGCTATGTGACTGTTAAGCTACTCGTTCGGAGCTCCCGATAGCTTCTTATAGAATAGAATAGAGAGAGCGTGCTTTATAAGTATAAAGATGCGAAATGCGAAAATACACCTGTGGTTTGTACACGGCTTATCACCGGAGCAAAGCTCCAAGAGCTGCAGGCTCGTGCAAGGGTGAAGAGAAAGCGGCCGAAGGCCCCCAAAAAAGAGCAGAGCGCAGGGAGAACCAATTACATTAAGGAACATAGTCTACGATAGGCCAAGATAGTATAGTAAGCAAGAGAGATTTAATGCGAGCGTCCCAAGCCCGAGTGATGGCGAGGGGGAGAATCTGCTCGAGGCGACACCAATAGATCAGAAAGCAGAGCGACGTCCAGCCACCCAACTTCATGATAATCCAGGGTGCGACGCCGGCAGCGAGCAGCTCGAGGGAGCCACCTATGTGTTAGCTGTGACCGAAGACCAGGTCCAGCTTCGCGGTCTTGAAGACAGCGGACGACTCCTGGAGGAACAAATCTTTGGTAAGATGCGACCAGCCGGAGAGTGTGCGAAACGCGAAGAGCGGGGTGTCGGGGGGAGGATGGTGATTGACCGCCTCGTGGTTGTCGAAAGCGCCGACAGGGCAGAGGTCGGCGTCGGGGCCGAGTACTTCGGTCAAGAAGCACTCGCCGCCGAGCATTTGGGTCGTCTTGGTCCACACGAGGTGTATCCCATGGACCCGACGCCCGTTGGAGCGCATGCGCGAGATGCGCGTGTTGCGGCAGGTGTCGCGCAATGGTGAGAACTTCACCTTGCTGCGAATAACAAGTTCGCCGAGACGGCGGCAGCCCCAGAACGCCGCCGTCGCCGCCGACCACAACGCTGCATCGAGAGGGATGGAGAGGTCGGGAGAAGCGCGGAACATGCGCATGTGCTCACGGTATGATGCCTGAAAAGTGTTAGCCATAAAAACCAGGCACTCACCAAATTATGTTTTTGGGTAAAATACAGGAAAAAGTCGAAGGGTATTCCGAAATGATCCGATCAGTGGCTATGCAGACTGCGGACTGCGGGCGCAGTTGCTGCGGACTGCGGGTGGCTGTGCAAGAAAGAGATATATAAGAACAGCCGAATCGCGGCAGAAGGACTTTTTTAAGCACCCCACGTTTGTACTACGTAGTAAAAATAAATTTACTTCTACTGCTCATTCGTTTGCTTGATCTCCTCAGTGTGATCAAGCATATCCATTTCTCACCCAGACTGTCCGCAGTAAGAACTTCTGCGCCCGCTGCACGCTGCTTGATTCGTTGCATCCCCTAAGTACGGTACTTAGTTAGCGCCGAAGGCCCCGTGTAGATATTTTTAGCAGATCAGAACAGAGACAGATTTCACCGCCAGATTCCAAGAAAGGGAATTTTATTCGTGGACACGGACACTTGAGAATTTCTCTGAATAAAGCTATTTCCGAGAACCTCAAGGGAAACAATTTTTCCACTCGACAACGGGTGATGGAACCACGAGGAGGGTGTTTGAAAGACATGCCCGCCTTGTCTGCTGACTCCTTGAGGGCGGGCATATACCCGTTGTCGCCGCACCACGGGGCATCGTTGTAGAGATGCCACAGCTGAAGACCGCGCAGCAAGTTCTGTATGCACTTGCCCGTGCAGGAACCGGTGGCGTCGGCAACGAACACGGCGAGGAGGAAACGCGAGGCGGGCATGCACGCCGACTCGCCGATGCCCAGGCGCTCGCAGAACTGTGCGAAGCGCAGGAGACCGGCGCCGTACAACTCGCGGGTCTCCACAATGTGCGCGCCGAGCAGGGCCTCGAAGATATGCGCCTGCAGGTGCAGCGGGACATGCTGCTCCTGCAAGGCGGAGTGCGCGTGCGCGGAGTACGGTGCAGTCCAAAGCAAGATACGCCGGTCCGCTGGTACGTGAGGGCGAAACGGACTTGGGCCAAGCACATTGGCCTTGGCGGGTCTGCGTGCGGTCTTGCGTGGTAGCACAGCTGCCGCAGCCTTGCATACGTCAAGGAGTGAGGTGCGCACGTCCGGGGCTCGTGACGACGAGGAGACGCGCTCATTGAGAGTGGAGGCGATCGTGGCGTTGGACTGGTCGATGAGCGGGGGGCGCGAAGGCGGGCAGACTGGGAGTGAGGCCCGAAGATCGATGGGAGATGCATGGAATGAGCGGCGAGGTTCGGGCGATAGACACGCGTGGTACGCAGATCGGTACGAAGGATTGTGTTCGCGAAGACGGGTGGCATGCACGGATGCATAGAGTGTGAGACTCTGTGAGTTCACGCTGGAGAACTTCCCTCGAATTCCTGGCGAGCCACGAGTCGATCGTTTGTGGTAATGACCCTTTATTAACGGTCTACTCTACGAGCGTACAACTGAGATCGGATTCCCGGTTCTCTTTATCGTAACACTCAACCTTGGTAGGATTCCCTGGCCAAGGCGAGTTCTGTGATAATAAAAGTCCTCGAATTGGTCGAAGTCCTAGACAAATATTGTGAGAATAAACAAATACTAAAGCTCACCCAATGCCCTGGGGCCTCTTCTTGGAATATATTCAACAAGGAAGGCTCTGGAGGCAGGTGACCGGTGGTAGTATAAGCAAAAGTGTAGATAGATATTCATTCGCTGGCATCGGTAACGTGACCAGCGGATTACATAATACAGGTCCCGTGAGTTGAATCACGGTAAGGTAGGAGAATAAATAAAAAGAAAAAGAAGGTAGGCATACTATATATCGAGTTCCTTACAGAAGCCCCCCATTCTCCGAGCTTTCCGTTAATCTTCCATGGCGTACGGCGATTCCCCCGGGATCTCCTCCAAAAAGGGTTCAGGCACCGTGATGTCACGTAAAACCTTCATGTTCCACGTGTCGCCAAACGCTTTCTTCAGTAGCCCCGTTCCGTGCTCAAAGTCTCCCTCCGTAGGAACATCCTTAGCCGCAAATTTCCCTTTACCCGAGCTGCGGAGGAATGATCGCCACTCTCCCATAGTCTTCCAGCAATTGTCAATAGCCGGGGACGCAATCTTTCCCACAATATAATAGAATAAGGCCTGGCCAGCTGGTGTTATAATGCCGTGAAAATGCCCGGGGCATTCTTTCTCCAGTAGCCACTGAGGGGGAAAAAGGTACACATCGGAGTTGGGGTGTCCCTTATCAATATACCCGAAAAGCAGATTGATCTCGTCGTTAGCGACTTGGTCGCGAGTCAGCATTTCTGTCTCCGAGATACCGTCCGAGGACTGCACTGATCGTTTTAGCAGGGAGCCTCTGCCGTACTCAGTCACTCGGGTAGAAGGACCTCGAGCGAGACGTTTCGGTAAGTCAGAGTCGATCCAAAGAGCTATCCGGTTGGCGAAGCCCCCCAGCGTCAGGAAAGCCCCTGCATAGGGTTTATACAGCATCCTCCTGGCGTGGTCCAGAAACGCCACACACGTGTTAGCTCCCCCCATCCACAGAAGATGCGGTGCCGAGAAGCCAGGTTCCAAGGTCGCGGTGTGATAAGGACCGTGGTGCTACGGGTGTGAATGGGATGGTATTCAGTTGGTAGCTCGGTCGTCCTCTAGGGGGTGATACAGATGAAATCTGGTTGGAGGAAGTGGTGAATACGCGTTCTGGTGGTTCCGGTTGGTTGGCGTTTGGGAAATCGCGAGATGGTCAGTGCAAAATGGGGTCAAAGGTGAAATATACTCGTCAGGCTAGCTGTCTTTTAGCTTCCTGAACTCCTAAAGCCTTCTACTTCTCTCTAGGTCAACACCTTTTTCCCCGAATGTGCGAGGCGTGAGCTGAGATTTAGGAATCCACCAAATGGGGGCTCTGCAGGTGACTTTAACGTCGTCGAGGGTTGGAATACGGCGAGGGGTGTCGCTTGGTACGTCCTAGGGTCGCAGACGATTTGCCTAAGTTGACGTCTTTACAGGGCTCCCACTACTGCACAACGGGATGTCTGCGTAGGAAGGTGGCGCGGGTAGGATGTCCGATGGTGGTGAGCGCAAGCTTCTGGGGGAGAGCTGCGGTGGGGAGGAAGATAGAATGTCCGAAGACAAGCGTGAACTGAGGTGGGATAAAACTTCTGTATTGATGGGTCTAGTACACTTGGTGTAGAAGTGGGGGAGAACTAGAAACCCGAAGATAGAATGACTACTGTGTCTAAAATATGTTCCCTTTTATACCGTTTCTTGCTACACAGCCTCAAGGTGCCCACTACATGTGCTACTTGCCTCGAGGCAGGCTCATCCATGTGGTCGGTGTTGGCGTCTGGGCGAATGCGAGAGCAAAACCGAAGAATTGCACAAACACGAGCTGCCAATTTGAATTTGAAGGTCAACTTGGTCAAACGCGAAGGGCTAGACCGTAGGGAGTGGACACCCTGTTTCATGATTCAGCCGTATACGGGGTGTGGGCTCCCGCAATGTGTCAGTGCCCTCGTTTTGGGGGTACAAAGTAGTGGGAATGCGGTGTTTGACCAGAGTTCTCCTGCGACTGGCGGTGCTACGCTCGCGAGTGTCCTGGTGCATGGCGATTGTGGAATTTGAGGATGCGACCACTCTCTTTGGGGAATTGCCTTCTAGCCAGTGGTCGGAGTTGTTTGGTGCGAGTGCCGTGTCAATGTAGGGTTGCCTCCTGTTGGTCTGCATCCTTACTGAAGGAGTTTCCGGACCTCGAAAGGTCTTGTCGTGGTGTGTGCTAAGTGGGTATGGTGCGTTTGGTGAATTGCGGCGTTTTGCCAAATCGGGTTTCCTAGTGGTTCCGGATTGGGGAATCGCCGGTGTAAGGTTGCTCCTGCGCGAGGGCATACGCAGAGCGTATTCAGCCCTCACAGCGGGTAACGTCCTTCTCTCCACCTCTGATATATCTGCTTGTTCGAACAGGGGCACATCCTTCATTCGAATGCACAAGAAGAAGGGTATAGCGAACCGGATTGCTAAGGTCAGCAAATCCTCTATGCGGTTCATGTTCTTGAAGGCCACGCGCGCATCCGGACCTGCGCTCTCAGGTCGTCGAAGACCAGGACTCCTTTCTCGATTAGTAGAGGACTCCACTTGAGAGAGTGTAACGACTCCCATCCGGCATCCACTGGAGTGACGGTGGGAGCCCAATTCATGAGGGCCCCCATGAGTTCCATCCGGGTTTCACATACGACACCGTACAGCGAACGCGGGTCTACGGGCGTGCTTGGCTGAGCGGGTGAGGGAGAGTCTGGACCGGGCCCTCCCGGCATGAGTCCTTGTTACGTTTCTTGCGAGGCGGACAGCTCCCCGTCTTCTTCCGTCGAAGGGTTGCGCTCCGAGAGGTGCGCTTCATCTTCGATATTTTCGAATCGCTGATTTTCCGTGTCGTCTGAGAGATCTCCCGGGAACCGTACGGTCTCTTCGTACTCCAGCCCAAACGTATTAGGTCCGGAGGTCTGAGCATTCCCCGAGCCATAGCTATCAGCACTCATGGATCTCCTGGAGCATCCACTACTCCGGCTTTCTTCGCTGTGGGATCACCTCGGGCTATAATATTCCGGGCTTGGGCTTCTTTCCGAAGCTGCTTCGTAATCTCTCAGCGGGCTCCTTCCTCGCTGAACGCTTCCTTCTTCGCGCGCTCGGCGCCTCGGAATCAATGACCTAGAGGAACGGTAGTGCAGAACTGGCGCGTACTGACGCCTTCTGGTGTCTTCATCGCCAATTTGACGGAGAGCCGGGATACTTTGCTCATATCCTATCAGGCTAGCATAGCTCGGGTCTGGCATAGCTAATCGTTCAATCAGCGGGACCACACGTTCCACGGATCTCCTGCGACGTCTTGCGCTCTCTTGTGGCCTTCCCGGGACACCAACCTCCCATGCTCGTCGGATCCCGCCGCGGTAGCTGCGTTCGACGTCACTAGGGCCCGGATCGCTTCGAGCTTTCTCTCCTGGGATGATCATCCTTCCGTTGTACGCATTAAAGATTCGGTCCTCTCTAGGGGTGAGACTAACTCCCCATTTTTCCCTCTCGAGGACTGGGTCCCGCGTATAGAAGACTTCCTCCGCTATTCTCACCCGACTATCCGTACGTCCGAACCACCAAAGCTCGAACCGGTGAGGTCGCGGCATACGAGGAGGGCCTTGGATGAATGGGTACTGCGCGAAGAAGGTGACATGCGAGTCCCTTTCAAAATGCTCGATGATGCAGTTATACAGTTCTGCGCAAGCACGGATCTCTAGCCGATTGTATAGCTGCCGAGCGCCCCATCCGTCGTGCAGGATCAGAAAGTATCGATGAGACGGAGTGAAACGAGGGCGCTGCCAGCTACGTCCTTCAGTCCTCATATTTTCTTGCAAGAAGATGTCGACAGCCATTAGTTTAGAAGGCCAGTTGTAATAGTTAGGCATTTCTTCGAGAGGTACTGGATTGCCGTCCCGGTTTGCGGCTTCGCGCGAATACTCATTTAAGAACGCCAACGAGTACATGAAGAATCGAGGGTCTTTATCCTCGCAATCGGTCCACGGATAGTGGAAGGGAATCATGTTTCTCAGGAAATGCCCGACATTCATGAATTTCCAGTCTCGGCTTAGCGATAACAGACATCCGCGCTTCGGACGTTCCCCAAGACGCAATTCAGCTACGAATCGCACCATTTCATCCGAAAGCCCGACGCCCCAATCCCACTCGACAGTAGTGAACCAGAAGAGGAGGCCGAGCTGGTCTAATATGGCGCGCCGAGCGTCGGCGGCAGCGTAGTACACATCTTCTTTGGTGAGGAAAGTAGAGCCGACGTCGTTGGCGTCGACCGCTGCCGGAACGTCCTCGACGTTGTAGAATTCGGCCTTGCGGGCGAGCGCTACGCAGATCTCATTCACACGGGTGCCCAGTTCCACGCATTCCTCTCTCCATTTGTTGTCGATGGTATAGTGGATAATCTCGCCCGACTCATCGAAGTCGTCGAGGATGTGATGCAAGAGGTAAACTTTGCTCTTACCGAATACCCAGGCCAGCAGATCCTTTTGATCGTCACTTAGAGCGGAGGCTGTCAGCGCGGCAGCTGGGCTGAATGGATGATAATGCTTCTTGGGGTCTAGGTAGATGGGAGCAGACTCGTAGTCCATATGCTCCAGCGTCCCGTCCGCGTTGCGCAATGAAGGAAGGTTGAGGGAATGGATGTATTTGATGGCGTCTTGTGGGATATTGACCGGGGATCCGCCGAAAGTGGTCCAGCGAATTCCTTGACGCAAAGAGAACAGGGGTCTAGGGAAATCCCCTCCCAACAGCCAATATTCGTACATAGTTTCTGGTATATTTTACAGCCCTTTCGTAAGCTAGAAACACCTTGGATCGGATTCCCGGTTCCTTGGTGGCTCCACCTTCACGGCCGTCACTTGGATTCCCAGGGTGACGGTAACGCAAAGTGCTTCGAGGCTGAGGCTAGATAGTTCGGAGATTGAAGAGAGGAAAGCTGGGTGAGACACAGCGTGGAGGTGATGGGGAAAAGAAAGAAAGAGATGTTACAGTCGCCTGGCGCTGACGTGTATACAGCGTGAGACGACAGGTATTCCTCGAACCTGAGCCGAAAGCTCGGGTATCCAACAGATACAAATACAATGACGCGGGCTCTCTCGATTTAGACTCGGCGCGCTTTCCTCTGGGCTTTCTCAAAATCGCGCAACATCTCCGGGGCGTTGCGTAAATCTTTCGATGTTTGCCAAGTGTCAAACTGCGTTCCATAGTCTTTCCACCGAACGAGCCACATTTGCGTCCTCCTCCTCTTGTCATAGCGCTTGCCGACGATTTTCTCGACTTCATACTCCTCCGTGGCTGCTCTTCCACTTCTCAGATCGGGCATCGTCGTTCTATCCCCTAAATCCTTGCTCGACTCGACATAAGGTTTCAAGTGGTCATAATTGAAGACCGGGAAGCCTGGGTACTGGTCACTCATTCTCAGTCGGTAGGTCCGCTCGTTGAGTTTCTGAAGGATCTCGAAAGGACCTATCCACCTCTGGACTAGCTTCGCTCCCTCTCCCTTTGACTCGACCCACTCGAGAGAGTGCGGGTTGATGAGGACTCTGTCACCAAATTTGAATTCGGGGATGTCTCACCTCCCCTTATTGAAGTGCTTTCTCTGTTTCTCTTGCGCCCGAGCTATAGACAAGCACGTGTTTTCCCTATGCGCGCTTAGCTTCTCCAGGTATTCACTAGCTTCCTTTTTCATGGCGTACAAGTTGGTCCCTAACTCCTTTTCAGGTAGTAAAAAGTCCAGTGGTGATTTCGGATTGAATCCATATAGAAGGGAAAAAAGAGTAGTTCCAGTCGAGGCATGTAAGCTGTTATTGTACACGAATTCCAAGAGTTTCAGCCATTGCGCCCAGTCATCGCGGTCCTTTGACACGTAAGCTCTCAACATTGTTTCCAGCTGACGGTTCACATTCTCTGTCTGCCCGTCGTGTTGAGGGTGGTGTGAGGAGGAAAGGGACATCTTGGTTTTCAGTGCATTAGTGACCGCCTCCCAAAAATCAGATGTCCAGCGAGGATCCCTGTCAGCTATCATGCTATCGGGCAAGCCGAACCGTGACACTACGTTTTCCACGAACAGTTCGGCGAACCCTTGTGCCGTCAAGCCTGAGGTTGTCGGTATAAAGGAGGCATGTTTCGACAGTCGATCAACCACCACGAAGATGGCATTAAATTCACCCGACCAAGGTAAATTCACGATCAAATCGAACGAAATCGATTCATAGGGGCGCCCAGGAATAGGATTGGGGGTCAAGTAGCCATAACGGGTGAAGTTCCTGGTTTTGGTTTTTTGGCAGATGTCGCACGAGTCGCAGAATCTAGAAATATCCTTTTTCATGCGACGCCAGTAGAACTTTGAGCTAAGTTTTCCCCATAACCTCTCCGGGCTAATGTGCGCCGATTCCACAGGACTTTCGTGAGCTTCGGTTAACACAGCTATGTGAAGTTGGCGAGGTACGCATAGACAGGGTAAGTAGGAATGAATGCCGAGAAATACACTACCATGCCGAGGAAGGTCTGAAGCTGTGATATTTTCCTGGGGCGTTCTAGCTCCAGGATCGCCCGTACTTTCTCCATATGCGTTGAAAGTCCCAGGTGAGAGATTTTGTGACCGAGCAGCAAGATTGACGAATAAAACAAATGGCATTTCTTCGGAGAAAGAGTAACCCCTCCCTTTTCTAGCACGCCCAAGACTTGATCCAGGTGCTTATGTGTTCTTCATAGGATTTTGAATAAACGACTATGTCGTCTATGTACACTAAACAGAACAGCCACAGATAAGGTAAGAGCATTCCTTGCATGACTCGTTGAAAGATAGATGGTCCGTTCCTTAAACCAAACGGCATGCGCTTGAATTGCGAGAGTCCTCGATGTGTCCTGAAGGCTGTTTTTTCCACGTGGTCGGGATGCATTTCCATTTGAGTGAATCCTGACAACGCGTCCAGAGACGATAGCACCTGAGCACCGGATAGAGACGATAGAATTTCAGACTGTCTTGGTATCGGGAACTCATCAGCGACCGTGACCGCGTTCAGTTTCGGGTAATCCACGCAGAAACGGGGTTTCCCGTTCCGGTAGGCGATCACCACGGGAGCGCTCCATGGACTTACAGAGGCTTCGATCACCCCTTGTTCGTACCATTTGTCCAGTTGTTCATCAATTACTCTTCTTTTCTCCGGTGAGCTCGAGTACATCGGGACCGCGATTGGAGGTTGCTCCTCCTTCGTCCTGATTCTTGCTTTGGCGTCGATATGTCCCAGACGTCCGTCAAAGCCGAAAGCCCCTACTCGCCTTTGCAACATCTTCCAGGCTTTCTCTCGCAGATGCTCCGGCAGGGAGCCTAAGTCTAGCAGGTTTTCCATTTCACTCGAAGGGTAGTCAAAAGGATTGGGCATTGCTGCCGTTTTAGGTCCATAGTCTTCCGACTCATCTTTTTCTTCTTCTAGAATCGTTCCTCTGGAGTTGGGTACCCTGCCTTTCTCGTCTCGTACGTGAACTCCTCTCAGGTCAGGAGGCAATCCGCTCCCTTCGTTGGTCCTGAGGTGTATCGGTTCCTCTCCGCCCTCTCGTTCGGTTTTCGAGCGGTCTTGCTCCATTCTCGCTGTCAATACGGCCTTGATGCTCTCAGATTTCTTGGACAGGGCTCCGAGTTCTCCTACTGTCATCGGCGTGTCGAAGAGTTTAGCTGGATCGACTAACTGGCCTAGTATTTCTCCCTTTCTAATCATACGCAGACGATGACTTATGTTGCTAACTGGGAGCATCGGTCTGCGAGCTGAGACCAGGGTGTTAGGGATAGCGAAGCTCGAGTCTTGATCATTGGTGAGTAAGCTCTTTTCGACTAGCCAGTCACGATCGTCTGCAAAATCACCCGATAGATGCACTAACAAGCATTGCTGGGGCCGAATTTTGTAATCTTCGGAGGCCCGAACCAGCTTCTCGCCGTCTCTACCAAGGTGTTTCTTCTTCCTTCTCCTTTGGGCCTTTCTCCTTCGATGTTCTTTCGCTCTCGTTGTGCGACTCGAATGCACGGTCAAGTTGGTCGCCAAAGTATGTAGGCTCGCTCGGTCGACCGGAGGGTCCACACCTCTGGCTTCAATCTCCAACTCGCCGTCTTCAAATAGGATTCTCATTCCGCTCTCCACATTTCGCACCACGCCCATCTCTTAAGTCAACTGGAAGTCCTCGCCTAGCAGCAAAGGAACCGACATCCCTTTTACGACATAGGCTTCCGCTTCCAATTCCGCTACTTCTCCTGACATAGTGGGCATCAAGATTTTAAGGGTCACATAGCCCTTGATGGAGCTCCCTGTATCCGTGAGCTGAGCAAGGCTCATTTTGTGGCCTTCCTTGATCTTCGGCGGATTTGGTAGCGCTGCGAGGAACTCTTCAGATACCAAAGTAATATCGGCGCACGAGTCCAGTTGGAGATCTACTTCGGTCTTTCCCAAGTTCTCGACCCATCCTTTTACGGACAGAACCGATACCCCTATAGCCGAGTCTCCCGGTTTCACTATACACCTTTTCCTCACTTTGATAATTTCCGACTCGGCTGGCCCTGGTGGAGGATCCTCTTCTGTGCTCCCTTCTAGCTCTTCTTGCGAGCTCTCTTCTTCCGCCTCTTCACTTTCTGACCAGTCCTCCTCGCTCTCTAGGGTGAACTTCTTGGCTTTCGGCATCCGAGCCTCGTTAGTCCAATATTCGTCTTCTATTTCCTCGACGTGGACCTTATAAGCTGATTTCTTAGCCTTCTTAGAAGAACTTTTATCCAGCGGACAGCCGTCCGCTGGTTCTCGGGTGTCCTGAACGATATCATCCATTACTAGTCTTGTTTCCGTTGCTAAATCCGTGGCTTCTTCCCTATCGGCCTTATGCTCGTCCCTTCCTTCAGCAGGCTGTTCCTCCGAGATCAGGACGGCTGCCGCTTTCATAAAGACGGCTCAGAAGCCCGGGCGTCTCTAAGGACACAATAAGCGCTGTGATACAGCATCTGTAGCTCCTCAGATGCTCTGTCCGTGGCGACTAGCAAGACTCCTCATTTAACTTTCTCGAGGTACATGTCCCAGTCTGGGCATTCCTTGTCCCAATGGTTCTTGCTACCGCAGACCTTGCAGGGCGAAGGTGGGAGCCGTCCCATTCTCGTAGTTACATGGTCATTCTTTGGGAACGGGTAGGCACCTTTTGGTGGAGGATGTTGTCTCTTTTTGAAGGTATTAAAGACTTCCTTGACCGTTGTCTCCTGATTTTCCTCCAGATCTTCGTCAACGAGGTTCTCAGGTGTTGCGATTCCTCGGGGCGAATCAGCCGGCTCCTCTTCCTCCGCAATAGTCACATTCACACGTTTCTGTTACTGCCTGTTTCTAGAGGAATCATACGGCCTTCCTCTATGACGTTGGGCTACCTCTGATCGGGCCGCTTCTATGAGGGCTTCGTCATGCTCATTGACTTTGTAATAGAGGTCTTCAGAGCTGAGAATGTTCTCAATCACAAGAATGGTGCTCCATCTAATCGGAGCCTTCTGCATGATCAAGAAGACTTCCATGGGTCCACCATCGTCTGAATTTGCTAACATTCGAATAGCTCTAATGCGCCGGTTTACGAACATCTGGGGAGTCTCTTGTTCATGCCCTTCTTGACAAAAAGCTTGCTGATCAAACTTCAGGTTCATGAAAAGCTGCCACTTGCGTCCCAGGAATCTTTCTTTGAGCCCTTGGAGAAAGGCAATATAGTGTGCTCTCATTGCACTTTGGCGCTCGCTCGACAGGTTTGAGAACCACATCTGTACTGACAACCCTTTTACCAGACGACTGGGCAGCCAAAAGCCTAAAGCTTCGGGCATCCATCCTTGCAATGCGGCCATTTGCCCAACGTCCCAGAAGTAGTCAATAGCAGTGTCGAAGTTTCCATCCCACTCCGGTATCGAACTGATTTTGAGTTTAGGATCTATAGTAGGCACCACCGTTCCATACGGTGCCTTAGGAGTGAAAGGGGTGTCCCCTTCATCTAGTCCTCCTTGTCCTCCGGGAGGATCTCCTCCACCTGGGGGGCCTCCGCGCCCTGCTCCTCCATTGCGCCGGTTTGATGCGGAAGGATTCTCTCTACTGGATGGCAGACGCGGCGGTCCTCTGGAGGGACCTCCCCCTCCTGGTCCTTCGTCATCATCCGGCGGGTCCTCTGAGTCACCTCCTGAATTCGGCGCGTTACGACGAGGAGGCGGGTGAGACCCTTCTCGATCCGGATTCCCAGCTGGAGGCTGATCACTTCGTTCTCTCAAGTGAGGAGGTATATCTCTTTTGAAACTCGACGTCCCTCCTTCTGTATGCCCAGATTCAGCGATGACCGACCGATGTACGGGGGTATCCCGACTCCAACTCGAATAGCGGTAGTCGCTGTAAGGTGTTCTCGATTGTCATTTAACCTGACTTATCGACTCATTTCTTCCGTAGCCATGAAGCCGCTAAACCAAGTAGCGCATTAGGTAAGTCTGCATTCCGCACTTGATGAGTCGACGCTAGCCCTTCTCTCGATTTAGGCACTGGAGGGAAGAACTCCTCAGGCGTTTTAAAAGGGGTAGAAGATCCGTATAACAGCGCGGTTTGGGCGGAAACGTAAGCGCTACTCTCTGCGGCTTTGTCTTCCAAATCACCGTTCGACGACTCCGTAGCTGTGTTGACTCGTGGGTACTTAATGGAAGTATCCCTTTCCCACTCAGCGGGTCCCTTTCCGTGTTTTCGCTAGCAGCGTGCACAGGAGCGATTGATACTCTTTTCATTGCCTTTCCTCTCCTCGAGTCTGACGGTTCAAGAGGAGGAGCTACGTAGTCTTCCGAGGCCCTCCAGCTACTGGTCGCTGGAACTTCCAGTTCTCTACGCACACCGTCAGTCGAGTAGTAAAGAGTGAAAGGTCGTCTCTCTGGATCTCTATCGGGGAAGGCATTTTTGAGGTAGGTAGGAGCTTCGATCCACGCGGGAAGCCACGATGGCTCTTTCTGCCATTCACTTGGCATCGTATCGCGCAAGTGCGGAACGTTCTCATAAAGGTACATTAACTTCGCTACGTTGTTCGCCGAGGATTTGCCATAACCGGCGAGATTGTCGTACACTTCCGGGGCGGTGGATACCGGTGAAACAAGGACATCTCTATCGGTAGAAGCCTTGTATTCTGAGTCATACTTGTCCAAATAGCTCAAGCCCAATTCAAAGCGCCTTCTCAACGCGTGCCATGTGATCGTCATTTCATCCATTGTCTCCGCACCACACAGAACTCCTATCAATGTAGAATGCGGGTCGATTACAAAGAATTGCTGTGGTCGCCTCATGGGTATGAGCAGGGCCGCTTTCTGGATTACAGTCTGGAACTCCGAAATGAGAGTGGTTAGCCTCATTCCAACGCCAGTGTCGAGCTGAAATCGAGGGAAGGTCTCGCTCAGGCTGATCCCTCTGTCCCTGAGATCTCTCGGGTCTAAGTCCCGTTTATTTACTACCATAATCACCCTCGAGCACAACGAATGATCTTGCTCGGTTTCGGCCTCGAACTCCCTTTTTATCTCTGCCATGGGAGATCTAGCGTAACCGCCTATCATTCCTGGTAGTAGCGGACGCGGAGCGTCTAGGTTCCGCGCCTTGGTCCCAGTTACAATGCTGGTAGGAGGCTCAGACAGAGGGGATGAATCCCTTGACGGTTCGCTCTCGGGATCAATCGTCACCGTATTTGACATAGCACTTTTGAGCGGGGGATCAACGATGAAGGTGCGATTGGCTCCAATTCTTAATCCTCGGGGCGATGCTGCACCAGGGTTTGATTCGGGTCCGGCTCTAACTGGCTCTTCGGAGCTTGAGGGGAACTGATTTAACGCGACTACAGCTGCAGGGAGCTGCGCTCTCGCGCGCGATCGAGTTCTTGAGGCGACGGCTGGAGTATGAACCGCTGAAGCGGGTAGCGAACTAGAAGGTTGCTTCTGAGGGGAAATAGAGCGCGAGTGTTGTCGCGACGCAGGAAGTGAAAAGGGAGGTCTCCGCAATTTCGACCTCCAGGAGTCGGCGGGGTCGGCGTTTCCAGCGGTTTCGTCCGATGCTTTCTCTGCAACGACTTCTGTAGGGTCTGGGGACGCGGAAGCCTTCGCCAACGACGATTTGGTAGGGGCAGTCAATCTAGAGCTCGATTCCCGCGAATTTGCGAGTGTCGAAGTTTTAGGGGAACGCCCACGACTGCGCGGGGTTCTGCCTCTGCCTCTCGGGGGTTGGCTAGCCAGGTTGTTGAAGAAGTTCCCAGTGAGTCCACTTTGTGAGACTCTGTGAGTTCATGCTGGAGAACTTCCCTCGAATTCCTGGCGAGCCACGAGTCGATCGTTTGTGGTAATGACCCTTTATTAACGGTCTACTCTACGAGCGTACAACTGAGATCGGATTCCCGGTTCTCTTTATCGTAACACTCAACCTTGGTAGGATTCCCTGGCCAAGGCGAGTTCTGTGATAATAAAAGTCCTCGAATTGGGGACTCGAAGTCCTAGACAAATATTGTGAGAATAAACAAATACTAAAGCTCACCCAATGCCCTGGGGCCTCTTCTTGGAATATATTCAACAAGGAAGGCTCTGGAGGCAGGTGACCGGTGGTAGTATAAGCAAAAGTGTAGATAGATATTCATTCGCTGGCATCGGTAACGTGACCAGCGGATTACATAATACAGGTCCCGTGAGTTGAATCACGGTAAGGTAGGAGAATAAATAAAAAGAAAAAGAAGGTAGGCATACTATGTATCGAGTTCCTTACATAGAGAGTGCTAGAGAGAGATTAGTACGTGAGCCGGAAAGGATCGCAAGAACGCACGAAGCGGTGACGCTGATAGCGTAGAGCGGATGGGCGAAAGACGGAGTCAAGGACTGAGATATGGCAGCCAGACGGGGGGTCAGCCCGGGATCCGGTTGCCGTACGAGCGAGGAAGCGGGAAGAGAACGCAGGGCAGGTGACGGGGGCGAGAGTGGGGCGAGGTAACAGAAAGTGCCAGCCCGCCACTCGTCACGCGTGGAGGAAAACCACCCGGAGTTCATTCGGCAGATCGAAATCACGCGAGAGACGGTCGCGCTCGGCGAGATGGAGCGCGGGAAGGCCACGCGAAGGTGCGTCGCCGAGGTTGTCGGCGGAGGCCACGTAGACAATACGCGGCGTGATGGAGAGGGTGGTGGTCAGGACGAAAGAGCGCCGTGCACAAAGATTTAGCGCAAGATTCGGGGAACGCCCCTTTGCGTGCACGCCGATTGCGCCCTTGTTGTCCGATCGCACGAGAACATGGAGGTTCGCGTGCCCGAGCTGCTGCATGAACATGTACAGCAGCTCGATCGTGACTGTCTCAAGCCAGCAGATGTCGACGCCCGGGCGCTTCCACTCGAGTGTGAGCTGCATCGCGTACCAGTGTGAGCCGATGACTACGGCGACGCCCCACGATGTGCTGGCGTCGACGTAGATGCCCATATCCACCAGCGCCCCTAACAGACGGAGCTGCCGGAAGTAGATGGGGTCGGAGAGTCGATCACGCCACCAAAACAGTGTATGCTGCACAGACTTTGAGAGCCAACGGCGCCAGAACATGTTCCCCTTGAAAGGCGACATGGCGTTGGAGAGCAGGGATAGGCGCGAGGCCCCGTCATGCGAGACGAAGACAAGATGGCATAACAAGCCATGGATAACATCCAGGTCGAGGAGGGTGAACTTCTGCGAGAGCCGCAAACCCTCGAGCATGCGCTCGACACATGTGAGGTGCTTCAAACACTTCTCCTCGGGAAGTGACACGCGCCTTCGAGGCAGGTCCCAGAGAAGACCCAGAAAGACAAAAGTGTCGGTGAAGTCCTTGCCGGACTTTACCGGATGCCACGGAGCGCGGAGTGGGTTGATGGGGGCGAGTATCAAAACACGGTCGAAGCGAAAACGCGGCGCGCCCGGGAATGTGGATGGTGATACGATGGGAAAGTGCATTACGGGGAGGTCATCCTCGTATTTCTTCACCACTGCGTCAGGACCGACCTCCGCTTGCCAGATGTCGACGAGTGCATTGCAGATCTGGCCAGCGTTACTGCTGGCGGAGAGCGGGGGTGAGCATGGATGGCAGATGGCAGATAGCGAGCGCCGAAGCGCAGATGGCAGATGACAGATAGCAGATAGTGAGCGCCGAAGCGCAGATGGCAGATAGCAAGCACCGAAGCGCAGATGGCAGGTGGCGAGTGCCGAAGCGCGGATGGCAGATAGCCAGTAGCAGTACATGAATCCCCGTGAACACCCACCCAACAGACGAGGAAGGAGCGAGACACGGGAGTGCCGAAGGAGGTACCGCGGCCGAGGCCTTGGCATAAAAGGGGTGTCGCACGCCCGGAGGAAAATGGGAGGGGGAAAAGGAAACGGAGAAGAACGAGAGCTCACCAGTTCTTCCATGACCGCGGGCATATCAAATCGTGTCGGGAAATCTTCCTTGTCGATGAAGTCATTGACCGCCGGCGTGCCGCTGCGCTCATCGCCCTTGGAGAGGTTGCGGCACACCCTCATCTTCGCGTTGAGGCCGGGTCCCTGGTCCTGTGATGACACGATGAGCGGCGAGGCATAGAAAGGCCCACGGCAAATCCACTCCATCTCGGGTCTGGAGAATGGGCCCTCCATTCTGCCCAACGTGAGCGCGGTCTGCAAATACTCGAGTGTGGTCTCGCGCTCGAGTGACGCCGACGGATGGTTAGGCAAGATGATGGTGAAGCGCAGTTTGGGCATGCAACCTAGCGCGAAACCTTGACGCAAGTTCTTCAAGAGGAATGGATAGGCTGTGTATAAGCTGTGTTTTCGAAGTAGTGTGTCGAAGGCGTTGGCGTCGTATGGCTGGACAACCCGATCAAGAATAGTTGATATGTGAGCGGGCGCGCTGGCAAGGGGTGCACGTGCATGTATGAAGGGCGAAAGATCAGCATACGCGAGCAGAGGTGTGGATAGTAGATTGTGCTCAAGATATGGGGCCGCGGACCTCGCCCGCTCAGAGGAGGAAGGCCCCGGCGCGAATGCGCTTGCAGGACACATCGCGGGAGAGCGCGAAATGATTACCGCCGCAGAGGGAGCATATATGGAGGCGATTGGAGTGAGTCTGCGTGCAGTTCTTTCCGAAGTTGTAGGTGATGCAGATGGAACGGTCTGGAAAGCCTCCAAACCGCCGCACGGTGCGCAGGTCGTTGTTTCGAAAGGAACAGAAAAGGGGGCTGTGGTCCTGAAACTGTGTCTTCTCTGCTGGATGGGCTGACATGGAGTGAGCATCTGCACATATCAGACAAGAGGGCGCACGGTCGCTGGCGCCCGAAGAATCACGGGGCGCGCTGTTCCCGCCGCTAGGAGCGCCCCCGCCGGCGCCAGCCGCAGGCGCCGGGCACTCGTCGCCTCGACCAAGGCGTGGTGTTTTCAGTACACCACCCTCGGGCGCAGTAGAAGCGGGACGCTTCAGCGCGCCAGCCACGAGCGATGTGACCAACGGGGCGAGTGCAAATCCCAGCCCGTGGTCGCGCATCTGCTCGTAGTTTGACAGGGCATTGTCAACGCGCGACTCGTACAGCCGAGCGTCGTGAAGACCGCCGGCGAGGACCGCATTGCGCAGCCTGCGCTCCACCGCGTACCATACCGGGAGTATATCCCCATTCTCAAAAAACAATCCAGGCTCCCAAAGAACTTTACGTGCAACTCATATTTGCTGGCGAATGTGTTCTTCACTCGGTTCGGGTCGGGATCGGTCGGGTCGATGGCCGGGCAGAGATGACGGAAGGAGTCAAGCATGTTGAGGGAGGACTGGCGCCAGACTCCGGGAGTGAGCAATTTCACGTTCTCGTCGCTGAGCTTGACAAGCGCTTTTTTCACATGAACAATATGGTTGGCTGGAGCGGACAGGAGGGCCGTGTGGCCAGCGGTGAGCGGTTCGGTGGGCAGCATGTGCAGGAATTTTGTAATGTGTCGCAGGGTCTTGTCACTCCACCAGTGCAATGGAAAGTAAATTTTGTTAGCGAGAGACGTGTGATAAGCCGCAGGGATGTGTGCGGGACCGGAGATGGTGGAGGAGATGGGGTGGGGATTCTCGATGAGAAGCGTACCCTTGATAGGCCAGAAGGCCTTCGCCTTCTCCACCTCTCTCGCCTCGCGTTCTTTCTCGCGCTTTTCCTTTTCAGTCGCCTCCGCCGTGGAAGCCTTCAACTGCTCAGCGGCGACCCACATGGTCATGTAGATGGGGAGGGGGCCGGTCGCCGTGACGACCTGAGCGGAACCTACGAGGAGTGCCTTCTCTTCGTCGGAATATTGGAAGTAGGGCAAAGGTTTTGCGCCGACGTCGGAGGTGCCGATAGTCCCCGTGGTGCGTGCAGTCACGAAACCGTGCGTGTAAGTGATACTGATTTTATTCAACTTTTCGATGCGGACATTTTCGATGTTCTTGTCTTTGAGGTCGAGGTGGAAGGGGGAGATGGTGTCGGCAGGGCGCGTCATGTGCGCGTCGGTGTCAAAGTCGACTAGAAGGGGGAGGGCAAGGCCGCAGTGAGAGATGGACATTGTCAGAGGTTTTGTGAAGAAAAAGGAAGGTTTGGGGCTTTGGAAGACTCTGGAAAGAGACTTTGGCGAGAGGACGTAGGCGGATGAGGAAAAGTCGAATGACAGGTGGCAGTGTAGATTGGAGTGATCTAATCTACACAAGATAAGATGGATCTCGGCCGCTCGCTATCATCTACTTTGCCATACACTCAGGCGGCTCGCAAGCTCACCTGCCTGAGCTCCCACGCAGCAGTTGCAGCGGATTTGGGGGCGACAGCAGACGACGGGACACTGATGGAGGTGGATGGTAGCTAAATCAGAGATATTGAGATGCCATCAACTGAATAAATTAATAAAAGTGTAATTATGGAGACCGAGTAGTATATAACAAACCTTTCTTACTCTTAGTTTACGCTGTCCGCGGTCGTAATTCACCTTTTCTGCAAAAAGAGGTGTGGGACCGTCGCTTTGAAGGGAACAAACAAGTGTCAACAGCACGCTTCAAAACGGGCCATTGCCGGTCCCCATAAACCGCAGATTTTGTTGACGGAGCTATATGATGAGGCTCAGGCTTTTTCTGAGGGTGTTTATTGGTTGTTGGATTAAATAGAGACCGTACATTAGGCTGGCGTGACGATGAGAGTGCGGTGGCGTGACAAGGCTGCAGAACTCATGTGGAAAGGGAAAAACACTTTTAGAATCACCTGCGCATTGTGGAAACCATGGAACCTGACCTCACTGTGCAATGGCGGGATGTCGAGGTCGAGATGTGCGAGGACCAGATGTGTGAGGCACTCAACACTTTCGGCAGCAATGATACACGCACCAGATAACGATCGGCCAACAATTGAAAACTTCTGTGGGGCTGTGGGAATGGAGGCGAGACCAGGAGGTCCAGAGGAGGATGAAGATGGTGTTGTACATGGCTGAGACGCGGTACTGGGAAGCGAGTACTGTGTTAGCGCGGTTGCGGGATGAGTGGCGGCCGACGAAGAGAGAGGTTGCAGAACTATTACGGGCTTAGCAAAGGCAGGGCAGGGCACTATCTAATGTAGATCAAACGCTGAACAGTTATTTCTTGTGCCCTACGAAACACGCTGCAAAAAATGTTTCAGACTCAGAGGACACACTCGAGAGGAGTTCACGTGAAACCTACACCTTTTATTGACCATCGCACAAGCACCAGAAAAACGAAATGTCCACAGCACCTTCACCGCTGTGATAAGGACCATGCTGCTACGGGTGTGCATGAGATGGTATTCAGTTGGTAGCTTGGTCATCCTCTAGGGGGTGATACAAATGAAATCTGGTTAGAGGAAGTGGTGGATCAGCACTCTGGTGGTTCCGGTTGGTTGGCACTTGGTTGAACACAAGATGGTGAACGCAAAATGGGGTAAAAGGTGAAATATACTCGTCAGGCTAGCTGTTCCCTAGCTTCCTGAACTCCTAAAGCCTTCTACTTCATCTCTAGTTCAACGCCTTTCCCCGAATGCGTGAGGCGTGAGCTGAGATGCAGGAATCTGCTGGGCGAGGATGGCGGTGAGCGCGAGCTTCAATGAAGAGCTGCAGTGGGGAGGAAGGTAGAATGTCTGAAGACAAGCGTGAACTGAGGTGGGGTAAACTTCTGTATTGGTGGGCCTAGTACACTTGGTGTAGAAGTGGGGGAGAACTAGAGACCCGAAATTGACTACTGTGTCTAAAATGTGTCCTCTTTTATACCCTTTCTCGCTGCACAGCCCCATGGCACCCGCTACATGTGCTACTTGCCTCGAGGCAGGTGCGTCCATGTGGTCGGTATTGGCATCTGAGCGAACGCAAGAGCGAAACCGAACATTTGCACAAACACGAGCTGCCAGTTTGAATTTGGAGGTCAACTTGGTCAAACGCGAGGGTCCAGACCATAAGGAGTGGACACCCTGTTTCATGGTCCAGTTGCATACGGGGTGTGGGCTCCCACGATGTGTCGGTGCCCTTGTTTCGGGGGTACAAAGTGGTGGGGATGCGGCATTTGACCAGAGTTCTCTTCCGACTGGCGGTTCCACACTTGCGAGTGTCCAGGTGCCTGGTGATCGCGGAATTTGAGGATGTGACGACTCTCTTCAGGGAATCGCCTTCGAACCAGTGGTCGTAGTCATGTGGTGTAAGTGCCATGGCGTTGTAGAGGGTCTCTTGTTGGTCTGTGTCCCCGTTGAAGGAGTGTCAGGACCTCGAAAGGTCTTGTCATATGGTGTGTGCGAAGTGGGTATGGTGCGTTTTGTGAATTGCGGTGTTTTTCCGAATCGGGTTTCCTGGTACTTCCAGATTGGGTGATTGCTGGGGTGTTGTTGCTCCTGCGCGAGGGCATACGCAGAGTGTATCCAGCCCTCACACCGCTACTGCTGTCAACGCCGCTGGGCTCCCCACCTCCACCTCCGCGGTTCTCCGTGCCCCCGCCCCTCTTGTCGTACACACCCCCCGGGGTCTCTGGTGGCATGTTTTCAGTCCTGCCCGGATCTGGGATGGGTGCCGAATCTCGGTCGACTCCACGTCCTTCGACTCCGCATCCTTCGACTCCGCCGTGTGGGTCAACACCGTTGGGGTTCCCACTGCCGCAGTGGTTCTCGGTGCTGCTGTGATAAGGACCGCGGTGCCACGGGTGCAAATGTGATGGTATTCAGTTGGTAGCTGGGTTGTCCTCTAGAGGGTGATACAGATGAAATCCGGTTGGAGGAAATGGTGGATACGCGTTCTGGTGGTTCCTGTTGGTTGGCGTTTGGGAAATCGCAAAACAGTCAGTGCAAAATGGGGTCAAAGGTGAAATATACTCGTCAGGCTAGCTGTCTTCTAGCTTCCTGAACTCCTAAAGCCTTCTACGTCTCTCTAGGTCAACGCCTTTTCCCCAAATGCATGAGGCGTGGGCTGAGATGTAGAAATCCGCCAAATGGAGGCTCCGTAGGTGACTTTAACGTCGTCGAGGGTTGGAATATGGCGAGGGGTGTCGCTTGGTACATCCGTATGGTTGCAGATGATTTTCCTAAGTTGACATCTTTACAAGGCTCCCACTACTGCACGATGGCATGTCTGCGTAGGAAGGTGGCACGAGTAGGATGTCCGGTGGTGGTGAGTGCAAGCTTCTGGGGGAGAGCTGCGGTGGGGAGGAAGGTAGAATGTCCGAAGACAAGCATGAACTGAGGTGGTGATGATCAACTTTAGATTTGTGGGGTAAAGTACACTTGGGTGAGTGGGGGAGAACAGTTCCCCAAAGCTGAATGACTACTGTGTCTAAAATATGTTCCCTTTTATACCATTTCTTGCTACACAGCCTCAAGGCGCCCGCTACATGTGCTACTTGCCTCGAGGCAGGCTTGTCCATGTGGTTGGTGTTGGCGTCTGGGCGAATGCGAGAGCAAAACCGAAGAATTGCACAAACACGAGCTGCCAATTTGAATTTGAAGGTCAACTTGGTCAAACGCGAGGGTCTACACCGTAAGGAGTGGACACCCTGTTTCATAATTCAGCCGTATATGGGGTGTGGGCTCCCGCGATGTGTTGGTGCCCTTGTTTCGGAGGTACAAAGTGGTGGGAATGCGGTGTTTGACCAGAGTTCTCCTGCGACTGGCAGTGCTACGCTCGCGAGTGTCCTGGTGCATGGCAATTGTGGAATTTGAGGATGTGACCACTCTCTTCGGGGAATTGCCTTCTAGCCAATGGTCGGAGTTGTTTGGTGCGAGTGCCGTGTCGATGTAGGGTTGCCTCCTGTTGGTCTGCGTCCTCATTGAAGGAGTTTCAGGGCCTCGAAAGGTCTTGTCTGTGGTGTGTGCGAAGCGAGTATGATGTGTTTGGTGAATTGCGGTCTTTTGTCGAATCGGGTTTCCTAGTGGTTCCGGATTGGGGAATCGCCAGTGTAATGTTGCTCCTGCGTGAGGGCATACGCAGAGCGTATTCAGCCCTCACACAGCCAGCGTCACCGCTAGGACGTGCTCCCAGTCTTGCACTGGCGCGCGACGTCACTAGATAGGAGAAAGAAGTCGTTCTGACGCTTGTCAGAGCAAAGGACGCGGCTCGAAGGCACAGGAAGGGAGATGCGAAGGAAAAGCTGGGGAAGATGTCATGGGTCTTTGGGACGAAGCTGACTTTCTTCACAAGTCGCAAGGACACGTGGGTGGCGGTGACGAAGCAGAACAAGGTGGGGCCATTCTACACGAAGATGGCTTGTTTGTTCACCCTGAAATATGGGTATGAGCTGGCCAACAACGAGGATTTGGAGCACAACATCGCGGATCCACCTGATTCGGAGGCTGACAGGGTGCTGCATGAGGTTTTGACAACGGAGGAGGCTGAGTTCTGCTCAAGGCATTTCAAGAGGCTGCGAGAGGTGAGGCTTCAGCTGAACGCACTCGAAAGCATACTAAATATTCTTGCCTTGCAGCGGATCGGGGCTTGGTATCGGACGAAGTATGGCTCGCTTGTGAAGAGCGACAAGGCGGTGTTTGCAGAGATTTTCACGGGGGTCCTGGATGATGCACCACCGAAGCCAACACGCCCGCAGGTGCTCCACTTCTACTCCCGGATGTTCTACGAGACCCAGGTGAAGGTGTGTTACGATGGGTGGATGTTGGCGTTGACGAGGTGTGCGTCACAGACGGGAGAGGCCCCTCTGGTAGCGATATCTGTCCGACCACTGGTGACAAAGGAAGTGTGGGATGAGGAGACAGCGGGCTTCCAGCAGGAGGTGACAGATGCACTGGAGCGGGAGTTCCAGGCGGCGCTCAAGGGCTGGCGGGCGTCGTTGGCGGATAGTCCGACAAAGACAGCGGAGGAGATGGCAGCATGAGGATGTTTGGTGTTTAGAGAACAGGAAGTAGCTGACTCGTTTGGCAGGACCCTGGAGAATGCAGCCTTCTACTTGCAGCCTTTTGTCGACGCCATCCAGCAACGGTTCGGGCTATGCGTGTCCGTCCTACTTGCTGGACCGATGTTAAAGCATGGTGGTGCCATCGGGATGCAAAGGTAATTTTACGGCATGATGGAAGGTGTGTTACTGACAGCCTTCAAGTGTTCACACGGGGCAGACACGAGGGCTGGGCCCACAGATGTGGCCACTGCACGACAAGCTCGGGTTCAAGGATGTGGAAAAAAGTATGATTGGGTTTGTGAGGGAATGTTTTTGTAAGTGTACATGACACGGTTAATTACTTTGGCTAACAATAGACTCCCTAGCGGACGCCAAGTGCAGGGCTCGCCCAGGAACGGGGCTTTCTCCGCCACCTCCTGGAAATGCGGAGCCGTCGGGGTCCTATACGAGCACAGGTGGCGACGACAACGGTGGGGAGATCGACCTCAGCGCAGGCGCATACATGACCACTCGGCCGGGCTGGCGCAAGCGCGATTGCTGGCGGCGCGAGCGTGAGCGGGGGCCGGACAAGCACAAGTGTGGGTGCTGGCACAGGTGTTGATGCAGGCGCTGGCGTGGATGCTGGTGCTGGTGCTGGTGCTGGTGCTGGGACAAGTGGAGAAGGGCCGGAGGATGAAGCTGCCGTGCTGCAGAGCAAGATTGATGCAGTCTGGCAGCGCAACAATCATGCAGAATGGACACCGGAGTTGGCAAAGGCCCATGCTGCATTCAAGCGCGGCAAAGGCTGGGGGTGGGAGTGGACATCATGTGTGTCAGACTTCTTCGACTTTGAGGCGGCGTGGGGCTTCACCGAGGACGGCGCCCAGATAACATTGAAAGGTCGGCCACCTATGGTGGGAGAGTGGCTGGCAAGAGCGAGGAAGTGGAATGTGCCAGCAAAGATCGGGGAGATTGGGGCGCGAGGGGAGGCTGAGATGTTTGCAGGGGTGGTGGGAGGTGCTGCAGCCCGAGGAGCACCCTGTCTTTGGGGGGCTGTTGACGGCGCCAAACCTCAGCAGAGAGGAGTGGAGCGGGATGGCGAAGCTACATGGGAGGAATGGGTTGCTGCAGGTGATGCTGACGCTGCTGTGGTGGGGGGACCGGGTGGGGGACAAAGGAACAGGTGCGCCAATAGACCACCTCCAGTGGACGAGCGCGGTGATGGATGTGACCTGGGTGCTGGGGGAGCTACTACGCCCTGGGGTAATCAAGTCAGTGGGGTGGGAACCAGCGCACGATGGAGCTTATGATTAAGAGGAAAAGCCGCGGAGGCAAGAGGAAGCAGGCGGAGGAGAAGAATTCCCGATGAGAGCAGACATGCGATGAAGGACTTGTAATGCTTATAGCCCTGCAGGACGCGTGCCAAGAGGATTCACCGAAACAAGACGACAGAAGAGGAGGAATCAGAGGGCGGGGACGGGGACGGCAGCAGGAAGCGGAAAACGAGATCGGGGTATGTGTGTTCGTGGGGAGGAGATGGAGGCTAACAAAGACTCGCAGGGACACCAAGAAGGCTGCTGCGGCGGCGGAAAAACAGAAGGCGGCTTCGTCGAAAGTCAAAGGCATGAAGAGGGCTGCAAAGTGGCGTTAACAGGGAGAAACGATGTGGGATGGATAAGGGGGATGTACGGGAGGATGGGGAGGAATCGTGGGTGTTTCTCTCTCATGTGTTACCACCGGCGGCAGGGAGTTGGGGGTGCATAGAATGAATAGAGTGGGAGATGGCGCGGCAAGGCTGGTGTCACCATAGTCACATCACGTGATGTACATACCTCTGAATCTCTCAAGTCGACAGCGAAAGAGTATTTCAATGGCCGCCAGCGCGGGAATTGAAATAAAAATAAATGAAGAGCAAGAGGCAATAGGTGGGCTCACAGGGTAAGATATTTATGTATGGTATAGGCAGAATATGACTGCGGGGAGCAGAGAATTAGGAGAAGAGAATTATAATAGGAGGCAAAGGGAGTATGATATGTAGGCAAGTACAGGGGAGGAGCGGGCAGATTGATGGACAGCTGTTGGGTTTGATGGGAGGGAGGGGTGGAAGAATTGATGGAAGGCAGCGGCATTAATGGTAGTGATGGGCGGGGCTGGTGTGCGGGATGATGAGAATGATGGGGGGAACAGCCACTGGCAGGCAGGATCTGATTCCCCGAGGATTGATGCTGGGAATATTTATAATTATAGAATGCTTCTGCAAAAAGACAGGTGGGATCAATTATATCGGATTGGGAAGGTAAAGGGCTGCCATCAGCCCCATCGAAAATCTATTGGGGAGGCCTGCCCAAAGCGGTATAAATCAGCTATTATATGAGCCAAATATTGTTTTTTTTTTTCCCCCCGGTGGCCCCGATTAGGATATAGGGACTCTTCCCTAGCACATTGCATTGTGGGTATAGATTACAGGACTGTAAGCATTGGGGCACACTGCAACACTATGTGTTACCATCTCTACATCTTTCCGAGCATTTCTTGTGGAATCCAGCTGGGTTGGTCATGTCCGCTCGGTTTGTACTCTGAAATTGGCCAGAGAAATACTCTCTGGTTCAGAATCCTTCCTTTATTGGATGTTCCTTCCCACGGATGGTCAGACTGTACTGAGTAAGGAGCCCAAGAGAGTGGTAAGACTCTCTGAGACACCTGCGAGGTGTGTCCCCCCGTCGCTGTTTTGGAGCCTCGAGCTGGAGCGCTCTTGTTCAGAAGCTGAGATGGAGAAGGATGGTGGGCATGGCCGGTCTCTGGGAAGTCACTTCGGGCAGCCCCCAACTAGTACCAGGTAGGGTTGTATGGAGCATCTGGAATAAATAAACCAGTGGTGCCTCAGCCCAAGGGTGAGGCCCATGGCTCTCAAACCATGGGCGCACCCGCCTTTTTCTTTTTTTTTACCTTTGGGCTTCCCCAGAGGTGCCTGGGCTGCCCCCTTGTTCTGCCTGGGCAAGCCCGCCATTGTCACTTGTCACACTGGTGTCTGGGGTCTTTTTCCAGCATTTTGGGCCTGCCCAGTGGTTAGCTCTTTTCATTTTTTTTTTGTTCGCGATTTTTTGGGGGATTATAGCGCCGCGCAGCAGCCCGAAAAATAGCACTATTCACTGCAGGTTAGGCTACCAGAGAACAGAGAAGAACAAGAGCAGGGCTTGTATCACATAATAGCTCAACCTTTGGTAAAATACAATACACTAGTGACTGGGTATATATAAATGAGACAAAGATAATATGGAATATGAAAGAGGTGATAGCATGATAGAGGCAATTATATAGGCAGTATGAATATTACAGTTTTTCGTCAACGTTCATTCATACATGTGAGAGGTTCATAATGTTGTCCCCTCCAAATCATATGAATTCTTATGCATTATTAGCTAACAACACTTTCCGGAGGTAATTTCAAAGTTCGCGGTCTCAGAGCTCATGCATTTGCATTTTGTGCACAATTCATTATTGTGTTATGTTGTACAGTGCACTAGAGTGCACTTATGTGAAAAGATAACACAATGAGAATATAAAAGCTTGGTTGACTAGTGGTACTGTATGGACAGAAACATCTGTACCATTCCGACGGAACTGTGTTTTGCGCCCCCATATTCCACCGCCTGTGGGGCCGCCCATCCGTATTTTGGCGGAGTGGTGGGCACACCCATCTCCCTCATTTTATCTGTTGTGGGCCTGCCCACCTCCCTTATTTTCCTGGGTGGGGCCGCCCATCTCCCTCATGTTATCTGCTATGGGCCTGCCCACCTCCCTTATTTTTCCTGGGTGGGGCCGCCCATCTCCTTTATTTTTCACCTGTGGGCGCACCCACCTCTCTGATTTTTAGCTGTGGGGCTGCCCACCTCCCTAATTTTCCTGTGGTAAGGCTGCCCAGTTGTTTTCTTAGTAGTATATGATTTTTGTCCCACCCATTGAATGAACTCACTGATAATTACCATACAGGGCCCGTAGCGGTTGTTGCCAACTGGTTGGTTCACACATCGAGCTTCATCTTTAATTTTTTTTCTATCCTTGTTGGTCTTGTTAGCTGTAGCAGAACAGGATCAGATATATATATATATACAGTTTTGTAACATATATTATGCTGTACTTAATGTTATTTCAATGTTGCACTTGAATTTCGGACATCACTGCCTGTCAAACCAAAACAAATGCAAACAACCGCTACGAACCCGATTAGGGAATTCATGATAATCTTATCTCACTTCTCTTTCTTTCTATCATCGTCGATCTTGTTCACTTTCACTGTATCAAAATGGTGTTAGATACACTTCAGGCTACCTCTACCCAGACCTACTTAGGGTAGTTTCTCCCCCTTAAGTGTGGGCCCTAAGTAGGTCTAGGATATGGGTCCAACCACTGGTGGTGGGTGTATCCACCATACATGGACCCCTCCACCTGGCTGACCATGGGTGGACCCACCTGTGTCACATCACAGCCATGTGGATGCATCCACACCCAGCTCGTTTTGGGGATTTTCCGCCCTCCGTGGGGCCCATATCGCGGCCCCTGCTGGCCCCTGCTCTTCCTCCTGACTCCCCATGCCTCCTGACTGTACTGGCGGCCAACACCCCATATTCTGGCCCTTCCTAGCACCCCTTTCCCAGCTCGTTTTGGGGATTTTCCGCTCTCCACGGGCCCCATATCACAGCCCCTGCCAGCCCCTACCCTTGCTCTGGATGGCTATCCATCCTAGGTTCTTGCTGAGCTGTGCTGGGTAGCCATCGCCACATGCTAACCATTCCTGCTCCATCCTCCCCTTTTGCAGCTCATTAGGGGAATTTTCATTGCATATATATATATATATATCCTCTCTCATCCTGACCTCCTTTCACATCCACATTTATACTCCCCTTTGCATCTGTATCTATGTTTTCCCAAATATCCCCCTATCCCCCCTTCCCCTTTGCATCCTTGGATCCTTACCTATGCTTCACTTGCCTTAATATCCCTCTTATATCAGCCTGACAATCAAAGGCCATGCTTGCTGGCCTCTAGCACTTGCCTACTGATTGCTCACTATTCCTGTATCATCCTTGCTGCCTGCAGATAATAGTGGGTGGATGCATCCACCAGTCCAATATTAAATGAATGGATGCATCCACGGCCCTCACATGGATGGATCCACCACTGGTATCTTTATGACCTGGATGCACCCATAAATAATGTGGTTGCACCCATGTGCCATATGGTGGGCCCACCCACCTGTTGTTTGGATCCCCCCACCTCTATATGGGCCCACCCACCTGGTGTTTGGTTCCTCTCTGGATCCATCCACATGTCTCCCAAAAACACATGTGGATGCATCCATTTCTTCCTCTGGATGCACCCACATAGGACCCCAGACACCTGTTCCATTATTATTATTATTATTTTATCATCCCCCAGATCTTTCTTTGTTTGCTCAATTTTCAGCCCTTATAATACTACCTTCAAGCATGGGATATGTTTTCCTGCTCCCTATATTTCCTCTTTTCACTGTTGGATGCCTCAAGTCGGAATTATGATTTTGGGTTCCTAGCAGTTGTTGCAGTTTGTTTGCCTCAAACCATGCTTAGAATATTTTATAAACTTGTAAACTTTTGTCAGTGAGCCACTTTTGAGCCCATATAATTTTACCTTCAATAGTTGAACATGTTTTGCTTACTCAGTGTATTTTCCTTCCCCTTTGTATGGTGTGGCAAGTCAGAATTATGAGAAAATTATTTTCAATCCCGCAGTGTTTTGTCAGTCAACCAATTATGAGCCCTGATATTATTACCTTCAATATTTGGGCATGTTTCACTGACTTGCTGTATTTTCCTGTCTTTCGCTCGGTGCCTCCACTCAGAATTCCCATTTTGGGACAATAGCGGTTGGGGTGGTGTATTTGGCTGATCGCAATGGGTGCCATTCATGTTGAGTTGCCCAACTCAAGTCAAGCTCACCAAATTAACAAAAACAAAAGAGAAAAGGGAGAGTAAAGCAATTGCATTGGAGGAAAGAGATACAATGACTGAAAAGACAGTGAATTCTTCTGGTTCAACATTCATGACCCACTCCCATAGTACATTATTGGAGGCTGACTCGTTCTCCCCACCCGACCGCGAGATTTCTCAAAGATGACGCTGCTGTGCTAAGTTGAGTACAAACACCGCATCGGGAAAGAGATTCTCTGAAATATATTTAAACCAGTATTTCCATTTTGGGACTCTATGGTATTCATCATGATCACCTTCTTTATATCCATACTTAGTCTAATCTGGTCACAAAGTCCCCCGTCCCCCAGCCCTCGAGCGGGCAGGGTGGCGGGGTCAGATGTATGTTCCACATATTGAACTGGTAACAAGTTTCATCTCCGACAATGAAGGTAACTGGTGTGCTAAGATATAAACAAAGGGGAACAAACCAGTACACCTGTAACCATGCAAGATAACACAAAGGTAATGCAAGGATGAAATAAAACTTACAGACAGAAGTACAATGTGAATTAAAGCACATTCCCATGACACTGCACAGGGATATGGTACCAGATGCCCAGAGTGCACTTGTTTAGCTGAAACCAAAAACTTTCAGCTTGCAGCTTAATACTGCGACCTCGAGAATGCACCAATATATCAGTGGCTCGGAACCACCATTCACACATTTTGTCGTTTGTGAGGATGATGGTGAGGACATGCTGCAAGAAGAAATCATGAACCACAGCCTAGAGAGAACTAAAAGTAGCAATATGATTCTCCCTGGACTGCTGAGCTGGGCCAAACATGAGATCAATATTATGCACCCTAGGAGCATTGGGTCAGCTGAACAGTGCAATCATGCTATCCACCCTATGAGCCTCAATTCAGATGAGCGGAGAGAAGAAAATTGGTTAGTTCACACTACCAACAAACAAAAAACAACAAACAACAAGCCAATACACAGTAATTCCCTAATTTGGAAGGAGTCTTGTGGGCAGTCAGAGGGGAATACTGTTTGTTACTGCCTTTTCCATAAGTTCGGAGTATCCGGCCCTTATTCTTTGACTCTTTGGCTACTGGAATATGACTTTTGGAACTAATCTGGTGGAAGCTGATGCTGTTTTCTGCCCTTTTACCCCCAAAACAATGTTTGTGCCATTGTGTCCTGGGCTTTGCTTCTGGGACTCTCTCCATCGAGTATGTGCACCAGTAAACATGCATATTGAGTTTGACAAAGTTGCAGACCTTCTGTGCTAACCCTCCACCCAAAGTAAAATCAGGAATTATATTAATTTTCACCCCGGCAATGCTGCCCCAGGTTTAGAAATCTTCAGATGTGATTTCTTTTATGGCCTAAAAATACTACCATAGGGTTGGTATAACATATGTCAAAACTAGAGAAATCGAAGACATTATGTTCATTCTCAGTTTTCCGGCTATTCAGAACATTTCTCAAGTAACATTCTACCATTGGGCAGTATAACTTTGTGTGTTCAGCTTGATTTTTTTCCCCCATGTTTCACACACGTTCTAGTAACTCGTATACTGTGTCAGAAGTGATGTCTCCTGCTCTGAAGTATCAGAAAACAGTGTTCAAGCGCCAAACACATCACCCATGACTGTTTTGACATATTCTGGGTCATTGTGTTAGATCTGACTAGGTTGTTGCGCATTGGATAACAGAGTCTATATGGTCTGATTGAATGGGACTGATTTGAATCAGCTGAGGGAGTTAGAGTGGCCTAGGAGTGTGTTTTACAATTGCTGTTCAGGTGCTAGGCTTGGCAGGCCGACCTTCCGGTAGTGTAAAAATTGATCACACTACTTGTGCATTTCCATAGTGGGTGATATGATGTTGCCACAATTTACTATTCCCACAAAACCCATAATACCATGATGCGAGGGACAAAACCCTAGGGTTTCACATAATGGTGGAATACCCTGAGAGTCTTCTGTACCTCATCTTAGAGCTCCCACTGCAGCATACAATTGATACTAACATCACTAATGCATCATTAGAGCCTTCTTGGAATGCCCACACATCAAGGAATAGCCCCCAAGGGATTTATCACAGTCTGATCAAATTGTACCAAACCACTGAGTTATAATGCTGAATCAATTAGACTGTCCATGCCAGATGTTGCATGGCATGTAATGAGAGTATCTGATGCTATACCAGAGCTGAAAGGAGTCCAGCCTGATCAGATGTAGTCAAATTTACTTATTTGGAAGCGGGAGTAGTGATTTTGATTGCGAACCAACATCAGTAATTATCATTTGATCTCACTGATTCGGCCTCATTCTCAGGCCTCTAAGTACCTAATAATGAGGAGTTAAATCCCTGGTACTGGTAGGAACATGGCTACATACAGATAAACATTTAAAGCCCCCAGAAAAGCGTGGCATTTCATGATAACTGCCACTTGAAGGCAATAAAGAGCTGCTGGGCCTTTATCTATGGTTCTAGAGAGCTTCAAACTACCTATGTGTGCATGAATACTGCTGATAGTTCATGATAGTAGTAATTCTGTCAAACATTTGCTCATTTCACACTTATTTCATTATCTAAATATTTATCCACAACCCATGGTTATTTACCGTAGCTGTGGGTATAGGAGATCTGACAGAGATAAACAAGGGACAACAACCGCTATCGTCCCAAAATGGGAATTCTGAGTGGAGGCACCGAGCGAAAGACAGGAAAATACAGCAAGTCAGTGAAACATGCCCAAATATTGAAGGTAATAATATCAGGGCTCATAATTGGTTGACTGACAAAACACTGCGGGATTGAAAATAATTTTCTCATAATTCTGACTTGCCACACCATACAAAGGGGAAGGAAAATACACTGAGTAAGCAAAACATGTTCAACTATTGAAGGTAAAATTATATGGGCTCAAAAGTGGCTCACTGACAAAAGTTTACAAGTTTATAAAATATTCTAAGCATGGTTTGAGGCAAACAAACTGCAACAACTGCTAGGAACCCAAAATCATAATTCCGACTTGAGGCATCCAACAGTGAAAAGAGGAAATATAGGGAGCAGGAAAACATATCCCATGCTTGAAGGTAGTATTATAAGGGCTGAAAATTGAGCAAACAAAGAAAGATCTGGGGGATGATAAAATAATAATAATAATAATGGAACAGGTGTCTGGGGTCCTATGTGGGTGCATCCAGAGGAAGAAATGGATGCATCCACATGTGTTTTTGGGAGACATGTGGATGGATCCAGAGAGGAACCAAACACCAGGTGGGTGGGCCCATATAGAGGTGGGGGGATCCAAACAACAGGTGGGTGGGCCCACCATATGGCACATGGGTGCAACCACATTATTTATGGGTGCATCCAGGTCATAAAGATACCAGTGGTGGATCCATCCATGTGAGGGCCGTGGATGCATCCATTCATTTAATATTGGACTGGTGGATGCATCCACCCACTATTATCTGCAGGCAGCAAGGATGATACAGGAATAGTGAGCAATCAGTAGGCAAGTGCTAGAGGCCAGCAAGCATGGCCTTTGATTGTCAGGCTGATATAAGAGGGATATTAAGGCAAGTGAAGCATAGGTAAGGATCCAAGGATGCAAAGGGGAAGGGGGGATAGGGGGATATTTGGGAAAACATAGATACAGATGCAAAGGGGAGTATAAATGTGGATGTGAAAGGAGGTCAGGATGAGAGAGGATATATATATATATATATGCAATGAAAATTCCCCTAATGAGCTGCAAAAGGGGAGGATGGAGCAGGAATGGTTAGCATGTGGCGATGGCTACCCAGCACAGCTCAGCAAGAACCTAGGATGGATAGCCATCCAGAGCAAGGGTAGGGGCTGGCAGGGGCTGTGATATGGGGCCCGTGGAGAGCGGAAAATCCCCAAAACGAGCTGGGAAAGGGGTGCTAGGAAGGGCCAGAATATGGGGTGTTGGCCGCCAGTACAGTCAGGAGGCATGGGGAGTCAGGAGGAAGAGCAGGGGCCAGCAGGGGCCGCGATATGGGCCCCACGGAGGGCGGAAAATCCCCAAAACGAGCTGGGTGTGGATGCATCCACATGGCTGTGATGTGACACAGGTGGGTCCACCCATGGTCAGCCAGGTGGAGGGGTCCATGTATGGTGGATACACCCACCACCAGTGGTTGGACCCATATCCTAGACCTACTTAGGGCCCACACTTAAGGGGGAGAAACTACCCTAAGTAGGTCTGGGTAGAGGTAGCCTGAAGTGTTAGATAATATACACAATAACAGCGATATAACATACAATATATTGCTCAATTGAATCATGCACTTCACCCTTGTTCGTCACTGCATGTCAAACCGAAACAAACACAAACAACCAGTACAATCCCGATTTGGTAATTCATGATAATCTTATCTCAATCACCTTATTGATCCCTCGAGACACAGCGCAAGTGATAAAAAATGACAAAAGAATTAATAAATGCAGGATGACCAGAACACAAGAAGAGAAGAGAGTCGTGTAGTTAAGCGTTGTAATTAAAGAATTTCTCTGCCACTATGTCAGGTTTCAAGTCCACTACGGCAGATTTCGAGTTCTTGGAGTCGTAAGCGTGGCCCCGGGGGATCTTCGGAGTGAATTCGCGGCCGGGCCACACTGAAAAGTTAATGAGTGTCTCGCGCGGAAAAGTTAAAGGGAATAAGCCTCACCGAGGGAGGCACCACCGAGCGAGATCTCGCCGGGGCGGATATAGCGTGCTGCCAGGAAACATCAAGATCCACAATCATCCTACAAATGACAGAACCACGCACCACGAGGCGCCGACGGCGGCGGCGAGGCAGGAGGCAGCTCGAAATCCTCGAATGACGTGTTGAGAAACTCTCGTTTCAGAGCCACCGCCGCGTCGACTTTGGCGCGTAAAATCTGGTATGTGGCGTCGTAAGTGGCGGAGTCCACTGGCCCGAGAGCCGCCAGCGTAGCGTTCATGGTGTTGGAACAGTCATCCACGCGCTTCTTCAGCTCATCCCAGGTTTCGTCGTAGGTCTTCGGACGGACGACGGTGGTGATCCCAGGGGTCACAGGCGTCATCGCCGGCACTACCGTGAATCAGTGAAATATAGATGCATCGAGAGCAATAACACAACGTACCGATATGAAGCTTGCAACCACTGTCGATCTTCTCACAAGCTACGGAGCCAGGAGGACAGGTGCACTGTAGGCAACATCAGGTTATTATTCTGATGCGGCACACGATCAACTCACCGGCGGTGGGTCGCGGTAGCCATCCTGACCGAACGCATGGATATTGTTGTGTGAGTACTCCCAACAAGCCTTGCATTCCTCTTCATAGGCCCCGAGCGCCCCTTCATGGAGAAGATATTCCCCGCATCCGAAAGGGGTGATGGGCTGATTGCAGCCAACGCAGTGGGCATCCGGTAGCTGGGCACTGAAGAACCTGAGCTGGTCCTCGGTGAAGAGAACGATGTGGCCGTCGTCTGTGGCGGCGTTGATGTCGAATCGGGAAAGCCAGCGGTCCCGGTTGGCCTGCTGAGCGAAACGGTTGAGCGTCTCCACCGGGGTTCCACGCAGGTCGAGAGAGCGAACGGGGAGAGGGCCAGGGCGGGTGTAAGGTTTGCGTTGAGGCACAGCAGGAACGGCGGCTCGGACCATGATGGAAAGGCAGGGGATGGGAAGAATGCCTTCGGTTGAGCTGTTGGTTAGTTAAATAGCCGCTCAAAAATATGTGCCACACACCGCGCGTCCCTCATTGTTCGTTCGAACGCCTCCCAACGCGTAATTCCGTCACCCCACGATGCGCGCCTGGCCACCATAAACTTCTTCTCTTCCCTTTTCAAGGCAAAAATCCAGGGGAACAGGTCGCCGCCCTTCATTGTCCGTTTCAACGCTCCAAAGCGTCACTTCCCGTATGCGCGCCCCGGCCACCATCAATTTCTTCTCTTCCCTTTTCGGGGGCATGAAACCGATTGGACCACAAAAATCCTGGTGGCACGAAATACCTGGAAATCCCCCAATCGTTAGCTGCGTGCGAGATACAGTGCCAGTTCGACACTTACGGTTTCCCAGGCTGTTATTTACATGGGCAAGTTATTCAATTATTTACTGTGCAAACCAAGTATTGTCGTCCGTCCAAGTCCCCCAATTGTCCCCTGCCTCGCCTGACATGTAGTAATGCTCCCTGTCTTCCGCATACACTGCTCCCTGCTGGAAAGCCTCGATCTCCTCCACCGGTAACTCATCCTCCTCCTCCTCCTCCTCTTCATCCGACGAGACATCGCCGTCCTCGTCTCGTCGGCCCACCGTTGTTTTCGACACCACATCTTCTATCTGAACTGCCATGAGCTCTGCTTCAGTGGGACCCCAAGCGGGAAGCCCATCCTTATTGAAGGGGATCGGCCGTATCGCGAAGTCCCAACTCGCAGCCAGCTGGCACAATTCGTGCCGTCGTAGCTGCAGTTGATAGTGTACCCCCGAGTTTCCTGTCGCGTTGTTAGTGGTAATTAAATGGGAGCCGTCCGCTCGCTCACCCGCCTCCGTTGCCAAGTCCACCGCCGCTCCCACCGCGGCCCACTCCTCGGACAACCAGTAGCACAATGCCCGACATTCATGAAAAAGGCGCGGCGCCTCTTCGTTGCAGCGGTCCTGCTCAAGCATCGCCTTAATCCCGTCGCGAACCGCCTCGCTTTTCAGCCACAATGGCGGCTCTGACTCGTCGTACGCATCGTCGAGACCGATGTCTTGCCAGATCTCGTCGTCGACATCTAAGCTCCAGACGGATTTGGGGTCGATGGCAGTTGGTGGCACAGCGTTCCGCGGCGCTTTACCTTGCCGCAAAAGGGTTGCCATTTCTGCGCAGAGTTTATTGTAGTTGCGTACGAGCTCTTGGATTCCGGGATCGCGCCGCTTGACTGCGTCTTCGATGTGAGTTTTCAGTTTCAGGTCTAAGCGGTGAATTAGTCTGAGACCGATTCACACAAGAAACGAATGAAACTTACCCGTCTTCTTCCGATGAAATGTACGTTCCACCCGATCGAGCTCGAATTTTCGCGAACACAGTTTGTGGCGCAGGCGATACCTTAAAGCCCGAGCATTCATCCAAGCCTGGATGTATCCACTGGTGACCAGGTTCCTCAGCACCTGCCGGTCATCCACCCCGAGTGCCGCCTCCTTCCGCCTCAGCGTTGCCTTCGAAGTCACGAGTTTCTGCCTCGCCACCGCCAAGTCCCGCTCTGCCATCTCCACGTCGACCAACTCCGCCAAATCCTCAGTTATTGCCTCTTCCAGACCCTCTACTCGCGCTTTCAAGACTGCCTGTACTTTCCGTAGCCGCAGGACTTCTTCCACAGCCAATTTCCCGGCGTTTTTGGCGCATTCTATGATCAAAAGTTATCAGAATCAGCTCGGACTCTCAAGCACGAAGGCGGACTTACTGGGTAGTGGTCTCGTCTGGGCTGTCAGTTGCTTCTTGTACTCTGCTCGCAGGAGACTCAGCGGCTGCTTGCACTCCCGCAGTACCTCTTCCGCTACGCGTCGCTTTTCCTGGCAATGAGCCCAACGTCGGGCCAACCAGGTTCCCAACCGACGAATGCTGGCCTTTTGCAGGTGGTGGATCTGAGAATTCAAGGTATACAGTCTACGATGATACTTGACGAAGTAGTTAGCAGGCAGTCTGCGGTGGAACAATGGGAACACGTACCCCACACACTCGCAGATAGGATATCAATTTGCTGATCGAATGCCAAAAGTGTTCGCACCCGTCCCCGTCTGTTAATCCAAATAGTGTCCGGCGTCGAGGATGATACATCATCTGGCACACCCAGTTGTGCCCGAATGCGTGCAGCACGGACACTGCGAACTGGAGTCGATCCAGATACTCCGGGGGCAAGAAACCCCACTTGTGAGCCGAGCGCTCCAATTGACAGGCGATGTCGTACAGGAATCCGATGACGAACGCCCGTGGCAAGTGCTGGAATAACATCTCGAGCAGGGCGTACATGTAAAATTGCTTCTCTCCCGCCGTCTTCATGTTTACCAAGAAGAGGAGATGGTCGTGTCTGCAATTGAGACCCATAAGCACTGTGTCGTCGAAGAACTGGGTGCTGCTCTTCGTCCGCCTCTCGTCGGCCGCAGTGAACGATGCCTCGCACTCGTCCAACACAGACTTGGGCACTGGCATGTCGGCATTCTCGTAATAATCCTCCACCTCGTCATCCACCAGCGCCGCCGCTTTTTGAGTTTTCGGGGCGCGTTTCTAGGGAGGGCGGATGGTCTCAATGAAGTCCCGCATCTCGCTCGTCAAGTTGTCTGGGACGAAGACGCTCTCGGGATGCTGGTGAGGCGGATCCTGCTTCCCTTTCCCTTGGTTCCGTCGGTGGGTGAAGCACGCGTCGCCCGACAGCAGAATGGCCAGGACCACTGAAGGATCCTCCCACTTGCCCCCGAAACATGCCAGGCACCGCGTGCGCAGATAGTCGCTTGGCCGACCACTATCTGCAGGCTCCGCGAAAGGGTATTCTGGACAGCATCCATTGGTGGGTGGCTCAGGCGTCGCGGAAGGAGCGGGGGATGGAGACGCGGCCCGAGAACGCTTGGAAGGCGAGGCGGGCGGTGACGAGTCCGGGGGTGGAGCGGGCGAGGATCTCCGTCGTTTCAGGGGGGAGGACGGCGGCGCCTGCCGCCACGACGACGCGGGAGATGACGGGCTCAATGGGGGGGGAGAGGACGGTGGAGTCGTGGTAGTAGGACTTGGCGGGGGACTGGCCCGTGGCGTTGAAGTCGGTTCTGGCTCTCGACAATTCTGGGGTAGCAAATCCCGGGACAGCGAGATGATGCTGTCTATCTTGTTCGTGGCGACGTGCCGCATGCTGGTGTACCACTCGAGAGTATTTCCGAAGCGTCGGCGGAGCGCGTCCTGATAAAGAGTCAACTATGCTCCCTAGCAAATAACAAAAGAAACAGACGACGTACTCTGTTGTCGAGCTTATATCCCAAACTATCTAGGTAGCTCTCCAGGGTCTTCGTCAACGCGATATTGTTGGGTGGCATGTTCAAGAACAACTGCATTACAAACTCCAGTACTCATAGCTCCACAGCTACTGTAGGTTCCACAGGTGCGCAGGGGAAGAAGCCGCGCCGCTGCTGGGGCACACGGACATAGACGAATCTCAGTTTTATCTAAACCTATACAATTGTTAACATCCTGGAATTCCGCACTTAAAATGTCGCGACTCACTTTGCCAGCGGACCAGCATCACTTTCAGGTGCTTGACCCGTCCTCTGCCAGCCAGATCCTCCGCCGTACATGTGCACGGCGCGGGGGTCTGAGATAATGTGTCCAGCATGCGCAAGTTATCGGTTTTGTGGACTAGCTGAATGTAGATCGGGACCAGGCTTGGGATGACGGTGAGATTCCAACGAGTGGACTGCTTTTCACGTTTGCGTGCGTGGCGGGTGTCCACGGCCTCGTCGACATCGGCGACACCGTTATCGAAAAAAATTGGACCTCCATTGGGCGGCGCGCTGTCAGACTCGGGCAGGGGTCCCGCCAGCCTGGGATCTCCGTCTTGTGGTCGGTCTCCATTAAAGCCCACTTGGCCGAACAGCGGCGGGAGAGGCGGTTGAGCCAGTGTCCGCCCGTCGGAAAGGTAGACGAGCGGGTGTTGTCTCTGGTTGGTGCGTCGATGGTGTGGTATGGCACCCCCGGGTACTGGAATGTAGGTTTGCAGGGGCCGCGGTGTTTTCGGGATTCTGGGGCGAAATGACATGCTGCACTACGGCGGCGAATGAGGGAGAGGGGCGGGGGCGGTCGAGGATCACTCACCCTAGCAATCAGCCAAGGCCACCGCGCGCCTCAATCAAGTAATACACACTTGGACCTCTAAATCCGGTCAGACAATGGGAACGCCGAGATCTATAAGAGCGCTGGACTTTACCTCAACATACCCGTCCCCGCGTCCCCAAGCCTGCCCGCCCCGTACACGCCCGCCGCTATGTCATTCTAGTGAGTGCCGCTTTCCCTATCTCTTTTCCTCATCACTCACTCATTTCCCCTGCTTAGCCATCCCGTTCGCGTCCAGCGCCTCAAATATCCTCGAGCGCTCGCGCGTCGCGTCGTACGTCTTCCACACGGTTGCCCTTTATTTCGCGCTGACTTTCTCCGTTTTGCCTCAGTTCTTCGTTCATCGCCAGCTCGATCATGGGTACGTTATATCTATATATTACCGTTTACATTATCCCCTTCCCCCCCCTCGCCCGACCCTCGCATTCCCGCCCGTCGGCACTCTTGACCAGGACCACGATGGTCAAGATCAAGAGGCGAAAGATGGCTGTGCCCAAGTGTCGCCATATTTGTTGTGACGGCTTCTGGCAACTCAACTCTAGGTTGCCAGAAGCCGTCACAACAAATATGGCGACACTTGAGCACAGCCACCTTTTAGCACTTGATCCTGACCACCATGTCCCGGTAAGTCGCGTACCTCATCGTAGCATACTGTAGATAGATACCTAGAAAAGAAATACATCAGAATCTGCACGTCCTCACAGACGTTTGTGAACCAAAATCCCGCGCGCCCGGCGCTCAGTTTCCTAGTACCATACATAAATAGAATACATATCACCCACCCTCGCTGTGCTCGCTGTGATCCACGACATGCAGAAGGCTGACGTGTTACTCCATAGGGCATGTAACCCCTACATAGACGACCGCGCCGACGTCCAGCGCTCCGCAGACAAGGACGACCAGTACGAGGACGACGAAGACTCGTCCGAGGCGCAGATCCGACGCGCTGATGAAGAGGAGTTCGATATGCACGGGATACTGGCGGACCACGATGCCAGAGTCCTCTCCGCCGCCCCCTATCGCATCCCCGAGCGCCTTCTTCAATCAGGCGCGGAAACCCTGTCGCGGGGCGAAGAGTGGGACTTCGACATGGCGCCGTCTCGTGCGACCAGTGTTATGCCCGCCTGGCATCCACCTCCCCACGCAGGTTCACGGGCGCCCACTCCCTCATACGGCCCCGCCAATCATCCTTCGCCGGAGTCGACGCCAGCTGAGGCCAGGAGGGCCCGCACCCCCCTCTTCTTGCCGGACCCGGATTTGCGTGGGCCTACTCCGTTCCAGCCGCGCGATTCTCGCGACTTCACGCCCTACGTTTCACCCCTCGAGGCCCGCGAGCTCATTGCGAGTTCAAGTGTAAGACCCACATTCACATTATAGTTGTCGTACTAACATTGGAGATAGTCAGGTCATCGTCGCCCCGCTTCATCCTCTCCTCCGCCCGCAGCAAAGCGAGTCCGGACTGCCTCCCCTCTGCGCGACGAAGCCCGCGCCCAGTGCGTGCACTGCAAGATAGCCAAGTATTTGGACACGATTCGGTATGTGTGCCCACATTGGACACCTGGTATCTCTGAAGACTCTTGCTCAGAATTCATTGACGATACCCCTCTGCAAATCCACGACCTCCCCCCATTTCACGACGCCGCCGACGATGATGACGAGCAAGAAGCGGATGCTGAGCGCTTGCAAGAAATTGCGGCCCACTTTGAGAGCCAGGCCCACAACTATTCAGCCTCTGCTGCCCGGGAAGCGGGTATCTCACGTCTTTCGCACTCAGCTCCGCCAAAGGACGATGCGGCGCTCGCCGCCGTTGTGAGCTCGTTATTGCCTTCTTCTTCGGCGACTGTACGACGCGCGGGACTGAGAGCCGAGACTCAGAGTCAGATGGAACATCGGCTCAAGTCGTTGCTTCCAGCCGAGAACAAGAAGACTGTCGTTCCCGGCTCGTGGATTCGGTTCAAGGATCATCTGGTGTTTGTCCTGGGGCCAAAAAAACTACTTATGGCGAAAGCCCGCGACATACCACTACCCCCCGCCCCCGCCCCAAACAAGAGACAGCAGACGGCGAAATCTGGAAAGAAGAAGGAGCAGGATGTAGTGCCAGATCTTTGCTGCACAAACGAACTGGGCAGGGAATTGTACCAAATGGATTATCCTGAAGTTCATCCGAGCATCGATGAACTCGGGCCATTCCGGACAAGTCGCTGCCAGGCCCTCCAGCGCCAGCTGTTTTCCGGTCCAAGCCAAGCTCTCGAGGCCGGGGATCGCGTCCTGATTGTGGGAGGGGCGCGTCGCGGAGAGACGGCATATGTGCGGCATATGCAGGAATTACGCGGCCCAAGAGGCGGGTCCCGACAAGTGTGCGAGCTCAGCCCCCACTTTCCCGCTAGCGAAGATGCTTTCGTATGTCCAGTCGCCAGTATCGTGCGACACATCCTCAGCCCGTCGCCCCCTCTCCACATCTTCGACCATGTGCGCGTCAATTCTGGCGCTTTGTATCGTGGGGCCATCGGGCGGCTCATGTCTATCGATGGCCCGCAGGTCACCGTCGCACTTCCAGCAGAGACAAATTTCGACGAGGCGTTGCCGTCCAAGATGCAACCAGACGGGACCCGGCACATCGACGTTCCCATGGAAGACATAAACAGGCATTTCGTCCTCGGGGACGTCGTATTCATCGTTCGTGGTGAGAATAAAAATAGGCATGGCCTCGTTGTGCATATCCACTCCAACGGCAGTCTTGAGGTGTTCCAGGTATTTTTTGCTTTCTTAACTACATTCGTAAACACGTCGAGAACTAACTGGTGTTTATTGCAGACCGGATATGGGCTCGAGGTTATGGAGGACGTGGATGTGGGCCCCGCCAGCACTTTGAACGGCCCTGGTCGTTCTATCGTCAAGAGGCACAAAACGGGGCAATTTGACCTGCACGATGTGCGTGGATTTTTTTCTTCTTTAAAATCGTGCTAAACTAACGTGAGCTTGCAGTATCAAGACGATTCTGAGTTCCGCGCTGTGCCCGTGAGTTTCGGAAGCCCCAGACATCGAAAAATACTGATGTGTTATAGATCCGCGTCATGAGGGCCGACGTCAATTTCCTCATGTTTGACGAGGATCAGCTGGCCCCCAATTGCGCTACTCGAGCGTATACGAAGATGTCTGTGGTCGAACCTCCTCGGGTTCGCCCCGCGCTGCCTCATCTTCAGAAAGACCAGGTGAGGCAGGTGAGGGAATATCAAAGGGCAGCAGAAACAGACGATCGGCTGGCATACGACGCTAAGAAAGCCGCCAATGAAGCGGTCCAAAACAAGATGCTCCAGCTGGAGCCGCCCGCTTCTTTCGCAGAGCTGCACCAGAAGATTTTCGAGCGAGACCGAGACAAGGCTGCCGCATTCGGCTCTTGGGAGAAGAAGCCCGAAACGGACTATACGGGCATATATGTGCAGGTCGCCTACCAGGGCAACAACAAAGGGTTCCGCGGGCAGGTAATATCAACTTACCATACGCCGGCGCGGTACGAACGCCTGAAATCCCAGAAGAGGCGCCGATTTATGGAGGGGGATACCCAGGGAATCATGGTGACCATTAGAAACGATTCCAATAGACAGGTGTCTGAGCCCATCGAGAAGGTGGTCCACGACATGTGCGTGCAATTTTATTCTGTTATCTCTCTCGCTAACATGACCGCAGGACTCGTTTGCCTCTCGCGCAAGCTCGATACCTCCCCCCCAGGGTCCTGTACGCTCCGCGCCTGATGACCCCGTCCTCCCCCGAACCACGTGCTGTCACACCGCCTTTGATTCCCGCTGACGCCGCCGCAGAGGAAGCAGAAAGACTCGCCCTCGAGGAGGCAGCACGCCAGCGAGCCATCCAGTTTGAAGAGCACCGCCTTCCTGGCGAACTGGATGGGAGGTGGCTCCTAATGCCGGGTTTGGTGGGGAAGCGCGTGGATGTAGACATCCGAGGCCTTCTCGGTTTCACGGGGACACGGGACATACCTAGGCTTTCCCTTACGCTGGTCAGCTGTGAGGGCTCCAGAGGGACTCTGCTGCTGACGGAAGGTCAGACAGAGGTTAGCCTCAGGAAGTCAGTCACGGTGTACCATGTTGGCCCAAAGCGGCGGCCGCTCGGGTTTCCTGCGAGCTGCATCAAACCTGCGAGGACGGACACGGACGGAGTGGACATCTTGACGCGCATCCAGCGAGTCGTCGTTCTCGGCCCCAATGTGACAGAGGACACGTCGCTAGTGGGTGAGTACGCGCAGACACAGCCGCTCATCTCCCATCAATTTGGCCCCGACGTCGTCGCAGTCATACGTGTGAATGGGACCAGCCCTGTCTTTTTCCACACTCTGCACCTGTGCCTGGCGAAAAACGAGAAGGCCGGCGAGGTTTTACCAGCAACGTTCCCACATTAACGCTGTATAATGATATTTTACATGTAATTAACACGTCTTGAATGCATAATATCTTGGTTTTCGCACATTCAGGCGTGACGCGTCAGGCACGTGGGCATATCAGATGCCTGTTTTCAGCCTACCCATTGTGTGTTCACCAATATATTCATTTTATTAGGGCACGCGCTGGAATAGCTGAATATTTTCTTTCTATAGTTTATTTGAATATTTGAGACACGAGGCGCGGCGCCACACGAGACGCGACGCGACGCGACACATGACGTGATCCGGTCTTTTAGACGAATGCCGGGACTCGTCACATCAAGTGGTGCCACTGTTTGTCCCGGGCGCCTATTTGCCTCTTGCTTCTGACCACCACCGTCCTAATGTAGACAAGTAGTGTAGTGTAGTCGTAGAATGCCGCACATTTTACAGCAATGCATCTCGTCGTATATCTAAGTTATCTCTTGTATTTGGGTATTCATGTATCGTACAGTGTAACCCCGGTCCTTGCGACAACCCCGTTCCTTGCGTCACTCTCAGTAAAACCTCTTCAATTTTTACTATTTCTCTTAACTTCTAGTTAGAGAAAGTACTGTCTATACCATCTGCATATTCGACCAAAATTATAGCCTGGTTGGAAGAGACCCCGCCGAGCAATGCGGACACTTACACCCAAGATTAGTCATTTCCTGATTTGGCCACTTTTGCCTGTCCTAATATGACGGTATACCGGGCAAAAATAATAGTCTAAGTCCATGGCCTCCTTCTATGGCATAATATCTACAAAATCTGTCTTTGGTCCGGCCGGATTGTGCATGATTTGAGCTCGTGGGACGCGATGTGTTTTCCGCGTGACACGACGCGCTCATCAACAACTTCAGATCTTCACATCGACTTGCGGGAAACGCAGTCGACTGAAGGACAACGATAGTTATGAATCCTCTAGTAGCTCTGGGAGTGAATAGAGTCCATAGAGTGCTGTAGGAACGAGAATGCGAGAGACGTGACAGATGTAACGCGCTGTCGCAAGGACCGATTTTTGTGACATTTGACATGTTTCCTCTCTTCCGCTTGCATATATTCAACTCCCATTCAATATGCATATGCCGCAGTAGAACTACTCCGAAATAGCATAGGTAACTTTCTGTCTACTCAGTTTTATGAGAAATGAGTTGTTATCCTCATAACATGCAGTTTTCAATCCCGTGTCGCAAGGACCGGGGTTACACTGTACCTATTGCTAATATCGCTAGAATTTAGAAATAAAGGAGTCAAAGCGCGATGAAGTGCGTCCAATGATGGGTCCCAAAGAAGTAATGGGTGGCCGCGAGCATTGGAGGACAATGCAGACCTGCTTCTGCAGGTACTTCAACTCTTTGCTGTGTTCCACCGCCTGAACTCACTCGTCTATTACCGCTAGCACCCCGCATTTTTATTCAGCAAATTTACTCGACTGAATCCTCGGAATATGTCTGTTCGCAAGACGCGGAGTAAGTGTGGGGGGCATGTCGACCTCCCCCCTCCGACACCTCCCCAAATTCGACGCAAGCCGAAGAAAATCGCAGTTGATGCTGGCGTTCCCGAAGTACCGCCTGCCACGGGCTTAGTGGTATCCGCACCTGAGACGGAGGAGGTACGCCACCCTACTGGCGCCCTCTTGTCTTCGTGCTAAATGTCCAATGCAACAGAGTGCTGCCATCGTCGGCGAACATGTGCCTGTGCCTGCCGTTCCCGCCGCCAGCCTTAACAGGTGCGTCAGACTCCCCTTTCTCGCATTCAGTTGAGTGGACGCTGATTCATCTCGTGCGCCTTGCAGACCTGTGAAGCCACGCCCCAAGCCATTCAAACCGCCGAAGGCGCGCCTCCATCTCTTGCGCGGCCTATGAGACTAACATTTAGCTGCAGAAGACTCTATACAAAGTTGAGCAAGAAAGCCTCGCCGAGGCGGTGGCCGTGAAACCCCTCACTAAGGTATTTTAACTACGACAAGTTGTGGGGAGCTCGATACTAATTTGATTTTCGCAGGGATTCTTGGCGCGTCTACTTAAAGATCCAGAATGGCGCGCCCGAAACCCCGAGGCTGTGGCGGCAGAGGAGGGCCCCTTGGTATGCCAAATAGCCTCGTTCGAGTGCGTCCCCGCTGACACGAAATCCACTCAGAACCCCTTGCCACCCAGTGCCACTGCCGCCGAGCTCCCCGCCACTTTGCCTGCGGGTGGCAATGTCGCTGGGCCCGCACCTGCAAGCAGCCTGATCATAGAGCTCCCAAGTCTCACCACCCTGTGGGGCCCGGCGGCGGCTGCGGCGGCGACTGCACGCGCGAAGCAAGTGAAAGACAAGGCCGTCGCGCCCCCCGCGGTCCCGAAAGCCCAGCCTAAGCCGGTTGCGCCCGCAAAACCGACGTCGGTGGCAACGAGCGTTACACGCCGAAATGATCAGGCCGCGGGGGACGACGTCGATGTGATGTTGGAGCTTGAGGAGTTTGTGATGTCCAGCCCCCATTCCCCGAGCGCCTCACCCGAGCTGGATGACTTTGACATGGACGACCTCACGGTCATGTCAGCTCCCCTCCACCCTGGCCCCCCCCTCCCCCTCCCTCTTCCTTCCTGCCCCCTTGGCAGACTGGCCGACCTAATGGCCCTGGACTTCAGCTCCAGCCGCGACGAGGACAGCGAGCAGCTCGAGGACTTGGCGCCACCAAGCGAGTCGGAGATGGAGGTCACGTTTGGCGACCAGGACGAGACCGATGAAGATGCCTTCCACCCGTCCCCCCTCACCATCCGCCCTCGTTCGGTGCACGAGGACCTGCTGGAAGCTGAGCGCAGGAGGGCGCTCCCACAGTCGCGTCGTCTGGAAGGCTTTGCCTTGGACCAGAGCGGCCGCATCTTGGTGCATCCTTTGGCGTTGAACAGAGTGCAAGTCGCTTCGGATGGTGGTGACAGGTCTGATTCGGGGAGTGGGGATGAGAGTGACTATGCCGAGCAAGCGGAGAAGGACATGCGCCACCACGAGCACGAGAAAAGATTTGACCAACGGCTGCGCACGGTGGAGGAGGATGACGAGGAGGACGAGGAAGAGTTCGAGGCGGAGTTGTGACGCAAGGCCGCGAAACCAAGACAGAGCGCGAAATCGAAGGGGAAACGCAGGGCAGACGCGCCGAGCACACCACCCGCTCAAAAGCAGAGCAAGAAGAGTCGCCAGACCACCAACAAGTCGGGGGTGGAAGACCTCCAGCACCTTGTGGAGTCCCCCGTCAGCGACGAGGACTCCGACGACGAAGATGGGCCCCCCCACCCATCCGGCGGATACACTCGCAGCCCGCTGCCTGCCGCATGCAAGGAGGAAGTTGTGGCTGCGAGACAAGCTTACGACGAGGATTTGAGACAGCTGGCAGAAAAGTATAACAGACCCCTGCAGACGATTTGAGAGCTCGCAGGCTCCGCGGGTTTGGCACGCAAGCAGTCCTTGTGGAATGTCTTCCAAGCGTGGTACGCCCACGAGGGGCCGCAAGAAAAACCCGAGGACAGTGCGTATTTGCCACCTTGCAAATATGCTCATGCAGATACTAACGAACGATGTAGTGTCCCTCGCCGATTGGAACCAGTTCGTGAAGCAGGAGTACGACGCTCGGATGAACGAGGTCAACCCCGAGGACCCGGACGCACAAACCAAACACTTCGCCGACATTGTCCAGTGGTACGAAGACGGAATGAAGGCGGAGGTAGAACACCTGAAGGTGAAAGGGAAGTTTGCTGCCCCGGTGGCAAGGATGGTCCGACAGTTCATCAACTTGGTACGTCGACAATCTGCTCTGTTCGTTGTTTTCTGCGACGCTGACGGCAGGCGCAGGGCGGGCAAGCTTACGAGTCCCTTGGAATCCACGTCTTCGGCTTTGCCATTGACGTCAATGGACTCGGCAGCGTGATGTGGGGCGGGTCACCCGAATACGGGGAGTTGCGTGGGGAGTGGTCCACCAGCATTCGGGGACAGCTCAAAGACTACAAAGCAATGTTCAGGTGAGTCGCTCTTGTCGGGCGTCAGTAATAGTATCTGAATTGCTACCGCCACAGAACCTTGCAGATGCGAAAGCGGAGCAAGGCGACCCAGTTGACCCAAGTACCACAAGTGAATTTCGCTCACAAGGAGGACGAATCAAAGCGCGACTACTGGCGCCGGATAATCCGAGAATGTATGGCCCGCGAGCTAGGTAAGCTTTCAATTGTTCAATTAGGAAGCTGAGCTATGTACTGAAGAGACGACAGGGTTATGTGAAGCTGAAGCGGGGACGTTCGTTCCCGGGAAGCCACCAACGATGATTTGGGACCTCGCAGAGCTGGGGTACAAACATCAAGTCCGGATCGTGAATTGGCCATCCGACCTGACGGCGCAGGAGCAGACTCCCCATGTTGGATGGAAGATATGCGCGGCGTTGGCCGACAAAGCGGGGCCGCTTTTGCGAAGCAGACACCAGTGGGGGCTGGAGGAAGCGGAGAGCGAGGAGGACGATGAAGATGATGGGGAGGCTCAAGCTGCGCGGATGCAGAAGAAGGTGGAGGCGGTGGACGGAGCGCTACATCTTGAGCGTTGGACCGAGGGTGAGTTTCGTTTCTACCAGTCGCGCCCCTGCAAGTATTCTAACAATTTATCTTAGAAGAACGGGAAATGGATTTCGAGGACCAAGCCGATATTGCTGTCCTAATCACTGTGGACGGGACCGAGCTGCAATTCGTCAAAGACAGAAAATCCTACAAGAAGACGCTCGGTGCTCTGAAAGCACTGCCTGACGAGAACGCAGCACCAAGCAAACCGAAAGCGAAGAAATCCAAGACCAAGGAGCGCGCCGGGCCATCTCGAACGCCTGCCCCCGCCGCCGCAGCAGGTAGTAAGCGGCCTCACGACGCCGCTCCTCCTCCTCCTCCTCCTCCTCCTCCTCCTCATGCCCCTGGTCCCTCTCGTCCCCATGGCCCCGCCCTTGGTGTTGCTGCACCTGGCGGCCGCGACTCTGTGGGCGATCAGGACGGACGACCGCCTAAGCGACCCCGCCTTGTCATGGAGGATGAGGAAGTGCGGGAGATCAGGTGTTTGCCACCGCGCTCTCGTTTGGCCAGCAGCTTGGAGATAGTGGCGTTGCCGGCGGGCGCTCCTGTCGTACCGATTAGGCCTGGGATGACCCCGGCGCAGGAATTGGAGGAGTGCTGGCCACACATGCCAGGAAGGCTATTGGCCGGCGAGATTGCTTGTCGTTACCAGGAGGGCGAGAAGATAAGCCGCGTCTTCTATGTTTGCAAATGGAACGTCAGAACGGATGAGTACATGCCGTTTGACTTGGACTAGCAGTATGCCCGTGCTACGCTACGTGATTCCAGAATTGGTATTTTACTTTGGCTAGGTAAACATAAATCAATTCGAAGCTCTACCTGTGCTTCTTGCCAGAACCCCGAATGGTGAACCATCTCCACTAAGCAGCAAGACTCACCTAAATTTTAGTGGACTTGTTAGGTTGATGTTTTAAGATGCCGCTCGTCGCCAACCTCCGGTTGACTCCTCGTGGCCTCGTGAATCGTTCCACGGGCTGTGGATCCAATTTTTATGCTCAATTTTTATCCTCTAATGTTTCATCACCAACAGTTGACTCGAAGTTAAAGCTTTGGTTGAATTACCCTTGATTTGAGAAAGAGGCCCGAATAAAGACAGCTTTCCTTGAACTGGGTTCGAAAACGAACTGACTAAATGTGTAGGGCTTGGATAAAGACAACTTACTCTGAAAGGGTTTCAAAATGCACGGAGGCATTCAATTGCAGCACCAGTGAATGCACGGCATGATAATTTTCAGGTCTATATCTAATGAGCAGATATTCAAGCGATAATAAATTGCGCTGGCGGCGCAAGAGAATTTTGATGGCGAGGAATGGTGACTGACCAAATTACTGTTTCATTCTATAGCATGTGGCCGAGATCATACTCTCAAGTTATGCTCTGAGTCTTTCAACGGTGGCCACAGACCGTAGGGAACTTAACTGGCCGGTATACGCAAGCGGCGAGGCGAGTAAACATCTCAACAGTTATAAATAGCAATCCACCATTTGGGTGGAGAACTCAGTATCGTGGTGGGTCCGTGGAGCAACTGACATCATTTGGAGCTCTTGGAGCTATTTGTCTCGAGACAACGGTTCTGCCAGCCAATCAGGTTATGTGGTCAGACATAAACCTATATGGATTCTTATATAGATTGGGAGGGGCAGGCGTTGATGCGGAAGGGGCCCCAGGGTTTTGTTCCCGTGGGGCCTAAATATCTCCCCGTGGTGGATGCGCGACATGAATTGTACCACAGGGCGATCATGGCCGATTTCTGCGACAACTAATAGGCACTTTCTGCGATTTTTTTGGTACCGTGTTTCCTTGTCTTTTTTCCAATGTTTTGTTAATTGCAATACAAATAAATGGAGTGGGATAGCGAGGACAGTGGCAAATCGAGGTATTGTATGGTGGCCCGCGATTGTGTCCGGTTTAGGTAAGTTCTGGGTGCGCCGGTAGCTGACCATTGTGTCCAGTTTTGGTAAGTTGTCCTATGCATTGTTGCCACTTGGCTGGGTCGGCGGTATAAAGGTGAGTGAGTGTCGGCAATTCACCGACCACTCCCATAACTTTTGCGATGTCTTCCAGAGCTCGGTGTTCCCTCAAATGCCTGCCTTGCCTTCCTCCCTCCCCCTTTGACCGGAAGATCGGCAAACACCGTGCAACACGGCAGGAAGTCATGATGTCGTCCAAGGCCCCCAGTGGCATGGTGCCTGGTGTGCTCCCCGCGCAAGGTCCATACCTGAAGGTACGTTATGGGCTGCATTTTTCCCCGGTAGATGAGTTAATGTTGGCGGTAGCGTGCTCCTGTACCGGGCCTAATGGACATGGAGTGCTGTGAGAGAATGTGGCACGCTGGCACATACGTACGCCGTTTCTTTTGTTTCTGTTATGTAGCGAGGCTGAACTCTAGTTGCAGTTCTTCTCATATGATATCGCCGTCCAATTCTCTGGATGAGTAGTGTTTTATACCTTCGGTGAGCCTCCTCTGTTTGCCTTTCGCACCCAGGATGCTAATTGGCTTTTCAGACCGCCGCCCCTCACGCTTAACGACGAGAATTATTAACTACTTCAGTACACGACTGTGGTCTTCTCCGTGTTCCCGTTACCTATAGATTATATATATTTCCTCTCATATTCTTACCACTTTCACTGTGTTTCGATCTGATCGAGTGATATAAGACGACCGAGATAAAATTATGATAAATTACCAAATCGGGATTGTAGCGGTTGTTTGCGTTTATTTTGGTTTGACATGCAGTGACGAACGAGGGTGAAGTGCATGATTCAATTGAGAAATATATTGCATGTTATATCGCTGTTATTGTGTATATTATCTAACACCATTTTGATACAGTGAAAGTGAACAAGACCGACGATGATAGAAAGAAAGAGAAGTGAGATAAGATTATCATGAATTCCCTAATCGGGTTCGTAGCGGTTGTTTGCATTTGTTTTGGTTTGACAGGCAGTGATGTCCGAAATTCAAGTGCAACATTGAAATAACATTAAGTACAGCATAATATATGTTACAAAACTGTATATATATATATATCTGATCCTGTTCTGCTACAGCTAACAAGACCAACAAGGATAGAAAAAAAATTAAAGATGAAGCTCGATGTGTGAACCAAACAGTTGGCAACAACCGCTACGGGCCCTGTATGGCAATTATCAGTGAATTCATTCAATGGGTGGGACAAAAATCATATACTACTAAGAAAACAACTGGGCAGCCTTACCACAGGAAAATTAGGGAGGTGGGCAGCCCCACAGCTAAAAATCAGAGAGGTGGGTGCACCCACAGCTGGAAAAATAAAGGAGATGGGCGGCCCCACCCAGGAAAAATAAGGGAGGTGGGCAGGCCCATAACGGATAAAATGAGGGAGATGGGCGGCCCCACCCAGGAAAATAAGGGAGGTGGGCAGGCCCACAACAGATAAAATGAGGGAGATGGGTGTGCCCACCACTCCGCCAAAATACGGATGGGCGGCCCCACAGGCAGTGGAATATGGGGGCGCAAAACACAGTTCCGTCGGAATGGTACAGATGTTTCTGTCCATACAGTACCACTAGTCAACCAAGCTTTTATGTTCTCATTGTGTTATCTTTTCACATAAGTGCACTCTAGTGCACTGTACAACATAACATAATAATGAATTGTGCACAAAATGCAAATGCATGAGCTCTGAGATCGCGAACTTTGAAATTACCTCCGGAAAGTGTTGTTAGCTAATAATGCATAAGAATTCATATGATTTGGAGGGGACAACATTATGAACCTCTCACATGTATGAATGAACATTGACGAAAAACTGTAATATTCATACTGCCTATAGAATTGCCTCTATCATGCTATCACCTCTTTCATATCCCATATTATCTTTGTCTCATTTATATGTACCCAGTAGCGTTGCCGCGACTCGAGTCGCGCAAATTCGACTTAATACGCTTAGCGTCCGAGGATCACATCAATTCTGGGGTATTAGGGGGTCAGGAAGTGGAGTTACAATAGGTCCATCATGTTCACACAGCATTTAGCGAAATAATGATCGACCATGGAGAAAGATGGGAATTAACGGAATTCGAGTCGATTTGCCGAGTCGCGACTTCAGAGCAATAAATCACGTATTACCCGATGACAAAGTGATGTCACTGGAAATGGTTGATACATGTTAGAGAGGCATCTTGATGCTATGTTTGACAGGTCTAACATTCCGAAAAATATGCAAGGATGGGTCAGTAAACAAGTTAAGTCAAATTCGATCGACTTGAGTCGCGGCAACACTAATACCCAGTCACTAGTGCATTGTATTTTACCAAAGGTTAAGCTATTATGTGATACAAGTCCTGTTCTCGTTCTTCTCTGTTCTCTGGTAGCCTAACCTGCAGTAAATAGTGCTATTTTTTCGGGCCGCGGCGCGGCGCCATAATCCCACAAAAATCGCGAACAAAAAATTGAAAAGAACGCTAACCACTGGGCAGGCCCAAAATGCTGGAAAAAGACCCCAGACACCAGTGTGACAAGTGACAATGGCGGGCTGGCCCAGGCAGAACAAGGGGGTAGCCCAGGCACCTCTGGGGAAGCCCAAAGGTAAAAAAAAAGAAAAAGGCGGGTGCGCCCATGGTTTGAGAGCCATGGGCCTCACCCTTGGGCTGAGGCACCACTGGGTTATTTATTCCAGATGCTCCATACAACCCTACCTGGTACTAGTTGGGGGCTGCCCAAAGTGGGGAGGTCTGGCGAGGTCGAGAAAGAGTGAAATCCTTGTGGGTTCGCATTCCTTATCGGGTTTCTTGGTTATCCCCAATTAGGAAAGTTGTGCTTCTTTCATGATGTGAACGCCTTGTGAACCCCGTTGGGTTGGGGATGCTGCGCTGTGACATGGGTAGCACATCTGCTACCCTCACAACGGCTGAATCTTATTGTTTCAGTACTTGCCGAACTGTGGCTGAAAGCAGTAGTTCCAACCAGGCTGAAATTAATCAGCAGCATGTCTGCAGCCCATCTGCAACTTATCTGCAGCCTAGCTGCAGCCATAGTTGGAGTGTACCAAGTGTTTGTATGTATCTTTTCTCATGCACCCCTTAGAGGTCCCTGTTCAATTCGGGGCTGGACCGCTGCTACCCTGAACGCAGTCTTTTGAATTTCATTTTTTTTGTATGTTGGGGTGAATGTAGGTGTCAATAGAAGGTGAATAAGAATGGCCCAGTGGCAAAATGTGGATGCACCGATTACAGATTTGGGGCTAGGCTATTCCCTGAAACACTTTTTTATTTTTTATTTTTATTTTATTTTATGTTGCATTTTGGGTTAGCACATGATGATACATGCCCAACCTCTCTTGAGTTCTCTTACCCAAGTGTCTACCCCAACAACAAGGAGGCAGTGGTGGCACATGATGATACATACCCAACTCTCAAAGTACGTTAAATGTCCACGCTCTACATTCACAGTGGATGTGGTCAAGCTGTGGACATAATGTTTAAGTCACTTTTACTCATATGTCTTCTCTACCTCTGAGGTCCTGAAGGTGACACGTGCCCTCCCTGCCCTTTGCCCGTCTTCATCCCTGACATCCACCCAATATGGGCAGAGACAGGTGACATGTCCACACCCGCCATTTTGGTGGTGTCAGAGGAGATTTAATTTTTTGTCCACCTTCTGTCTACTCCTAGGGCGAGGCTAACAAAGATTTCCCAAAGGTGGCAATTACAACCAGTTCACCTCATATTAGAGGCGACTTGTGGGAGACAAGTCCTCTCTAATATGAGGGGTTATCTGGTATTAGCAGGTGTGTCAAAAGGTTTGTGATCAGTTCCTTTGCTGTAAGGTCTGGATGAGCCTTATAGGTATTCAAGTCTGCAAAATGATATAGTCCGGCGAGTCCACAAATTTATATTGTGGTAACGACTTTACAGCTACAGTCACCCTCAACGAGACGCTCGTCAGGAGTTGGACATCTGTTCTCCTTCAAGACTAGTGCTCAACCTCCCCAAATATTTGTAAGAGGAGAGGGTAACTACGTGGCAGCGTGAAGTCTAAAGAAGCAGATGATCGTCAGATTACTGCTTCTAATGGGTATAAATGAATGAAAGTGTCGCCTATGCCTTTGATAACTCAGAGGTACTCAACAAGAAGAGAAGGCACGCTGGCAACAGTTTTAGGCAAAGTGTAGATAATATTTGTCATGTGCTACCATGATGACTAATCTACGTTACAGATGGAAGTAGTATTGGTCGAGGGCTTGAGACAGGGATTAAACAAGTAAACAGAAAAAATATATGCCCTGGTATATATGGACTTTGGATCCTTACATTTGCTCTGTTAGACTAAGATATCTAGAATTTTGTAAAACTCATATGGAATTTCATCGATTCCAGGAGCTTTGCCATTGTTTGAAAGTTTTAGGGCTGAGGCTAAGTCCTCAACTGTTATTGCCTTATCCATCTCCTCCATCTTCTTGAATTCATGTTCTGACAGCCACACATCCCATTTCTCCAGCATAATTTTGGTTGCCAGCATTCTTCCGTATTTGTCTGGCTGGTCCTTGTGTTGAATTGAGTCATGGTAGTCCCGAGCCATCTTTGCCATTTTTTTTGGTTGTGATTCGAACCATGGTACTGCCGAATTTGGTGCTGGATCAATCATGAACTCGCTAATTGATTCTTTTATGTGGTACCCTTCGGCAGCTTTCATCCAGGATGTAGTCCGCAAATTTTCGCCTTCAACATTGTAGTGTGCTTCTGATAATGCCTTCTTCTATTCAACTTCCTCTTTCAAGCAGTCAGTAATTTCCCGAGCAAATAGACTGGGCAGTAGCCTTGTATTCGAGCTTATTTCCTACCTAATCAGGGCCACTTTAGGCTCTCCAAATTTGATCCAAGTGCTCATTGGGCTACAACCAGCCTCCAACTTGCCTCTGCTGACCTCCGGAGAGTTATTTCTTGCTCTCCCTACCCACAGAGAGCAGGAAAGATCTTCTAAATGTGTTTTTACTTCCCTGATAACATATAGGAAGAAGTTTTCTCAACCCTGCCCTAGACCCCCACCCCCTGTTAATGCTGTGCAATCAGTAACAAATTCTGCTATATGAGCACATTTTAGACCCTTTCTTAGGTCCGAGTTGCTTCGATGATAGCTAGCACAATTTCAAGCATAACTGTCTCTTGGGATATGTTGCCTTTGCCTTTCTACACATAGACCAAAAGACAGATTTCTGCCTCCACCCCTGGTCCAGATTCAAGCAAATTACTGTTTGATTTCTGATTTTTCTGCACATGGGACATACCATGAGTAGTTGTACAGTCAGATTCACGACAGGGTCTTTGCATTTTGTTGTGGTTGTCACCATGTGCTTGTAGCTCTTGATATCATCGAGCTCAAGTCTATTCTTCACATGACATGGAATCTGAAACCTGATTTCGACTTGATCATCTTCTGGTGGAACGCCAAGCTTGGCCAGGGTCCCGATCTTGCCAAGTAAAGTTCTCTCAAACTTGTAATAGCTCGTGCTACTGGAAAGGATCATGAAGCTGTCATTCAATGCTTCGCGCTTCTTGGGGCCCTTTTTCATCTCGGCGGTGGTGTAGATAACAATATTGATGGTGATGTCCCGCTCCGGCGCATTGTCATCTATGCTCGTCAATATCAGCCACGAACAGTGCACAGGAGCAAACCTGAAGTCTTTAAACGCCTATGATACTAGTGCTGGTTGTCGTTTTGAACCATGAGAGGAGCGTCGAGGACCTGTGGGTGCAGTGGTATCACCATCAGCAACACCCTCTTTCTGGCGCGTAGCAGAGGTAAGCATTGAAAACACTTGATATTAGCTTTAGACACATACTCTGCTGTTGTTCCAACCTTCTGTTTTTTCTTTTGGTCCTTCTTCGGTGCTACACCGCCCTCGTTAGCACTGCGCTTGTGAACGTCCTCGTTCTTGTAGGAATTATTTCCATCTTCAGGATGTGATACAGTCTTAAAGTGGGAAGCGCAACAATCAGACTGTTTCATGGATATTTGAGCCAAATCTCACGCAAATTACTCAGTCCAAATTGTATTCTGGATCGGATTGATATCTAGTCCATGGCACAATTTACATTTGAGGGCAACATTGAGTAAGCAATCACTCCATTTAGGTCCATGAGATTGCCATATGTCATATATAGCGGTAAATATTGTGTCATAGGAGCAACTATGGCTGACAGAATTCCACAAGTGGAGTCAGGCGGTGAGAAAGAATAGAATGCAGATACGGAAGTGATCAAAGTACAAGGGTTTTGTGTGCCAAAGATTATATGCAAAAGGAGAGGTAGGAAGAGGATGAAGGGGGCTGCGGAAGTTGCTCGGTGTTGGAGTCAATTTCACTCTGCAACCATTCCAGCATAAGCTTCTGCACCAAATTTGCATGATCCTCAACATCTTTTTGAGTTTAAGAGTCGACTTCCCGATGAGCTAGGTTAAACGATGGAGGTTGTCAACCATTAACCATTTGAACCGGTTAAACCGTCTGTTAAACCACAAATTTGGTAGTATTGTGCCATAATCGCAGTAGTAAACGAGCCAGTTAAACCATCCCTTTATAACCGACTCTCGGTTTAATAAACCGTTCTATGCAGAGCAAACACCGTTTAAACTAACCGAGATATTTTATCTTTATCTACTACTAGTACATCGCACTTGTGGACTGTGTGAAAAGGTGGGATACTTGTGGGGGTGAAGAGTCTGAGTCCCTTCAATTTATAGTCTCAGAGCACCTATTGCCTCTTCGAGACAACAATGAAGGTCTGATTGATCTCGCCATTGTCCACATAACCACAATCGGACGATGGCAAGATTTGATTGCATGTGTAGTTCATGGTGGCCCCCGTTTCCTGTCTTCTCTCTCTCTCTCTCTCTCATACCAAGATAGTGCTACTGGTCATTTTCTCCTGTAACCCCCCGCCATAATGCTGGCCTAACATTCACTTCCTTCTCAGTTATAATTCATGCGCCCTGAAGTGTCTTATGTTTAATCAGGGAAGCAGGCAGCTGTATTGAGGGATTTTGATTTGTAGGGTTGTTTCCTAGTACAGTTTAATGTATACTGGCGTCTGGAATAGCCATTTGTAACAGTTGGTTTAATGGGTCTTGATACCAGCATTACCATTGATAAAAACCTGCCAGCTGCGGTTAAACCGAGGGGTTTAACCAGTTTAAATGGTTAATGGTTTGCAACCTGCGAGGTTTAACCTGACCCATCTGGGTTACTTAAGAGTGATTATACAAGCTCTCGTGAGGCAAGATTCTTTCGTGGAATCAGCTCTTCTTCATGCCTTCGCCTGTCGGGGTTTGATCCAGTCGAGGCATTCACTTGCCGGAGCTTGGATCTTCAAGGAATTCTCCCTTAGGATTGAATCCATTCCCCTGTAGTGCATTTGCTTGCCTAAGGCATTCGCTGTCAAGCATATAATTTGTTATATACGAGGTCCTGTGGACCCATTTCAACTCGGATTTTGACCGGGTCTTGCTGGTGTGATATCTAGCAAAATTTCAGTTTGAACTGTCTCCTACAATTGTTTTTTACTGCCCTGGCTGCTTTGCAGGATGGAGAGAACAATACACTCAAGAATATATATAAGGTCGCATCAGATCCTGTGGCAACTTCCGGCGGTATTGTAGTATACGTTGCGGATTGGTGAGTTTTGACCAAAGCAGACGCTCTTGCGTATCGAGGGTAACACAGAGAATAATGACCTGAACCGAGCAAAAGAACAATAACATTAGGACCCGGCATGCGCCCCTATGTGGTCTTGATCGCTGTGAGCGCACTGTCACTGTGGGCGCAAAAAATGTCACGCTTGGATAAGTCTTGGATCAAAGAGTTTGAGGGTTGCGAGTCCGCTTTCCTAGGATAAATACTAAGAAATTTTGACAGCCGATGAGATTGGTGGATCCTCGAGTCGGTGAAGGCGTTTTTGAGGTGAGGGAGGTCGTCGTTGACTCTTGAGAGAGAGAATAGCACGTCACAAAAGACGGCATTGCCGCCCTGGCAAAATTCTTAGAGGAGTCCGGGGCATTTACCAAGACCGGCACGCCACGCCGAAAAACAGAGCTTCCGTCGTTCGACGACGAGCCCGACCCGGTAGAATCTGATGATAAAACGGACGACGGAGGATAGGCACCTGGGCCCCGCCTACCCATCGGCGTACACGCGACGCGCACACCCTGACACGCACCCCCGGCAACTCCGACCCCCCCGGCCCTTCACCCTCTCTCCCTTATTTATTGTTTCCTCTCTATGCGCCATGGCCCTCACGCTCTAAGCGTCACCGAACTTCTCAACACACAGCCATCAGGCCAACCCGCACACTCACACCTCCACAACTGTACTATACAAACCACCGTTTAATACCCGCGCGCATACCTTACACGTATTTATTGCCTACGGGCACCGCGTCTTAGTAGTCCGTGTACTTGTTGCGGTATATAAATGCAGATACAAAAAAAAAAAAAAAAAAAAAGAAAGAGAATAGCACGTGCAGACGCAAACAGTCACATCACGGGTGAGTGTGACCTTCGTGTGACCTTCCTTGTTCTTCCGTCGCCAGGCCCGCGAAGCTCCGTTGATGTTCTTGTCTGTTCTTGTTCTAAACTGTGGCCACAAATTATTCCGGGGTCCTTCAAAATGCCATTGTTAGGGCCTTATAAACATTAAGGCCTTGTCTATCGCGCACTTTAACCACACATAGTCTCTTGTCCGACGCCCACACAGCTCGGAGCTCCTCGTGCCCGGGCCCCGACCACGCGTTTTCTTGGACTACGGCTTCTAGACGGATCCAGCATCGATAAGAGCTCGTTGACGTATCTGAGTTGGCCCTTCCCAGCCCTTCCCTTACGCACCTTTCATCTTGCGACCAAGATGTATCGCCAGCGACGCGCCAGACGCTTGCCAACCCCGCGCTCGGTCCCGCAGTACCCTGGAACCGGATTCAGTGAGTCTAAATTTTTACTTTACGTATCGATTCAAGTGCTCAGTTGTCCTTTGTTTCCAGTCAATCCGATACGATCTGCCAGTTTCCCTGGGCCGCCGGCGTTTGACCAGAGCCCTCGCATGTCCTCAGTGCCAATGGGCGGCGTGAATCTGAACACACTCTCTGCCATGGGATGGCGCCAGCATGCCGCGACCCACTTTATGCCTTTTCAAACGCCCGCCAACACGCCAGCCTGGCCTCAACAGCCAAATCTCCCGCTGGAGGAGGGTGTCGTCGCTCTCCCTGCTGATTCACTGCACTGGACTCCGGGTACATTCCCCCCTCTACCCTTCGGCACACCCGTCCCTTTCCACATCCATCCGACCCTCATCCCGAACCCCATCAACCCCACTATCCCGCAGCTCCAATGGGACGTCCTCCACGCGGCGGAGCAGGCGCGGCTGTACACCGGCCGCGGCATCATAAAAAAGCCGAACCTGAAGGACACCGTCGTCTTCCCCGTGGCCGAGAAGATCTGGGTGTGCGCAGACGAGGACAACTGCCCGCTCCTTGCGTACTGGATGCAGCTCTGGGGCCCGATCATCATTGACAAGGCCAAGGGCGTCAAGATCATCGACCTCCTCGACGCGGTCCGCGCGTACTTCATGGTCCCGCTGTCCGACCGGGACTTCCGCCTCATCCGCCGCTCGCGCTCCCCGATCAACCCGTCGCCGTACACCCCGCTCGCGAACGCAGCGATCAGCCGCGCGAACGACTCGTACGACCTGCGCGACATCTCGACGAGGGAGTTCAAGCGCATCGACGTCTTGGGCGCGTATCGCCAGTGGGGAGGGGTCAGACCCGTTATGTTCCAGGACGGAACGTGGAAGCTCTATTTGAATCTCTTGCCGTACTCCGTCCCCAGGGTGACATAGCGTTCGCGCGCATTTCTTGACCATATTTATCTTTATATTGTATATTCTGTCGCATTGTTCTGCTGTCTTGTCATCTAACTATCATCTTGCTGTCGTAGTTACGACTCTAACGCCCCCACGTACCATATGTATCCTTATTATCGTACCGATCTACAATCTACTTGTAACTTTCTCCCGTCGTGCACTCGTTATTTGGCTGGGACAGGGTGCAGCTTGCACCATGCCTTGTGGGCTTTCCAATCATCGTGCTGATGCTTTTTACCGCAGTACCACGCGCCCTTGCAAGCGGTGCACTTCAAATGACCTTCGTCACCACAAAGTTCGCATGGTCGTCCCGCTGCCAGCGTATTCTCCAGCAAGGTTCTAGTCATCCCCTGCCCGGGGCCCCCACTAGGGCTTGCGATCCAGTCATTGGATACCTTGAGCGTGCGGAGAAGGAGGCTCTGTGCGGCGGCATTGGGCGGCACGATACGCAGCAGCTGCCGAACCTCGTCTGGGAGAGGCATCGCGCGTCCGTACGACGATACAGCGTATTGCAAATGAAGCTCGGTGGGGTCCGATGGAATGCGTTCATTGAGGACATTGCCAATGAAGAGATCCTGCATCTTTTGGGCCGATGTATACTGGCCCACAAGGCGCCGATTTTCGATGTCGACTATTTCCATCATGGACGAGGAATTGGGTCCCTCGACCGTGAGGTAGCTGATGCGCGCCGTGATCTTGTCGACTAAGACGGCGCCAAATTTCAGCACTTCGGGCGCGTCCAGGCAGCTTGCCACCCTGAACGACCTAGCTGCCGACGCGGAGGCCAAGAACTGCCTGAAATCCGACATCCATCCGTCGTGACCATACTTGGCCGCTCGCTCAGATTCATAGTCGTACCCCCGGAGGACAACGGCGTCCACTACAACGCCCGGCGTCTTCGTCCCCGCCCCGCTGGACCACGCCATCCGATCGAACTTGGACCAGTCGGTTTTACCGTCGCCGCCGATGATCCAGTCCACGATGGGAAGGAAGGTGGTCATGAACATGAAGTTGGGAGAATGCGTGACGGCTGTGCGGCCGGTGGTAGGACTGTGCAGCACGACGACGATGCACGAGACGACGCCCGAGGTGGCGAGTCCTTGCGCTGGCGTAGAGGCGTCCATTCGACCGTACCCCCATTGATAGATCGGGGCGTAAGGCAGGTCTACGGAGCCACGATGCTTTAGGATGGTACTGGACTGGATGTCGCTCATTTTAATCACTCGAGTGCCGATTTCAATAGGCATAGTGGGCGCTGGATAGATCGTCAACATCTAACGCGATGGGCCATGGTGCGGACATACCGAGATGGTTCGACTGGTACTCGCGGCAGATGGCGGCCGATAGGGTGAAAGGCGGAGAATAGAATGCATGATTGGCCGCCTTACCTGCGCGCACGCTGAAAAAACTCAAAGATAAATACACCAGCGCGAGTGTTCTGATGCCGATGAAAAATAAATACGCGCTCAATGTGTACAATCAGGTTTTACTCTGCCCTTTCCCGGAGCGCTCAGGAGGGGTATACATATTGACGTGTATCTTCACAAGACGCTCGACAGATTTTAGATCCACAGCCGACTTCTTCATCTCTCCCCGCTAAGAACGATCAGCATTTTATGCAGCAAAGGTGGTAAGACACTTGCCAACGCGAAACCGACACCTCTATATACAGCGCCATAAACATCTTTGTACTCGGGATGAGTCTTGGGGATGCCCAGGAGGTGCATGGCTGATTGCTTTATTATCTGTGGAGTTTGTTGTTAAAACACCCGTCGACGATTTGGAGCACCAACGCACAGTTTTATTAGCCTTCTCCACCTGATTCTCGCTGTCCGACTCGTCCGCACGTTTCCGTTTCCCTTTGTTCTCGACAGCTACCTGCCCGAAGACATCTTCATCGGGGTTGACCGCGCGTTCCTTGCTCTTTGTGCTCTGAGGCATCTCAGGGATTTTGAAGGAACCGGCGGGAGAGTCAAGGCCGAGCCGCACGCCGCTCCCTAGGTCGGCGACGGCGCTGGCATTGCGCTTTTTCACGAACGGATTCGAGCCTACGCTGGCTGAACGATCAAAGCGGATTGGCGGGCGTCGCGGGGTCGGATCGTCCGGGCGTGGCAGACGGAGCAGCGAGGGAGGCGGAGGCGCAGGGGTTATGCGTGCGACAGCTAGGTGTAGCTCTGTTGCTTGTGGTCGTGCAAATATAATCATCTCGGTCGTTTCAGGGCCATCTGAACGTCATGAGTACGGTGCAGTCGAGTGATAGCCAACATACCGCTGTCTCCGAGCGCGACTTTGATGCCCGAGTCGAGGGATGTAGCAGGGTCTAGGCAGAACATGTTCTCGAAGTATATTCGAGTAAGGGTGGCATTTGGATGAATATCCCTGGAGTTTCTATTCGTAAGGAGAAGCTACGAAGAGAACGCAATGCTCACATCGTAATCCCGCCAGCTTCGTCCATGTAGATATCGGCGAGTTTCGTCGGCCCCATCCACCGAAGGCTGGGTCTTCCCCGCATACTCTCCAGCGCCAACGCGAGGGGGTTCTGCAGGAGGTTATGGCCTGAAGACGGGTGATCCAAACGCGCAGCGAATGTAAGGCCATCGAGTAGGAGGTGGGAGTCGGGCAAAGAAAGAGCGCCGCGATAGAGAAGCCGGAATTGTGTTGCAGGGCGAGGAGGCGTAGGATTGATTATGTTTATAGCAGGGGTTACCTCTGTCTGCGTTTCTGACATGGTTCCAGCGGCTCAGTATGGCATCCCGAAGCTCGATGTGGGAACCGTTGACGCGTTATGTGGTCCTGTTGTGACTGTGTTTCGGCTATTGAGCATCTCAGGCTCCGGCGGTCTGATTCTCCGCCTTTTGCTTCTGACTTCAAGCTCGAATTCTTCCAACGTTCTACTCGGAATTTGGCCGAGGCTACAATCTACAACGGGCGTATGGGCTCTGCATTCGTGTAATTCTGTGCCATATCCAACCTGAATCCAGCCTATCTTGGTTCTGCCCTTGTTCTGCCCCATTTGACTTTGCTTTTCTTGGACGGCTGGCCCGGTTAGACCGTAGACCAGGCGTGTTAATTCTAGGTCGAGGACTTTCTGAGGACTGGTGAAACAAACTCTGCCAATTTCAGGCAGCATTGTAAGGCCCAACAGGCTCAACGATGGCCCTCACTCAACATCCCACAGGATACTATTTGGGTAGATCTAGAGTTACTACACAGTGGACAGCCGCCTTCGACGTTTTCCTCTGCCTCGAGCTCCTTAACTGGTATTTCAACTCAGACCTGGACTCGGATGTTAAATTTGGCCTCCCAAGTTGTCCCCCGCCAACTCGGCATGCTGCCACTCAAACACTGCACGCTTTGACCTCCCAGCTGGTAGCTACAACGCAGCAACGCCATCAAAATCCCACTCTTCTGAGCCACTCTGTTTTGCACAAATGACCTCCAGAGATCGGCGTTGCTAGCGCGTTGCCAGTGGTCCCAACCTGCGGATCAGGGGCATGGGCGAGGACCGCGAGGTTGCACAGGGTCGCACAAGACTTGCAGTAAAATGTGATAATGTGGAGCGGCACAGGATTCCCATGCATGGAACTACGGAATCTATATAAAGGAGCACCGACGCCCACGACTCACCAAATTCCTTGTCTCCCACCCCCAACACTTTCTGTGGCCAATTTACATTCTTTTCGTTCTTTGCATAATGCTTTCCGCTCTTTCCGCTGCCTCCCTGGCTCTCCTAGTATCTTCTCCTCTTGCCGCAGCCACATGTACTTCCGATATTCCTTATTATGTCATACCAAACTCACGAATATCTTCAGGTCAGAAGTATGTTGACGCCGCCGTAACCGCTGCTGCCAACCTCCAATCCGCGTACTATACCAACGGCTACGTCGGGGGCCAGCAGCCTTGGATTGGTGCCGTTGATAGCTTCCATCTCAGCGAACGTGTGTATTGTCTTTGAGATGAAGTCGCCAATTGATTGCTTCCCGCTCCAGTCGATACCGTCGCCGGCATTTCCACCTACTCCAATGTCATTAACACTGTGTTCACCGGATGGGAAGGGCAACTTGACAACGGCAACTCGTACGACGACGTCCAATGGGTCTCCATCGCATACCTCCGTGCAGGGAATCTGGCCCAGGCGCAGAAGTATTACGACATTGCCAGGTGAGCCTGAACAATTTAGGCAAACGGCCGCTGACTCTGGTTTTGTAGTACCGCTGTTACTACGGATTACTGCGGAGGCGGCTGTGAGTTTTACCATATGTTTCTTCCTTTCAAGTCGTCTAACCTCCCCTGTAGTATTCTGGAATGGTAATCACGATTACAAGAACGCTATAGTATGTGTTTTATCTTTGACCTCCTGCGTTCTGTCAATTATTTCGTCGTCCAGACCAACGAGCTGTACATCACTACTTCCGGATATCTCTACGACGCAACCAAAGATGCCAAATATTTGAACAATCTCCAAACTAGTGCGTAAACAGTCAATAATTCAACAATGTACTAAATCAATTCTTTTAGCTTGGGCGTGGCTCAAAGCCTCCAAAATGATGGGATCCAACGGATGTGCGTAGGCCAAATGCTTGCTTTAACCGACCCCAACATTGGTTTTTCAGTGTTCAATGACGGGCTGACGAACGATGGAAACTGCAATAACAACCAGGGGACCCAGTGGTACGTCTTCTCTCTGCTCTTGTCGCTGCCATCTTATAAACTGTCGTAGGACATATAACCAAGGCGCTTTGCTTCCCGGGTTGGCGTATCTCTTTAAATGTGGGCGACGTCCAGGATACACATCGTCTGAATTTAACTGTTGGATCTAGACACCGGGGACGAGTCCGCCATAACGTCCGCATGGGGTATCATGGACTCGATAATTATGGGCATGACAGTCGACGGTGGCCTCCGGGAACCCTGCGAGACGACCGACGCGAATCTTTGCAATGCCGATCAACAAACCTTCAAAGGCATAACTGTCCACTATATGTGAGCATTTCCCTCTTGCAACGCAGGAACACACGCTGATTTACATCACAAGGTCGTGGTTCCTCAGCGTTTCCGGCCGCGACAACGGTTCGAAATACTCGGGCTTCATCAAGGCCCAAGCGGACAAAGTTCTCCAGTTTGCAGTTGGGCCTGCCGGGTGGTATTCTAACCTCTGGTACGGCACCAACGGGGGCCAGGCCACCTGGACCGCCTCCAGCCAGGCTTCCGCGCTCGGAGCTCTCATTGCTGCCGGGCAACAGAACTGCTGAAGGTGTATTTCCGACGTCCTGCCTTTTGTATCATTTATATCACTGTCATTTACGAATCATACATCAACCAGCGCGTACTGCTTCCCACCGACATCAACTGCAATCGCCCTCAAAAACCGGTCAGTTGTTACTGAATATACGTACTAGCCCTTATTCTGCTTGATTAATTGCCGATGCTCAGCGGGATGACGTAAGCTTCCTGCGTTCAACTTGTACCACAATGTCAGCGACCGTCTCCAAGCTCTGTCCCTCCGCAGATGGTACCTTGATATACGCCGACGCGGTTGGAAACAGCGCAAACCCTAGCGTCGTGTTCGCCCACGGTTTCGCGCTGAGCGGAATCGTCTTCGACAAGCTCTTCTCCGACCCTCGGATGCTGGATAAGCTGTATCTTGTGAGCGCCTACCTACGTAAATGTGGTTCCGACTGAATAGATTTCGGCCAGGTCAGATATGACGTGCGGGGCCATGGGCGGAGCGGGAAGCCGGTCAGCCCTGAAGGATATGCGGCCTCGTTGTATGCGGCCGACTTTGCTGCCGTGTCCAAGGCGTTCTCCCTGCATATGCCTGTTTTTGTCGGGTGGTCAGTGAAGTTCCCATTGCACGAGTCCATGAGGATTAACCTGAAATATACTTCCTAGGAGCGCAGGTGGTACGTGCATACATACCCTGGAGGTTTGACCGCCTGTTAAGTAACCTGGGGCGACCGTAGCCCCACTTCCGTGTGACATATGTGCTCACATGTCACCGGCGCCTCTCGGCGGCGTGATTGCGATGAGCGGGGCACTTTGCGCTGCGACCGCGGCAAAGACTCTCAAGCCGAAGCTGCTGAAGATGCTACCCAAGTTTTGCTCTTCCGACGCAGAGACCGCCCTCAAGGTTCGCAGCGAATTCATTGACGCCGTGTTCACAGATCCCGGCAACGTTTCCTTCGCGCTTAAAGCAGCGTGGATGGGAACCACCGTCACGCATACTCCGGCTATCACGATGGCCATCCGCGCTGGCCATAAACTGGACCAAGCTAAACTAGTGGAGCTTGGGGCCCAGGGGTTGCCTGCTCTGATACTGTATGGGACGGAAGATAAAATCCAGGACGGGCGCGTTGTTGCGGCGGAGGCGCGCCATCATTTCGTGGACTTTGAGGTTGCTGCGATCGAAGGCGGGAGCCATTCGGTATTTTACGACAATGTCGACGAGACGGTGGGACATATTCTTCCCTTTTGTCTTCGCGTTAGTGGTAAGGTGAGTTTTTCAAAATGTGTTGTTCCATTCGTGTGGTTCAACTGACCTTGGGTTGAATTTAGGACTGGCGGGCCGATACTCCGAAGAAGATTTAACGGGCCGGTCCATGTCATGAGGAAATAGATTAGAGATGATCGATGATTAGCCTCTTGACTTTCACTGCGACTGTCCGCGCAATGCCAGAGGATAATCTACTCGTTATCCTTGCGCACACGATCTCTCGGGAATCCTTGACAGTGGATTGGCAGCGTCAGCATCCTTGAATCTCGTCCTGTGAAAACACAAACCCTCGTATCTAGATATCGCTGAGACTCTGCGGAGCCTCGGGGGAAGTACCAGGCCGAGCGTATATAGCAGCCCCGGTGACGAACCTGCAGTGCCTTATGTCATGGCCATCTTCTGTGCCGTTGGCTCCCAGATCGCCCTGCCAGAAGTCGCACTGCTCCTCGGGCAATCACTCGGGGAGAATCTCGACATTCGCGTCTACGAAACCTTTCCCTCCGGAGCCCCAATCCTTGTCCCGACCTCGCCCGAGAAACACTACATGGTTTTGAACGGGATGACGCCGAATGACAGCGCGGAAGACACCTTCAACGATTGGTACACAGCCGAGCACATCCCGATGCTCAGCGCGGTGCCTGGGTGGCGATCGTCGCGGCGCTTCCGGCTGCTATCGGCTTCGACGAGCCCACCGCGCTACCTCGCCCTGCACGAGTGGGAGACGCATGATGCGTTCGGAACCGCGGAGTTCAAGGCGGCGACGAATACACCGTGGAGGACGCGGGTGGTAGTAGAGCAGATCAATCAGAAAGAACGGCATCTGATGGAATATTTGGGGACGGTTGAAGATTTGGGAAAGTCATCTGGATAACTTGCAATTGAAAGTCGGACTGTTCGTGCTCACAAGTGACATTTCGTCCATTTACTACTCGTACCCAAAGTCAACACCAGTGAACGGAATAAACTGAACCAGTTCTGCATGCATACAGAAAAAGTAGTTCGGCCTTGCTGAACAGCGAAGAACAGTAAGTGATCTTCGATCGTAGCACAGCCTCTCAATTAAGCAGCGATGTGGCTGTGCCATCCCATCACTGATCGAAGACTGGGACTACATAAACAAAAGCTCTAAGCGAAGCGTCAGCCACTTCCCTCTCTCTCTTCCGCTCCACCATCATCTCCCCCACATTTCTTCTCCAAGTGAGTGCTGTCCGCACACCCAAAACTGACTTCGAGCTGACCCCAACCAAACGCCACAGTCCTGCGCCGGCCGCTGGCCCGCTGCCTTCGAGTCCGACCGAGTCGTCGCGACCCCGACGCGTTAACAGCCTAAGTGAGTCCCCGCTTAGTGTGATTTTACTATATAACCCCGCTGGAGACTGCCCAGATGCCTCACTCACGCTCGCCATTGGAATCCAAGGTCTGCGTGTTACCGAGGCACCGTCGAAGCGCGGTGGGCGCCCCAGACCAAGTCAAGTAAGTCCCCGCCTAGTGCAATTATCCGATATAACCTCACTCAAGGCTACCCAGATGCTTCCCGACAACACCCACGTCCAAGCGTGATGAGACGCCACCCGTTGTGGTCGATCATGTTCAAGTACGTTCCCGCCTAACATCGATTTTGTCCATTGATCTCATCGCAGTCGTATCAATCGCTCAGCACGCTGCAGATAGTTTTTCAATGCCGTCACCGAGCCCTTCAACACCGTCACCGAGAAACAACGTCGAACCTCGCTCGGCCGTCGGTACGCCATCATTCCCTCGTGTATCCTTTATTCACATACTGCTACACGATATACCCGGGGCGCTGGGCCACGATGCTTGCTGGGTCAATCTCAGGCGTATACGAGCTTTTTCTTGTTCTGGATCGGGTCTCGCGTCTGCTCTTGCTCTGGCCAGGTTCCCTCTCGTCTTGGCACTTTCCTGGGTTCGAGCTGCAATCATGTCTCTGTGATCCTTCTTCTCTTGGGCCCTGCTCTCTAGTCTTGTTTCTTTGCTGGCTCATCGCGGTCCTACTTCTCTCCTGGGTCCTCGTGTTTTGGCTTCTACGATTTATCTTGTTGTCATCGTTCCGGGTTGATTCTGTCCTGCAGGCGGCCTTCGATCTCTGTCGCTTTGGTACTCGTCCTCTTGTCTTTCCGTCGTCATTTTATCTGGTCTGGCCATGCATTCTGATGTTGATTCTCTCCGGTCCTCGTCTTGGTCTCTCCTCGGGTTCTCGCTCTTCGTTCTAGTTTTTTCTTCTGACTTCGTCTTGGTGTCTTATAGGGCTCTGTCTTTCCTATCTCGTTGTATCTCTATTCGTTCTGGTCTCTAGATTATCTTTGGCTACTCGTCATGATTTTTCTCCTCTTGGCTCCTCTTGATTACGTTTCTGAACACTGGACTTGGTGTCCCGCGTTCTACCCTTCTGTCGTCGTGGCTGTCTACAGTATTCGTTGATGCTCGTTTATCGCCTGGGTTTAACTTGATTCTTTTGGGGCGCTCGCCCTCTGGTCCTCAGGCTTTATCTCTCTGCCGTCGTACGTTTTGGACTTGGGTGCTCGTCTCGGATTGATTGATCTTTCGTCGTTCTATCGTCTGTCGCTATTTGTTCTAGTCTTGCTTCTCTACTGGTTTTTTTCTTCTCTCTTCGCGATTGGTTGTTTCCTACGATCTTTTTGTGGTCGCTCTCGTTACTTTTCATCCTCTTCATGTTTCTCTACTGGGTTCCCGAGCGCCTCAATTTGCTTTGGTATGGGCCGTGTCTGCCTTGGCTTCTCTTGGGCCGCCCGTCTTGCTTTCCAATGGGGTTCCGTATTTCTTGGGTCGTTCCCTTTGTTCTGGGCCTTGTTTTTCTCCTGGCCTTCGTCTTGATATTCTTCGGTCTTGGAACCTCGGGGTCTATCTCGTCTCTCGTGTTCTAGTCCTTTTCTCTCTTGGGTTGTTTCTCTTGGGTACCCGTCTCCTTCTCCCCGGGGTTTATATTTCTTTCGTCTTCGTCGTTTCATCTGTCTTGTTTATCTTGGGTCCTCATTCCGGGTTCTATCGTTCTGTCGTTGTTCCATATCATCTCACCATTCGTTCTACGTATCCGGTTTCTATCCTGGGCTTGGCTTCTCTTATGGCTTCATCGTTCCTTTTTCTATTCCTGGGTTTCTGAGCGTCACCGTATCTGCCTCGAGCATCAGTTGGTATGGCGCCTCGCTCTTTGCCTGGTTTCTTGTGCAGTTCTCAATTCTTGGTCTGGTCTGGCTCCTCTTTGGATTTGGTTCCTCCTGGGTGGACTGCAGTCTTCTCTCACGGTTCTACTTCCCTTTGGTCTTGGCTCCCTTCTGTGGGCATTGCAGTTCTAATTCTTGGTCTCTGGTTCTAACGCGTGGATCGTGTCCTTTTTTTCGCTCCTGGGAGTTCGTCTTGGTCGGATGCTCATATTGGTTTCTCCGGTTCTGATTTTCGGTCTCTGTTCTAACGCTTGGTTCACGCTTTCATCGCGTCTGTCTTGCTTCGCCTCCGGGCACTCGGCTTAGCTTTCCTGCGCTTATACCTTTCTGTCGTCGTTTGATGTTTTTGTTATTCGTTCTAGTCTTGTGGGTTTATCTTGGTTTTTTTGGGGTACTCGTATTGTGTTGGAGGTTTATCGTCGTTCTATCTGCTGCTTCTCTCTTGGATTTTTGAGCGTGCCTCGAGCTTCGACTAAGCCTCGTTTCGGTCAATTCTGGCTAATTGTGTCCGACTTAGTTCCCTCGGAATCCCTCTGAATATTCGTCTTGTTTTGTCCGGATATATGTTCTCTCTAGGGCTTGGGCTTGGTCGGCTCTGGATACTCGTCCCGGCTTCTCCGGTGGCCCTCTTCCTTCCGATACTTGGTGTTGGCTCGCTCCTGGGTATTCATCTTGGCTTTTCTGACACTATATTGCCTTTTCGTTCTAACGCTTGGTCTCGGCTCACTTCTGGCTTGTGTCTTCTTCTCCTGGGCGCGCGTTGGAGTGCTAGGGTTATATTCTTCTGTGGTCGTAGCTTCTTGCCTGGCTCTCTGACTCTTCTGTCCCCAACTTGGCCGCCCTTGCCCTCTGCGATTTCTAGAGGATCGTCGCCTCAATCTCGCAATTCGAGCGGCGTCGTGTAGGCCTTTTGATTCGGGAGCTCGGTCGAGGTGCGTGGTCCTTACCTTTTTTTCCTGAGAAAGGGTGGGGCATTCGGTGCTTCATCCTCGTGTTCCCTTGCCGCGGGTCTCAGGCTTAAGATTCGCACTTCAGTGTGCGGGTTGACCAAAACACGTTAAATTTCTTTCTTTCTTTTGTTCAGATTCGGTCGATTGGGTTTTGGTCTCGTCGTTCGTTCCGTGGCTAGAGACGGTGGATGTAGATGGATGTGTGCGCGAAGGACGAGCTGGGTTTGAGGGCAATGAATGGCTGAATCATTTCTGTCGCCTGTCGCCAGCGTCTTCGCTGCTGCTCTCACTGGGGGCAAGGCCCTTGGGCGTGGTTTCATGGCAATTGATGGACACAGCGCCGACACTTGCCATGGCACTTGCCAGGCATTCTCTTTGTGCTATTTTTGTAGGCTCGTGGACCAGCCGGTCCGGTCGTTATTTTGACATGATCACACCCTTCGCGCTCACGTGCACCTTCGGCCAGAAACAAAATTAGCGAGGCAGGTCGCGACATCGCGTCGGGGTACAGGAACTTCTGTAGTGGTGCAGGATCCCTGTGGTTTTTTTAGTTCATATAACTTGGATCTAATCATACAGATTTCACAGCGAAACAACAATAATCCAGCACACAATTCAGTAGTAGATCCCTAACCGATCTCAGAATTTCAGATAGCATTCCAGAATTCCTTGGGCGAAGTCGTGTTTATCGGTGGCGACTCCGAGTCGGAACCGATCTCTGAACTCCAAGCACCGCCCCGGGATCCCTTGGGCGAACTCAATGGGGCAGCAATAAAGACAGTTCAAAAACTGCCGAAGAAGCTGGGATCCGAGCCATGAATGTTGCCAAGTTAATTATCCGTATTATATAGATATTGTAATTGTAGCTACAAGATAGAAAGGTATTGTATTACTGTCGTATAGTCTGTCCTCACAATGTCTCCGATAATCGAACGATATATATGTAAAAGTTCAATAACTTTCATGTTGAAGAAAACATTGGAATTCGGTCTTGATTCTCTGTAAGGCCGTGAGTTTATTGGTATTACTCGTTGTACACGACTCACCTCGAACTCTGGGTGACGAGACAGCGTTCGCAACCATTTTAGAAGCTTTCTCCGTCGATAGCATGGCCAGACTATCCGACTGGTCCCGCGGAGAGACGGGATGCCCTGGACGGGAGGCTCCATCGCCGACAGCACCCCCCGGAACTTCTCGAACTGAGGATACTGTCTATCCACATGCGAGTGTGGTTGAAATCCCGGCAGATTGGCCTGTTCGTGCAATTAGACTATGTAGAAACCACACCAATCGGCCCGGAGACCACTCACCCGGCACACAATTCTGTAGAAGTATACTCCACCTGGGCAAACTAATATCGGCATCTGACTTGATGTTTACCCAACCTGACCGACCTTTCCGGAATTTGTCGGGTTTGCCAAATTTGATCAGCAAAGGAGTTTCTGGGGCTTTGTGAGAACAAGAAGAAAATACACAAGATGATGTGTAATACCTTCACGCACAGCCTGCTGATATCGAGTAAACTCATCCCTAATGTTTAAATTTTGGGTCTTCCACCGGCGGGAAACTTGTTTGGGCACTCCCGCGACCTTCAATGCGTATTCTAGGGTCCATTGGGGTGCGCTTTTATGCGGAACGGTCCGATTGTAGTTTATGACCATGTATGCCTTGTCCGTTTCCGACAGGTCAGAGTTTATGTTGGCAGTAAGCCCCTCGGAGTTGAACTCGGGGTTGATACGATACCTGGAGACGTCAGGCAAACATATCCCTGAGGACTCGAGCGGACGTACACCATAATAGAGCGCGGGTCGAAGGCGCTATAGCTCGACACTTCCGTCTCGCTGTAGGTCGATAGGATGTTGTCCTGAATAAACCTCTCGTCCCAGCCCAAGCTTTTATACCATGCTTTAACTTGGTCTTGATCCCATTTGAACGCGTGGGCAGCCGCAGGGCCCTACCGACGCATAAGGCGCGCATGCCATTAGGAGTTACTCAGCTTACCTGATGCTCGTGAAGCAGCCCCAGTGCATGCCCGAACTCGTGGAGGATCATACCCCGCTCGAAAGCCAGCGGGGTCTGCTCATCGTCTGAGATACGGTCAAATTGCATCGTGGGGCCCGTCGTCTGGTCGAGCGCCGTTTTCCCGATGAAGCTCCACGACCCGTCTCCTTTGAACGTGATACGGATTTCGGCCGACGGATCTCCATCTGTCGACTGAACGAATGAGATGTTCGCGTACCACGTCCATTTGTCCATTGTAGTCTTGACCTTGTGCTGTTGTCGAGTGGTCCCGTCCATAAAACAATACGAAAGTTTCTACCAACTGATTAGCGAGAGCACTTGATAAAAGATGCATGCATCAACTTTTCCATTTTCCCATAGGTACGAAGGAAGCGCGTAAGTTGAACCGGATGGTCCAGCGACAACAGATCTGTTCAATACCGTGCTATCATCGCTGGCCTCTTGGGATTGGCGTGTCGCGTGGGTGGGGCGACCAGAGATAAGTGGTATGCACATCATGATGGGGATCCTTTGCGCCGTCGGGGCAGCGGCAGTCGGGGTAGCGGCAGTCGGAGCAGCAGCAGTCGGGGATGCGGTCATAGGGAAAAAAGAAACGGGTTGCAGGGGCGACTCTTATTCACGATCTCTTTAGCGCTGGGGCGCCAATCCCAGGATACTGAACGACAGCATAGCATCCAGCACTTACAAAATGTTTCGTCAAAAATACCCTCCAATATCAATCGGTAGGGACGCCATGGGGGGTGGCGGCGCAACAGGGCGCCAGCCGTCAACTAAGTGCTTCCGACGACTAAGTGCTTCCGACGACGGTGGAGTCTTGTGAATAGACCCTCCTTCTGGACCAATTTAGCCAAACTGGGATCGCTTCCGTTCCGCATTGGCCACTTAAGCACCGGTCAGACATTCCACTTGCACCCGCTCTTGAAAGCCCAAACACCCTCTGCCATGGAACCGGAATTCAGGAATCAGAGTGAAGACGTTAGTGAGGATGTGAATATCTACCTTCGAACGTCCTGTCGTGCCACTCACCTATTTTTATAGACTGAGACATTAGTCAGTAGCTCGAAGAGCGACGACGAAACACGCACCGTCACCGCCGACACCAACGAGCTCGACATCTACCACCGTCATCCCGAGCCATGTTTGATCGGTCCGGAATTCAGAATTCCGAGCCCAACCACGTCTCGTCGACAAGGTGAGAGAATCAGTCTGCGGCTCGTTTCATTGGCTTGAATTCCCAAAGACCGGTCTAGCATCTTATGGAGATGGAGGGCACGAATCGTCACAGCAGCCAAGAATATAGTTGGAGGCGAGGGTACTTGATTGACCGGTGGTTTGGAGATTGGATATGGACCCCGCCAACCTTGCGTTCCAGGAACGTATGCCAGCTTTTATCTTGCTCATTGTATTACTTACAGATGATATTGATTTGATGTTTCGCTTTTCCTATTCGAGATTCATGGTGTGTGAGTGAAAAGACGGAATCATTTTGTCCTATTTTCTCACGATCTCCATCCTATGTCTCTCAGGCGACCTTGAGGACGATTTTCTCCTCACCAACCTTGTTGTTCCTGAGTAGATCCAAACTCACCGCAACACACTCCTTGACCGTCCTCTGGTCCAACAGGCGCACCCGATTCGGCCGGATGATCCCGACACAAGCAGCCGGGGCAGAATCTTGGGCATCAAGTTGTCCCATTACTCGCTCTAAAAGGACGCAGGGATTCAGGGCCGCCTCCCACACGGTACTGTCGCCAGCAACGCACCTCGCGGTATGTGAAGAACGTCCGCACATACACGATCTTGGTCTCCGGCGGGAACGAGTTGCGCACGGGCGGAATCTCGGCGAGGAGCCCCGCACTCCCTACGGCGACCGTATCGGCGCCCTTGATCGGCATCAGGACCGCGACGGTACTCTGCGCGCGTATGAGCGGCGCGACGCGCGCGAGCGTGCCCAGGGCAGAGATCGAATCCGGCGCGCGCGCGATCTTGCCGTCGCCGCCCACGGCAACCGCGACGTCCGCTGCGAGGCTGACGCGACTGTAGTCGAGGACGCTCGTTGCGCAGAGCGTGTTCAGGGAAGCGTGGTGCTTCATGGACGCGGTGGCCATGACGTTCGTGTAGCCCGCGGTGCGGAGCAGCCGGATGGCGTACTGCCCCGTCGTCAAGCCGGCGTATATAAAAATCGGGGCGGTTGCGGAGGCTGGTCAGCACGGGCAGAGACAGTTGGTCGAATAGAATGAAGAAGACGGTGACAAAGTCAAAGTCGTCGGGGATCGTCGCGGCCGCGTCTAGCACGAGGGTGTTGGGTATTTAATGGAAGATTGATATATGTAGCACGCATAACACTCCACGTTAATTCACCTTGGCACAGAGGTGGTACGGAAGCACGACAAACTCCTGCATCGTTCCCTTGAGGTCTCTTTGCGGCCCGGCCTGTACAAACTGGATGCAGAGACCTGTAAAGAGAAGGGTCGGACTTGAAAGGCGTCCAAGAATGTGTATTCGGTATTGCGCACTCGATTGCCGACTAAACGTACCTAAGCCGATCTCTGCGACAGTCCTGGATGCGTTGAAGTCTAAGACCGGATACTCGACTACAACGTATCCCAGATCCGCCAGGCGTACGTTATAACAGGTGTTACAGTAACGCCTGCTTTTGTCCAGTAACACTGTTACTGGACAAAAGACCAGGATTCGATCGGCGTTCGCTCCGTGGCTAGAGACGAATGGAAATGGATGTGTGCGCGAAGGACGAGCTAGGTTTGAGGGCAAGGAATGGCTGAATCATTTCTGTCGGCTGTCGCCAGTGTCGCTCCTGCTCTCCTGCGTTATGAGTTGGGAGTCTCTTGGCGTCCAAAAGTGACTTGAGCTCGGGAAATCAAAACTGGTTTCGGTTGACTCCGGAAGCAGAAATATTTGCTCATGTTAGAATGTCTGCTGCCCGGCCCGGGATGACGCGTCAGCACCGCCACTAATTCTTCCTCCACGCTTTGACCACGCCCATGGAATGCAAGAATTGCGAGCTGAAGCAGCGCCAGTTCTTCTGCACAAATTGTATTCGAACACAGTAAGTATTACTATTCTCTCTCTTTCTTTGAGTTGCAACGGCACACACTGGCAGCACACGAGATTTCCGAGTGAAAACGCAGCACTTTGCGGCCGAGCGCGATGAGCAGGTCGCAAAGTCCACGAAGGCGCTGGGGGCTGTCGAGGCTCCAAGGATACGCCGCGCGAGCGTCGCGCAGATTCAAGTCCGCGTAGATGAGGTGCTGAATGCGCTCACGCGGCTGAGGAAGGATAATGACAAGAGTGAGCCAATTCCGCCTCTTTGAGTTGGGAACAAAAATTAAGTTTAATAGAACGCGACAGGCTGCGCGTTCTGCGCGAGTCGCTTGCTGAGCGGCGCCGTACGCTCGCTGCTGCCGCTGCAGTCGTGTCGCCTACCACCCCCGCCGCGCTTGCCGCGCCACTGGCCGCGCTCGCGAACCTCTCCGCGCATATCGCGCGTGCGCGCGCTGGGCTTGTGCAGGAGCTTATTGACGTCTTTCACGTCGTCGAGGTCGGCGGACGGCCGCCGATCGGTGGCAAAGCCGGCTCCCAGGGCGAGTGGACCATCGGGGACCTCATCTTACCCGTCCCAGGCGACGTGAGGCGGTATCCGCCACAACACATCAACGCCGTCCTCGGGCACGCGGTGCACTTTGTCGGCCTGCTCAGCTTCTACCTCGGCGTGAAGCTCCCGTTCGCCGTGCGCTGGGAGGGCGGCAAGCTCGGCGTGGGCGTACCGTGGATCGGTGGTGGCTCGGGGAGGTGCGTGTTCCCCTCTTCAATTTGCTGCGGATACTGGATTGACTTGGCTTTGGATTTGGCAGGTGGTCCGCGAGCCACCCGCTGCACCTCTCACTCTCGTCCGCCCCCTCGCCTCCGCCTGCCGCCTCCCCGCCCCTCCCACTCTCCCAATCCCTCTCCGGCTCGCTCTCGGTCTCGCAGCTCCTCCCCTCGGCTGCGGCTGCGCCCCTGCCGCCCGAGACCCCGCAGTTCACGACCGCGCTCGCGATGCTCCTCCACAACGTGCTCTACCTCGCGCACACGCAGGGCCTGCAGATCCCGCTCGCGCGCGCGGGGGACATCCTCGCGACGCTCTGGGCTGTGTGCTGTGCGCCGGGGCTCGGGCGCCGCGCGCACGCGACGTCGTCCGCGCCGCCGCTGCCGCCGCCCGACGCGGACGCGGGGTTCGGCGTCGAGTTCAAGCACGTGCTGCAGGCGGCGGCGAGCGGGGGCGGGCGGAGGGCGGCGCTGGCAAGGCATGTGTCGTCCGGGAGCAGGGACGCGGGGAGGGGCGTGGCGGAGAAGAGGCGGGATAAGCGGAAGGAGGCGGAGGAGGACGATGGGTGGGATTTGATTAGCGAGGAGGGGTATTGAGCTTTCATGTAGCTGTTCCCGGGTGCGAAATGTATTCTTACCCACGGAATGCAACCGCCGCCGCATATAAATGTACTGGATTTGTATTGAATACAGCATCAGACCTCCCGCGCGGCAACATTCGGATGGGGTGTTGGTTATGAAACCAACCCCGCGGAGAATCCCAGAAGAGGCACTCGAAGTAACCCCGTCAATAGCTACCCTCCTCCACCCCAAATTCTGAGTGAATGATGGATATAAATGTGCAATTGGTCGACCCAATATCGGATATCGATGTACCGCCTCGTTCCCAAGAATAGAATGAATTCCGCCAGAGGACAGTAGAGAATGGAGTCTGCTACGGGCAGTCGAAATATATGGGTTGGAGGGTGAGGGCACAGTATAGAGGACTCAATTGCAAAGAGTGCGGCTGCCACAACCATGACTGTGTAATTAATGGGCAGCAGGAATGTTGCGAGGCTCGGGGAGAACAAAACGAGCGACATATGCAGCAGACATGGTACAAGGTTTACCAACCCACGCATGTTAAGCCCAGAATAAGAAAATCCGAGCGCGAATGACGGAGGAGGGATGCATGCCGGCTTTTTGAATGCTCAACGAACGTCGCAAATGAGAGTGCAGGATACTACATAGATAGGCTGAGCCCGAGGCTGATGAACCAGTGGCTGAATAATCGTGAAGGCCTGGCAAGCCTGGAATAGCGGAGGACTTGACTTAGAATCCTCCTCCAACGAAGGAGATGCAGCAGAAATCCTTCTGGGACTCCATATCCGTGAAGCGAGCGATAGCGTTCGAGGAAGAGCGACATACGCCGAGGGCGAGTCTCGAGAGCTGTTGGTACCATAATGTCGGAGAAAGTGAAAGGCAATATCATTGACCCAGCAGCGTAGGTTTCTGTCGAAGTGCTGAATAATTCCTGGATTTGCTGCGCGGGCGACAATCAGAACCCCTAGATTCAGCAAAATGCTGTACTACCCAAATTGGGTTCGGAGAGTGCGACCGGGATGTGATTGTATGGCTTCGCTGCATCGAAGCTCGTAGTTGCGATAATATAAGAAATCTTCAGGCAGTTCAAGCAGAAGGGGAGCCACAGAAAGTGTGCTGGCGCTGAGGTTAGAGAAGGAAAGCCGTATTTTCCGTTCATTGCACGAAGGCAACTTGAAATTTCTCGCATCCTACCTCACTGTCGCAAAAAATCGACCAAAATTAAATTTGACCAAACGTGAAGGCGTTTGAAGAACGACAAAAGATCTGGCTAATCCAGGGGCTCCCAGTCTGCGGCCAGCAAGAGCTTATACTTTCAACCGCCCGGCGGCGGGCTCTGCAGTGGTACCTGGAGTCAGGCTGGAGAAGGAAGATGTCAAAACGCGTCACATGCACGGCGGTCCGTCGTCCGGCTCACCGCGGATCGGCCACCGGGCCGGATGCGCAATATAAGAGAAATGACGGTTGTAAGGTATCATTACTCTATCCACAACCACCATGTCCTTTGGAAAAATCCTCACCCTCTCCAGCGGCACCCCCCTCCCCCAAATCGGTCTCGGAACGTGGCTGTCCAAGCCCAAAGAGGTGGAGCATGCGGTACGCGACGAGTCTTGCCTTTCCTGTTACTTCCGGTTACTGATCTGAGCGATCAGGTCGAAATCGCCGTCCGCAATGGCTATCGCCATTTGGATCTTGCCATGATCTACGAGAACCAGGACGAGGTTGGTGCTGCACTGAAGAAAGTGATCCCTTCCGTTGTGAAGCGCGAAGAGCTCTTCTTGACGTCCAAATGCTGGAATTCGTCGCATCAACCCGCCGAAGTCGAGAAAGAGCTAGATGAGACCCTCAAACAGCTCGGAACCGATTACGTTGATCTCTACCGTGCGTTCTCACCATTTGAGGATACTACCAGTCTTAATTCTCGCAGTCATTCACTGGCCGGTCGCGTTCGTTCCCGGAAAAGGTCTCTTCCCTCCCCACCCAACAAAGGAAGGCGAGGTCGCCCTTGATCTCGAAACCTCCCTTGTCGACACCTGGAAAGCCATGCTCGCTCTTCCGAAGTCGAAGGTGAGTTTGCAGCGATCTTTCTTAGGCGAATCATTTCTTATCTTACTCTATCAGGTCCGGAACGTCGGCGTGTCCCAATTTCACCATCGCTCATCTGGAAGGGATCATCTCCGCAACCGGCGTCGTACCCATCGCAAACCAGATCGAGGCACACCCGCTCCTCCCGCAGGACGACCTCGTCGCGTACTGCAAGGAGAAGAACATCCACATCACCGCCTACAGCCCGCTCGGAAACAACTGTAAGCCCTCCTCCTCACCTGCCACTGGTTTCAGTCGCTCACGTTCGGCAGTAATCGGTGAGAAGAAACTCACGGACGAGGCCGCCATCGAGGAGATCGCCACCAAGCTCGGCGCGACGACCGCGCAGGTGCTCGTTGCATGGGGCGTGTACCGCGGCTACTCGGTCATCCCTAAGAGCGTGCAGGAGGAGCGTATCATCTCCAACTTCAAGCAGGTCGAGCTGAGCAAGGAGGACTACGAGAAGATCAGCGCGCTGGGTCACGGGCGCCACGTCCGGTACGTTGCAACGCGCCATTTATCACCGCCTGGTTCTCACCTTCTTGTAGCTACAACATCCCGTACCGCTACTCCCCGAAGTGGGACATCGCGCTCTTCGACGAACCTGCGGAGGCTGGGGCAGCGTACAAGGTCAAGATTGCTTGAGGGTCGAGATCGCTCGGTGTTGGGAATACGAATTGAGAAAAGCAAATCTAGTGCCGCCTGCCAGACGTTGTAACCATTATTGTTCATTAAGATTCTTGGGCAATTGGCGGGATGTGAGGGTTGATCACTCGACGCTGAACTCTATATCAAAGCGCCTACCAACGTAAGCCACATCATGCATACGGCGTTGAACATATCAGATTAGAGCTTTCTTTCAGCGCTAATTAGCGCTAGAGACTCAGCGCCTAGGACCAGATAAACATCTGATTCACGTTCCTCGATTGACAGATGTGATAGCAGTGCCGGCACGAAGACAATATGTATATAATGGCCTACTATCACAACTCCACTTCCGACTTTGATCCCACGTACTCCGGCGACAATGTCTCTCGAACCTGTGAGCTCATCAGCCTACACTGGCAGCTCAAGCTATGCAATTTGACTGACTTTACTGACAAGGAGACTGTGGATTCTGATCAGTTGATCGGGTTCTCCTATTTGACTCTCAATGATGCAGTGAGTGTAGCTCATGGTATGAGACAAGAATCTATTTGAACTTCAAGCAGGGCTTACCTGAACCTGCATTGGATGAAATGAACAGAATTTTAGCTCAGACACCGGATGGCCCCGATCGTGCTAAAAAGCTTCATACTCTGGCAATATTTTACAGAGACGAGTACATGAAATCAGGAAATATGGAGCATCTCGAAGCAGCATTGCAGAATTCACAAGAAGCTGTAATGCAGACACCAGATGAACACCAAGATCTTCCACAGCATCTACAGACACTGGGAGACTTCTTCACATATAGGTTCCAGAGATCTGGCAATGTTTTGGATCTGGACAATGCACTGAAGAACTTCCGAGAAGCTGTAGCAAAAACAGCGGAAGGAGATCCACAGGTTCTGCCACACCTCAGCAGCTTAGCAGCCTTTTCTATGGCAAGGTACCTACTGGCCGCAGATTTACAGGATCTCGAAACTGCAATCCAGAACTATCAAGCTTTGGTCAAACAAATAGCAGAGGGACATTCAGATCTCCCGATGCATTTGCAAAATCTAGCAGGATGTTACATAGCCCAATATCAGAGATTAGGGGAATTGAAAAGCCTTGATCTTGCACTGGAAAGCCAACAGAAAGCTGTTGATTTGATTCCAGAGGGCAACCAAGACTATCTCAGTTATATGAGCTTGGCAGTTTCATTCACATACAGATTCCAAAGATTGAAAGACTTGGTTGACTTGGAAGCTTCACTGCTGAACTTCCAAAAAGCTGCACTTTTTATTCCTCAAGGCAATCCACACTTGCCTCTGTGTCTGCACAACCTGGCATCAGCTTTCAGAAACCGATATTTGATATTGGGTCAATTGGAAGACCTTGATGCTGCCCTTCAGAATGATCAGGCAGCAGTGGCTCAAACACCAAATGGGCACTCGGACTTTCACATGAGGCTCCAAGATTTGGGTCTTGCCTGCAGAGACAGATATCAAAGATTAGGTGATCTCAAAGATCTTGAGGCTGCTCTTGAATATTTCCGAAAAGCAGTTGAAAATACACCAGATGGTCACCCTGATCTTCCTGAGCATCTGTAGCATTTAGGGATGGCCTTCACTGATCGCTTTCAACAATTGGGGGAATTGAAGGACCTTGAAGCTGCACTGAAAAGCAAACAGAATGCAGTTGCCCAAACAGCGAAAGATCACCCCCAATTGCCTCGCCATTTACAAAGCTTGGGAGTTTCCTACCGAGATAATTATATGAGGCTAGGTGACTTGAAGGATCTGGATGCCATGATGCAGAACTTTCAAGAGGCTGTCGACCTGACACCAGCAGGCCACCCACATCTTGCAGGATATCTTGAAAGCCTTGCTGTGTCTCAGAGGGACAAATATGAAAGGTCTGGAGATTCACAGGACCTCCAGAGTGCAACCAAAAATCTTCAGGCAGCTGTAGCACAGACACAGGAAGGCCATCCGGATTATGTTATGCGGTTGCAGAATTTGGCAGCCTGTTTGACCGATCAATATCAAGCCTCGGGAAACTTGAAATATCTCAAAGATGCACTTGAAGGATATCAGAGAGCTGTGGCGAAAACACCTGAAGGCCACCCTGATCTTCCTAAACTGCTACAGAATCTGGCAGGCTCCTATATGGACAAATATCGGAGATCAGGCAACCTGCAAGATCTTGAAAAGGCCTTGGCAGCAGATAAGAAGGCTTTGGCGCAAACACCGGCTGGACATCCAAATTTACCTGCACGTCTTCAAGGCATAGCATCCTCATTCATAATCCGATATCAGAGACTGCAGGATTTGGGAGACCTGGAAGCTGCAGTAGAGCATTTTCAAAAAGCTGTCGCAGTGACACCTGAAGACCATCCAGCCCTTTCACATCTGCAACAAAGTTTGGGAAGAGCTTTGAGTGATCGATATCTGAGATTGAATAATCTAGAAGACCTTCAGGCTGCACTGTCAATGAAACAAGCTGTTGTCTCTCAGCCAAATGGATCCCAGTCAGCTCGTCCAGGATATCTACAGAGTCTTGCTGGATCCTTCAGAGATCGATACCGAAGATTGGGAGATGAGGATGACCTCCAAGCTGCAATAAAAAAAATGATGAAGCTGCTGTATTTGAAACACCTGAAGGACATTCAGAGCTCCCGGCCCGACTTCGAAGCTGGGCAGCATCCTTGACAGACCAATATCAGCATTCAGGGGACTTGAAGGATTTGGAAGCTGCATTGGAGATTAATAAAAGAGCTGTGGAAAAAACAGCTGAACAGCATCCAGATTATCCAGGCCTGCTTCAAAGCTTGGCATTTTCATTCATCTTGAGATTTCAAAAATTGAAAGATCCCAAAGATTTGGGTGCTTTCTTCTCCAACTCCAGAATTTCGTTTGAAACAGCTTCTTCAAATCCTGTGGCATCGTGGGAAGCAGCTTTGAAATGGGCGGCTATCGCACAAGATCAGAAGCACTGGGATGAGTGTCTGAAGGCTTATTCCAATGCCTTTCGCCTGCTCTCTGAGCTTCTTTGGATCGGAAATCCTGTTACTGCTCGGCAGGAAGCTAACAGGCACATTAATATTGCACAGACTGTTTCTGATGCAGTTAGTGCTTGTATCGAGCAGGCTGATTATGTGCTTGCAATTGAGCTTCTTGAACAGGGGTTGGCAACCACGTTTCAGCAGGTCCTTGAACTGAAGACCAGTGTTGATATGCTGCAGAAATCAGATGCAGATGAGTTCCAGCTGCTTTCATCACAGCTTTATAGTGGTACCTCAGAAGATCCTAAGGAAACTGCTTCCAGGAGACATGAGCTTCTGGAAGAAATTCGGAAGCGGCCTGGCTTTGAATATTTTCTGAGTCCAAAACCATATAAGGAGCTCTGTCGAGCCTCTCAGCATGGCCCTGTTGTCATTCTCAATTCCCATGCTGCACATTGTGATGCCATCATCATTCTCAATGCAACTTCGGATCCAATCCATGTTGCACTTGCAAACGTCAATCTGAACAACCTTAAGCATCACAGAAATATGCTCAGGGAGGTCATTCATGGACGCAGTACTGTGGAAAGAGCAGAGGAAGTTACTAGGCTTTATGGGAGTCGTGAGGGCTATGTAGATGCCTTCCAAACTCTATTGAGTTGGATTTGGATGAATATTGTCAAGCACGTCTATGGAGCATTGAAATTGGTAAGACTAATTAAAATTGTGGAATTCTGTTCAGTACTAATTGCTTATTATTATTAGCATAATATTGCCAAGGGAAGATTATGGTGGTGCCCCATGGGTGCTTTTATTGGACTTCCGTTGCATGCGGCGGATATTTCGGACCAATTCATCCAATCATATACATCGACTTTGGGAGCACTTCTCAATGCAAATTCAAAGAAGCCGGCATCTACCCACCCAATACTCGGAGTAGTTGGAGTAACACATACCGCCCCAGGTGGAAAACAAACCCTTCCTGGAGTTCAAGTGGAAATCACAAAGATCCTATCCACTGTTGGTGAGGAACAGGTGCAAAGTCTTGTCGGAGAGGAAGCAACAGTAGAGTCTGTCCAGACTCAGCTCAAAAACTGCTCTTGGATTCATCTAGCCTGTCACGGAGAACAGAACATGCTCGACCCCCCGAGAAGTCGTCTCCTGCTGTACAAAGGCAGTCTCGAGTTGGACACTATCCTCCAGATGTCGCTCGAAAATGCCGAATTGGTGTTTCTCGCAGCATGCCAGACTGCCAAGGGAGATGCTGAGCTGGTGAATGAGTCTTTTCACTTGGGGGGAGGGTTTATCGCTGCGGGATTTCGGGGAGCCATTGGGACCATGTGGTCTATGCTCGACAAGGATGGACCGGTGGTTGCTGAAACAGTGTACTCGCACTTTTTCAGGAATGGTGGATCCCCTCAAGCTACGGATGCAGCAGAGGCCTTGCAGCTTGCGGTGAGGAGGTTACGGGATGAGGGGGCTTCATATGAACGTTGGGTTCCATTTATTCACATTGGTGTTTGATTTTGTAGTAGTATAAGTTTGTACTGTTCAAATAAATATTGTGACGAGAAAAATTGCAGGTTAGAATTCATTCTGAACCAAGGTCCAATTTTGGGATCTGGAGGTAGCATGTTTAGGGTTGTTTGTTCGGTAACGTGGAGATGGTACCTGCCGCCCAATGATTTTAATTTGACATATGCCTCCGCCGTCTCGCCTCAACTCATCTGGCATGGGATACGACCGAAAACGTACCTTATCGTCCAGCGCCGCCTCTACTTCCTCCTCCTTCACCCGCCATACCTTCCCTATGCACGACCGAATACGCTCAGAGTCGCCGCCAGCGTCGACCTACTTTCCCTTGCTCTCGGGCGACAGCGGCGCGCGCCTGCGTCCAACGGCGGACGCAGAGTCCCACTTTGCGTACAGCACCACTCTGAGGAGGCACCAGGGTGATGGGTTACCGCTGTCTCCCACGGAATTGGCGTCTGCTGTAAATGCAGAGGCATCGAGCTTGTGGTCAAGAGCGGTTGGTGTGGTGACTGGCCAACCACCAGAAACGAGCGTCGAGGATGGGCGGGCAACACCGCCAGGAAAGCAGGAAGTCCGGGACACCATGTCCGCGCGTTTCGCACACTGTTCTGTCGAGGTGAGTAAACTCTTCTATTCGTTTGTATGGTGGGGAACGGACCACCTTACCGGCGAGGAGAGCACAGATACAGATACAGCTACTGACATACTATTCCAGGAAACAGTGGCCCACTACCGTACCTCCCTCGCTGCCGGTCTCCTTCGCTCCGACATCCCCAACCTCCTGGCCAACCACGGATACAACGAGTTCTCCGTCTCGACACCCGAGCACGTCCTCATCAAATTCGCCAAAACGATATACGAGTCGCCGCTGATTCTGCTTCTCTGCGCCAGCGCGACCGTCAGCGCACTGATGGGGAATATCGACGACGCGGTCAGCATCGCCGTCGCCGTGCTGATCGTACTCACGGGTGAGTCCGAGTTTCGTCCGCATTGTCCGACGCTCACCGAACACAGTCGGTTTTGTGCAGGAGCAGCGCTCAGAGAAGAGCCTAGAGGCACTCAACAAGCTCGTGCCGCACCACTGTCATGTCCTGCGGTAGGCCGGCCCCACGCCTTATCACGCCGCACCTGACGCGCCTCCCCTGCAGTGAAGGCCAGACGCTCCACATCCTCGCGAACGAGCTCGTCCCGGGCGACGTCGTCACGTTCGCGACGGGCGACCGCATCCCCGCGGATATCCGCATCGCCGCCGGGGTCGACCTTGAGATCGACGAGAGCAGCCTCACGGGTGAGACGGAGGCGCGGCGCAAAGGCAGCGAGACGTGCGTGTACGAGGGCGGCGGGGGGCGCGGCGTACGCGAGCCGGTCCCGCTCGCGGAGCGCGCGTGCATCGCGTACATGGGCACGCTCGTGCGCAACGGCCGCGGGACGGGCATCGTCATCGCCACGGGGACCGACACCGAGTTTGGTGTCATCTTCTCGATGATGCAGGATGTGCGTCGCGCCTTTTTCTCTGTTCGCTGACTGACTGTGTGCGCAGGTCGAGGAGAAGCGGACGCCGCTGCAGCTGAGCATGGACGAACTGGCGAAAAAGCTGTCGCTCATCTCGTTTGGCGTTATTGGCGTCATCTGCCTCATCGGCGTGTTGCAGCACCGGTCGTGGCTGGACATGTTCACTATCGGGGGTGCGCTCCGAATTACGTGTCCTTGAGCATAACTGACTTTTTTTGTAGTATCCCTCGCGGTGGCGGCCATTCCGGAAGGCTTGCCCATAGTCACGACCGTGACGCTCGCGCTGGGTGTTTTGCGGATGGCGAAACGGAAAGCGATCGTCAAGAAGCTGCATTCCGTGGAGGCGCTCGGGAGCGTGTCCGTCATTTGTTCGGACAAGACGGGTATGCATGGATTTTATTCTACGCGCTCATCTCATAGTTGTTTTTAGGCACGTTAACCAAGAACGAGCAGACCGTGACCGAGGCGTACGCGGTGGATGAGATCGTCCACCTCGATCCCCCGCCCTCAAACTTGACTGCCGCCATCCAAAAGACGCTCGACATCGGCGCGCTCTGCAACAACGCCTCGATGGTACGGAACGAGGAGGGGATCTTCGTCGGGCAGTCGACGGACGTTGCGTTGCTCAACATTCTGCATATGTCCGGGCTTTCTGATCGGCGGCCGGTGCGTCCCATCCACCTTTTTCTCGAAACACCTTTTCTGACAGTATGGGCAGACATTCAAGCGCCTCTCCGAGCGTCCGTTTAACTCGGAGCAGAAATACATGTCCGTCAGCGGGATCCACACAGATGCGCCGAGCCTGACGGTCAACGGGGGCGGAGGCGGGTCGCGCGAGATGTACTACATCAAGGGCGCCATCGACACCGTGCTCGAGCGCTGCAAGTTCTACTACGTCACCGACGAGAGCACGCCTGCGCTCGACGCGACGACGCGGCGCGTGATCCTCGGCAAGGCGCAGGGTGTCGCGAGCCGCGGGCTGCGCGTCGTCGCCATGGCCTTTGGCCTCGGCAGCGCCGGCGGGGGGACGCCCGCGGGGAGCCGCAGCCCGTCGCGCGACGGCGAGGAGCGCGAGAGCTGGAACCTCGTGTTCGCGGGCTTCCAGGCGATGCTCGACCCGCCGCGCAAGGGCGTCGCGGACGCGATCGGGCTGCTGCAGGCGGGCGGGGTGCAGGTTGTTATGATCACCGGCGACGCGGAGGAGACGGCGCTGTCAATCGCGCGCGCGCTGGGGCTCAAGGTCGGGTCGCAGCATCAGCATGCGCACGGAGGCGCACAGCGGGGGGCGATGGATCTGGGGAGCAGCGCGCTTGTGGGTGCGGGGACGGGGAACAGCCACTGCTTGACGGGGAAGGCGATCGACCAGATGAGCAAGGCGCAGCTGAAGGAGCGGGTGGGAACGGTGACCGTGTTTGCGCGGACGACGCCGCGGCACAAGATGGCGATCGTGGAGGCGTTTCAGTCCCGTGGCGCGGTTGTCGCGATGACGGGAGATGGAGGTAAGCGCTGCGTTCGCTTGGATGATGCCGTTTTGGTTCTTACTGGATGCATAGTGAACGATGCCCCTGCACTCAAGATGGCGGATATCGGCGTGTCGATGGGCAAGAGCGGGACGGATGTCGCGAAGGAGGCTGCGGATGTTATTCTCGTGGACGATAACTTCAGCACTATCCTGCCTGCGGTGGAGGAAGGTACGCATCCGCCCGTCTCTACCTGGGTATCGCTACTGACTGGGCATTCTAGGCAAATCGATATTCCACAATATCCAAAATTTCCTGTCGTTCCAGCTGAGCACGGCCGCTGCGGCACTGACGCTCATCACGCTCAGCACGATGCTGGGGCTGAGCAACCCGCTCAACGCCATGCAGATATTATTCATCAACATCCTGATGGACGGTGCGTTTTCTCCTACGTTTATTGTTACTTGTGCTCATTGGTGTGCAGGACCTCCGAGTCAGAGTCTCGGCGTTGATCCTGTAGATCCGGCAGTGATGCGGCGGCCTCCGCGGAAGAAGGACGCGCCCATCATCACGCGCCGCCTATTATATCGCGTGCTGTTCTCGGCGTCGATTATCGTCGTGGGCACACTCTTCGTGTACATGTTCGCACTAGAGGACGAAAATATGTCGCGGAGAGAACAGACCATGGTATCTATCTACTCCAGCGTCCTGTCATCATCGACTCACCCCACTCTTTGCAGACATTCACATCCTTCGTCTTCCTGGACCTTGTCTCCGCCGTGCAGAACCGCGGCCTCGGGTGCGGGCTGCTGCAGAACAAAATGCTCGTCACGACCGTGTCAATATCGGCCGTGTCGCAGCTCGCGCTCGTGTATGTGCCATTCATGCAGGCGATCTTCCAGACCGCGGCGCTCGACCTCCGCGACCTCGCCGTCATTTTGGGACTCGCTGCGACGAGCTTCACGCTGCATGAGGGGCGCAGGCGGTATGAGCGCAAGCTCAACCTGGACTTTACGTGGGTGTCGGATGTGGGGGAGATCGTGTGAGAGTTTGAGACTTAGAGTATAATGTATAAATATATTATCGGTGTCGGGGATGTAGTGTTGGGTGGAAGGTTAATGTATGGGTTTCTGTCCTTCGTCGCTCAATTGGCGCGAATTCAAGTAGAAATGGTCTGTACACCCGAAGGATCCCTTCCTTCCTTCCTCGGTCGGCACTTCAACGGTCGGGTTGTTTTACTTGAAAGGTTTACAGCTGTTCTCGAAATTAATGAGACGATCGAGTTTTTTTTTCTCTGTTCCCGAAATGGAAATCTAACCAACGAGCGTGGTAGCCCATCTCCAGCATTCCTCAGGACACCAGTTGACAATAAGTGTATCCTTTGTGACTTTCCTGAGCTCCACCGCGCTGCGTACCGGGAGGGAAACCCGAATTCGGGAATGTCCGACAGTCACGTGCAGTATTGATTGCTCAGATCGTTTCAGCTGTAGCCTTCGCGCCCTTCCTCCGTTTGCGGGTTTGACAACTTTACAACCAATAGGCAAGTCAGGCATATCTCAATGTGTACTCCCCCGTTGAAATTTCTCTGGGTGAGCAAATCTTCCATTTTGGGAACGGAGACAAAAAAAACTCGATCGTCTCATTAATTTCGAGAACAGCTGTAACGACGGCATGTTTTTCTTCAGATTCTCCCGGCATGATTTTGAAAGCGATACATGCGATAACCATAAAGTACGACAGATAAGAAAAGCCACGCGAACGAAAACGTTAGTCTACTGGTCAGTAACATGCTTCAGTCATATCAAGTTAGATGTAAGTTTTCCAGTCTCCAACCATCGTGCTGTAGTGATCGGATTAGTTTATGCTCAACGGCTATGCGAGGGGGCGACGTACTTGACAATGGTCATACTAGGGGTGCCGGTGAAGGTTAACCTGTACGTGCCGAATTTTATGCTGAAGGCCAATTGGTTTCGAGCGTGCTTGGACGGGAGAGATGTGGTAACTTACTAGCCGCCGGTCGCACCCAGGCCGCCTGTGCGAGAATAGCTGATAATCTTCCCGCTCGGGCCTGTGACGGCGTATGTCAGGTTTCCCTTGGGCCCGAATGTCCCACTGCATTGAAGGAATCAGAGCTGAGTGCGTGCCGAGGCAATTACGAGGCGGACACTCACGAGATGCTGTGTGTTGTGTATTTTCCGAGGTAGTTGGAGAGCGCCGTGGTGGGACACGTCGACCCGCATGTTGTGTCGGTGAAGTCGACGATTTTCAACTGGTTGCTGAGCGCGTCGAGTGCGACGATGGGCCCTGCCTCAGAGATTCCGAAAACCTGCATGAGGTGGAAGAAGTGGGTCGAGGAGCCCGCAGACGAGTCGAGGTATTGCTTCCAGGAGTAGGAGAACGATTGGTTGGTATCGACGGTGGGGAAGTGCCATTCGTTGCGCTGGCGCGGGGAGTCGAGGTGGGCCGTGTCGAGCATGGCGGATGCGTTGGACGAAAGGTACATCCCGTAGCAATTAAAGATGGTCAAAGTGTTGCAGCCCTTCGTGAAGATGCCTGGTTGTAACATGGTTGAATAAGCTGATTGCATTCCAATCAAAAGACTCGCCTGACGCTGCCCAGGTCATGTTTCCGTCTTTCCCAATGACAAAGTTGGTGCCATTGTTTAGCGTAGTAGTCGTCGCACGGGATTCGATCGAGGATTCTGGACACGGGGTGTCCGCCCTCCGGTCTGAAACCCAGGCCGCCGAGGACAAAGCCACGAAGCCGAAGAACGAGAGAAGATTTGCTGAGGCGACCATGGATGCGATTTGACGGACAAAATTTGCGCCCTGGCCATGGTAGGTTATATAGCGTTTTTTCAGGGGTATTGTAAACATTCGATCCCTGTCTTCATTGCTCCTGAGGCGGTCCGGTCGTCGTAGCCGCAGTCTAAGTCTTGGCTCCATACACATTGAATTGAGAAGGTTTGCCTTCGCGCAGAAAGGCTCCAAGTCTAATAAGTGCGCCACAGTTCAGAAATGAAACCTGTGCCCATGCCGGATCATTGGCGGGTTCACAGATCATCGGGCGATCAGCTTGGAGTAGATGGTGCGCCTTCGTTGAAAAAAGACTTAACTCGACGTTCTCGCGATAGAAAACAGAATGCTCATGGGAGCGGAGTAAAAGAAAATCGGACTGCTGCTTCCGATATATCAAATCACGTGCCTCACTCTTCCACGGTTCAACTGTGGTTCAATTTCGTGGTTAAAACCGTTGAATTTGCGTTTGGTACTGAAAGCGTTAGCAAAACCACATCCACAATGAGGACCGGCAAAAATCATTGATCATTCCAGAGAGTTCCGCCCCTACCGTCGTTGATCAAAATGAACGACCAGAACTTGAAGCTTATGAATGTGAGACGCCCGCAAACATTTGGATGCGACGTACAGTGGAAAAATATAAAAGGTGTGAAAATAAATTTATATTCTGCTACATCGGCGGGTCAAAGGAAAAGTAGGTGCCAGGTAAAAGCAGAGCGTGAAAATAAGGATTTAACGTGTTTTGGTCGACCCGCACAATCAAGTGCGGGTCTTAAGCCTGAGACCCGCGGCAAGGGAACACGAGGACGAAGCAAGTAATGCTCCGACCTTTCTCAGGAAAAAATGGTTAATGGGCCACGGACCTCGATCCCGCGGCTCGAATAGAGGCTTGCGCGACGCTGCCCAAATTGCGAGATTGAGGCGATGGCTCCGAAATATCGAACTGAAAATGGAAAGCCAAGCTGGGAGACAGAGTAGGAGTCGACAGTTCAAGCCGAGCGAGAGAACGATGCCCGATAAATGGGACGCTAGGAGAAAACCAGACGCCGGCCCAGGAGAGTCGAGAGACGAGAAAGTCGAGGGAGAAATCAGAACGACCAGAGAAAACACAGGAGAGAACCAAGACACGAGCAAACGAGAAAACAAGGGAAGCATTGTAAGGAAGAGAGAAAGATGGAGACGGGAGGCGGGGGATGAAAAAGAGATAGACATGAACCAGAAGCGAACATGAGAGTAAGAGGAAAAGAGAACACCATTTGAAAATACGAGACGAGTACCCAGAACGAAACGAAATAGAGAGCCAAGACAGATACCGGAAGCACGAGCGTAGAAGGACGAGACACGCCAGCACAAGCTCCCGGTGGATCCCAGAAACCCAGGAGAAAAATAACACCGAAGACGGCAGACAGATGGGACTCGAGGAGACAGCGAGATAAGTTCACCGAGGGAGAATCAAGAGAGAGACCAAGACCAAATCAAATCAAACCGAGGCGGTGCTCAGAACCCAGGAGAGAAACAAGATGGGAAAGAGCACACCAAGTGGTAGAAGGAATGGGAAAACATGGACCCACAGTGGAACCCAAGAAACGAGCCCGGAACCAGGACAGGTACAGCGGATAAAGACACCGATGAAGGTGCAGCGACGCTCAGAAACCCAAGAGAGAAGCCAAGTCCAGAGCCAAAATCCGGGGATCGTACAACCGAGACAAATCCAGAGGAGAACAAGACCAGGCAGATGAAGTCAGACACGATGGAAGGACGACAGAAAGATAAACCCTGGAGATACGAAGGCGAGTGGCCCCAAATAAAATCAAGGGAAACACAGGATAGATAGAGACAGGCCTAGGGTGGATAAGGCAGACCAGCTAGAACGACGACAGAAAGATAGAACCCGCGGAGAGACCGAGACGAGGGCAGGGAGGAACCAAGGAGGAACAAGAAAGATAGAACGACGACGGAAAGTTAAATCCTAAAGACAAGAAGACGAGTGCCTAAAAGACTAACTCGACAGAGGAACGAGACGAGAACGCGATGCACAAGATGAAACGACATCAAGATATAACCCGAGGAGAGCTCAAGACGAGCACGAGAAAAGGATCAAGACGAACCCAGGAGGGAAACTTGGCCCAGAACGATCAAGCCAGAGCAAAGGGAAAGACGAAAGACAAAATAAAAATAGAACCCAGGAGGAAAGGCGAGTATTCTAGAGAGAACCAAGATAGACACGACCCAGGGCAAAGCAAGTCGAGTTTGGCGCATAGAACCCAGGAGAGAAGTCGGACGAAAAAGTAGAGTTCAGCGCAGATGGAACCAGATGGGTGCCGACGAGCCAGATGCCTACAAGAAAATCAACGAACCAGAGGAGAAGGCAAGTCACGCGTTAAAGGGAAGATGGACAGATAACGGCGGAGAAGACGAGTACCAAGCCAGAAGGATGACAGAAAAATAAATCCCAGCAGCCAAGACGAGGACCCAGCAGAGGATCGAGACCCAGAAGAGCACCAAGACAAGTAAGAACAGTAAAGCAAGAGCATAAACTCGATCCAGAAGGCAGCGGGGAGAGAGGCAGCCAGTAGCCGTCCGAGGTTGGCCCAGCGAGCACCGCGCACGGAGTAATTCATGGACATCGTGTAATAGCAAAGTGAATACAGGGATCGTGAGAGGTAGCATGGCGTACCGGAAGGTTCTAAGGACAGGGACGGTGATGCAGGACTCGGCGACGGCGTTGAAAACCTCGGTGACGGACTTGAAAGAATAAAGAACATGCTGAGCTATCGGTGCGACTGTCAGGAGACCAGCGGACGAAAAGGAAGCTAAGCGGGGGCGTTGTAGTGGGGGGGTCAGGTCTCATGATTCACTACAGAAGTTGGTGAAGGACGTAGTGCATTCTATAGACGTATCTGGATTAGCCCGGGTAATTATACAGCGAAGAACTGGCACTAGGCGGGCACTTACTTACTTGGCGGGAACCGTGGCGTCGACATCGACGTCGGAGGCGACGGAGGGAGGCATCTGTATTATCTCGAGTGAGTTATATGAGGAAATTACACTAGGCGGGCGCTCAGTTCAGCTGTTAACGCGTCGACGTCGCGAAGGATCGTAGTGGCGGGCGTGGCGGCGCAGGACTGTGGCGTCGATGGGTTCAGCTCGATCTTCAAGCCTCATCCTCGAGATAACTGTTGTGTGTGAACAGCCCTCATAGCCGCCCGACTGGAGGAATGTAGGGAGATGGTGGTGGAGCGGAAGAGAGAGGGAAAGTGGCTGACCCTTCGCTTAACGCCTTGGCTGTTTGGTCCCATCAGTGATGTGATTGCACAGCCACATCATACCTTTAATTGAAAAGCTGTACTGATCGCTGATCGAAGCTCAGTTGTGCAGCAATCCTAGGCGATCCTCCAGGAATATACTTATGCATTGACTACGAGTCCCCTACAATTATTTCGGCTTGTGATTCCTCGCTTGCGGCTGAATTTCGTCAGCAAGACACTTTGGTACTTATGGGGCAACAGTAACATGCATCTTTTTATTTGTCAACCACACCGCGCACACCTTCTATCAGTAGAGGGACATCTTCTTGCAGTGGATCTGCTTGCGGTGGCGCAGTGGAGTTGTTGTTGGAGTCACAATTGTTACAATCTTAACAATGACCAACAACCACAGAAGAAAGAGGCTCGGCGTAAAGGTGCACCCAGCTCGTGTGCGCACCTCAGCGACTGTAGCAACAGCCAATGGAGGTAGGCGCAGTGTCCTGCGGACCGTGACCCCGACAGCCGCGAACGCCCTCCGTGATGCGGCTGAAAAAGAGCTCAAGGAGAGATACCTTGGTGAGTTTGGCTTCCCCTCGTCATTCTCGCTCTGACATCTGGCCCAGCCATGTCCCCCACAGCTCGCAAGGCTTTCAATGACCTCTGCAACCTGGCAGATCCCACCAACAATTGTGATATATCCGAGTGGCACGAACAACGCCAACAATCTTCGGGACACGATCAACGGCGCAAGGGGTCAGCGGTGCAGGTGGGGAATTCCGCGAGACGCTAGAGGAAGTTCTCCGAAAGGGGCACGAATTGCTCAATAAGTGGTGTGTGTCACCAGCACGCTTTTTCAGCCACACCAAGTTTCTTCAGGCCCTTTTCTTCTCGACTCCGTGGCCGGCAGATCTCGCGTTCTCGTGGTTGGTAGAGTAGAGTTCAGAACATTTATGGAGTGGGCTGCCCGGGATGCACGAAATGGATAAGACGATAGTTGAACACCACTCCTCCGGCGCTGAATTGCACAAGTGGTTGGGCTTGTAGATGCTCCGTTTATTTATTCTCTTCGGCCATCATCGCGACCCCCGTTCTAGACCAGTACCCATGATAACATCCTCTCCATAGCAGTTCATGTGGTGTCGCCGAGCTAATAAAGCATTGTATTTACGAGTAACCAATGCATGTCATTTCCTCTGCGCAATATTAGGAAACAGAAAAAGAGGACGTAGATGAGTGTCACCCCCATTTATTTCCTCCCTTTCGCCCCACCCGCATTCTTGCTAACCCTCGCCTTCCTGTCCCGGTCCCTATCTTTCCCCTTCCCCTTGTCATTCGACCCGCCCTTCCACCCCCCGCCGACCCGCTTCGGGGCCCCACCGGCAACAGCCCTAACCTTATCATTGCCCGGCCCCATCCGCATCCGCGTGCCCATCTTCTTCTTCTCCGCCCGCCGATCCACGCGGTCTGCGTCAGCCTTCTTCGCCGCCTTGCGCGCGTCCTTGTCCAGGTGCGCCAGGCGTGCGCCGAGCGTCGGGTCGCCGCGCTTCGGTGGTGCCGGGGGGAACGTCGACTTGGACGTGGATGTGGCGCCGCCGGGCCTGGCCGTCGAACTCGACACGGCACCAACCCGACACCGCTGCACGCGCAGCGTCCGCTTCGCGAACTTGAGCTTCAGCTTGCCTTCGTCCGTCTTCGCTAGCCCCAGGATCTCGTCCACGCACTCGCGGTCCTGAATGGTTTGATTAGGACTCGTTTCCAGGGAAGGGTAAGAGAACACATACGACGAAGCGGACGTAGCCGAACCCCTTGCCGAGCTGCGTCTCGCGGTCGCGGATTAGCCGTACGCCCTGCACCCAGCGCCCGTGGCCGTCCTCCGACGCCGCGGGCCCCCGCTCGGCAGCCACCACGCCCTCGAAGAACTCGCGCACGTCGCCCTCGCGGCTCGCAAAGTCGAGGTTCCCGATGAAGATGCTGAGCTTGGGGTCGCCCGAGGGGCCGTCCGCACCGGCCTCGGCATCAGGCAGGCGCCCGCAGACGTCGACGCGCAGCGTGCGCTCCATGAACTCGGACGAGTTGGCCGCGCGCGCGAGGTGTTGCGCGGCGGCATACGGGGTGTCCGCGTCCGCGGGGTCTGCGGTGTGGTGTGCGAGCACCATGTATGCGTTGACGCCGTTCGCCTCGGGATGGAAGGCACCCTGGATGAAGAGGATCTTCTTCTTCTGCGCGGGGGTGAGGTACTCTTTCTGCGCGTCGCCGTCTGCGGCAGCCTGGGTCTTGGCGTCTGCGGCGGAGGTTTGGCGCCACGTGGACGCGCGCGTTTTTGAGTGGTTCGCGGATGGGGGGATAGGGACGGAGTTGGCGCTGACGTTTGCGGTGGCCGATGGGGTCGCGGGGGTTGACAGGGCGGTTGAGGACGTCGGGTCGCGGAAGGCGACTGAGCGGAATCGTGTTGACTCGATTTTGACTTTGGAGGAGGAGGGGAGGAAGGAGAGGATGTGTCGTGAGAGCTGTTTTTGCAGCGCCTGAAACAAATGGCTTAGAGACGCCATAAAAATGACTGAAAAGGCGTACCTTTTTCTGCGCCACATCCACAGGCAGCCCGCCAATGAAAAGAGTGCGCGCATCGCGTTGCGCGGGGGTCTCGCCTTCTGGTACTACTTTTGTTTTTTTCGTGGGTTTGGTACGCACCCGTTTGGTGAGGGATTCGTGTACCGGCGGGGGAGCATCAGGGTCCGAGTCCGAGTCGGCATCTCCAGATGCATCGCCCTCGCTGAGGTCGCCTTCATCCTCGTCTGCCGCAGGTGCAGGTGCAGGTTTGACGACCGAGCGCTTCTTCCCCAGATATGCGTTCTCCAAGTCGGAGTTGTCTTCATCTTCCTCCTCGCTCCCTTCACTATCCCGATCGCTCTCCGCTTCGACCACAACTTCCTTACGCTTGGATTTTTTGGACGACTCTGACTTGAAAGACAACTTCGCAGCTTTGGGTGAAGTTTGGGGCGGGTTCACGGGCTTCGTTGCTTTGGCCCGCTTCTTCTGGCTCTGTGGAGGATCGAGGATAACTGCTTCAATTTTTCTCTTCTTCGCCGGAGGTGCAGATCCAGAAGTTGGGATTTGGATGGGAGTAGCCGGTTTCCTGGGTGGGGCAGGCTGAATCATAGTAATAAGGCACACAATACGCTCAAGACGAAGCTGATTTTTACATTCGACTTGAACAAATCATCGAGCTCTTTATCTATCTTCTTCGGACCGCTCTTGAGCAGAAGGGAAGAAAGACTCATTTTGAGGGTGATTTGGACCTGGGTGATGAATTAAAGGCGAGGTTAGCTCAGAAAACAATCTTACCCACTCCACCAGGAATTAAAAGCGTCCAGATAGCCTGCTTCACGAATCCAAAAAAAAAAGCGAAGGCAAGAGGTAGGCTTGTGACTTGGCTGGTGCGTCACGTCACGTTCCTGCCATGTCTGTACGATTCGTAGCCGTTGCAGCTCTCCTTCCCTTTGCCCTCGCGTTCTCGGATACATCGCCCATAGTATCCTGGTCCTCCCACAGGCAACTTTCCCGATTTGCCCCGCTCAATTTGAAGCTGAAATGACCTGTTTACAGCTCAAACTCACTCAACACCCTCCCTTCCAAATTCCCGCATGCGTACTCTCTCCTGGACTCCATTCTGTCGAGCACCGACATCTGCGGACACGATGCGGTAGTCCTTATCGACCAGCCCAACGTGCGTTGATTCCATCGCTCTTGCTGGTATCCGAATTGATTGTAATTTACCCCAGTTACATGCCTCCGACCTGCGCAGCCTTCCCTCAGATACCCACATCGCGCGCTCGCTCGCGGCATCTCCCTCTTCGCGCCAGTTCCCCTATGTCCCGAATGACGCCCCGTTAGACCTGTCTGCGCTCATGGAGTCCGCAGCGGCGCGGTGTAACTCCCGCCTGGTCTCGTTCTCCCCAGGGCAGGGCGGCGTCTCGCTCTCCGGCGACTCGAAGCACGTCGTATCACTGAGCTTTCCGCCTCTCGGGGGCCTGGCCCAGGAACGAAAGGACGCTATGCTCAAACATGGTATGCACCGAATATATCCGCATGCCGTCAGCTAACGCGCAGTAGACGCCCTCCTGTCGACCGAACTCGCGAGCCTCGCCGCGACGTTCCCCAACCATCTCATCATCTACACCGGCTCGTCCGCCCCCTCGTTCGCCAAGCGCGCGGCGGCTCCTATCTTCAGCAGCGCGCGCAACGGCACGAGCACCGGCGGCATCCTCGCGCACTACCAGCTGCTCACCCCGGGCCTCATCACCACCCTCCTCATCACCCTCTTCGTCCTCGTTCCAATTGTCATGCTCGGCATCCAGGCCCTCGCGAGCATTCAGAGCCCCATGCAAAATGCGCTGCCGAAGGGTTACGACGCAGCGGAGAAGAAGAACCAGTAGGGTAGATACAATACTGCACGACAATAATGGCCAAGCATGCATCGAGAGCGAGAGCAGACTTTCTAAGAACAGACTGCGTCGAGAAGAGAATACATCACGGCGGGACAATGAGGATGTGGTGATTAATTTACATGTGCTATGTACGGAAGGAAAGCAAGTGGAACAAGCGAGAATCGAAAGCAAGAGAGAAGAGTGAGAGAGAGAAAACAATTATCCAAATGACGCCGAGATGGCTAGATACATTACTGCAGATAAATGGATGCTATACAACCCATGCGGAGGATACTTTACATATGTAAACAAGCAAGAAACAAAACCTCTATGTAAATCAAACCGACGCGCCATCGCGCTCCAGCGCCGCGCGCATGGCGTCGACGGCCGCAAGATGGAACGGCAGGATCGGGTCCGCGCCCATCTGCGCGAGCCGCCACCGCGTGGCGGCGAGCACCGCGAGCTCGTGGAACGAGCGTGTTATGTCCGCGTGCAGCCGTGCGTCCGCCTCCTGCGGGAGCGCGGCGAGCAGGCTGATGTGCAGCATCGACGGCGTGCTCGCGATCGATGCGGCGGGGACGCGGACGAGCAGGGTGGTGGAGAGCGGCCGCAGGGGGAGGGGGTGCGGGTATTCGGGGGCGCCGCTGCCGCACCCGGATGTGGTGGAGAGCGGGGAGGCGCCGCTCTCTGCGGGGGAGGAGGTGGCGGTCGTGGGCGAGGAGCAGCCGGACTCGGGGACGAATGAGAGGGAGAGGCCGAGGTCGGCGGGGGTGGGCGGGAAGGAAAGAGGGAGGATTCGCTTCGGGAAGAGCGCGTACGTCGTTGAGGAAACGTCGATTAAAAGCGGTGAAGTCTTGGGCGTGGATGAAGATGAAGACGAAGGGACGCGCGCCATTGGTTTGGGAGGCAGGCTTGGATGCAGTTTCGTATTCGCAGAAGGCGTTGGGGCGGGGGTTGGCATTACCTTGGGCGGAGCGTCAGATGGAAGGAACGTCCACGGTGCATCCGGTTCGACAGAAAGTAGAGTAACATGCACGTCGGGAAGCGCGGTGCAAGTCTGGACCGCCTTTGGCAGGAACGCCATCCACGCTAGAGAAGTAACCGTGAGCAGTCATCTTTATAAAGAGAATATAGCGCACCATCGAGGTCTGCGATCGCCATCGACCCAAGCTTGGAGAACACGATCCGCCACGCGACGTTCGCCCGCTTGGCGAACTGGCACGCAAAGTCCCAGACCTTCCTAACAGCGTATTCCTCGTTCGTGAACGTCTCCACCTCCGTCTCCTCCCCGTCCGGATTCGGCGTTTGGGTCTGGGTCAACCAAACCGCCAAATCATGCGCCTCTCCCCGCTGATCGACACACGCGCTGAGGATCCACTTCCCGCATTCGCTGAACCCATAGCCGACGTGCAGGAACGTCCCCGCGTCGACGACGTCGAGCGGCGCCTTCTGCCGCTTGATATACTTGACCGTCGAGTGCAGCGGCCGCGCGAGCGTGTACGCGGGATCCTGGAAGTAGCTGCGAACGGGCTCGCCGTGCTCGAAGAACCGGCGCGACATGACGCGTTCCACGGGCTGCAGGATCCGGTCGTATGTCGAGTAGCACACCGCCTCGAGATCCGCGATCTGCGCGGCGGGGTTGGAGCCGGTCGCGGACGCGACGAGCGCCTCGGGCACAAATTGGAAGAGGGTTTGCGACTCTTCGTGCGTCTTTAGCGCCTTCTTCACGGAAGAGAAGACCTGACGGAGGAGAGGGGATGCAAGGGACATTGTTGAGAGCGGGGTAACAACATAGATAACCAAGTTGGATCGCGGGGTTGCGAGGCTGGCGACGAAAGCGGCTAGTACAACGATTAGTACGTTTGAAGAATCAGGGCAAACAACAAGTTCCCACCTAAACTCTTGCGGAAGGTAGAATCGAACCGCAGAGGAAAGATGCCGTCCCTGACGCACATGTTGTGGCTGCCCGGCGTCAGCGTACCTAAATGCTTGCTCTGGGATAATCAAGTCAGTTCCATTGAAAATGAAGCTCATGTTTTATCACGCACATCGTAGATCGCAGTAATCTTCGCCAACCAAGCCTCCGCAAGCTGCTGCCGCGTGTCGCCGTCGTCCTCGAACAGCACAAACACGGTCGCACTCTTCCTCCCTCCCCGGGGCGTAAGCCCAAGCTTCTCCCAGAATCTCAGTGCGGTCGGAAGGATCTGGATCACCGCATCGGCCTTTCCAATGGATATCATCGGCGAATCCAACGTCTGCACGCCTTTGGAAGGGGCGGAATCCAGCGCGAACAGCGCCTCCATGTCAAGCGGGCCTTGGACGTCGGGAACAAGCTGGAGCAGCTGCGTGACAGTCTTGACGTCCGCGGGCCACACTGCATCGCGAACCGCGGACTGCTTGGAGCCCATGCTTATCGCCGTCGTCCGCCACGCCTCGGCCCAGACACTGTTCTCCACGACCTCGCGGCCGACGGCGAACGCAGCAGCCTCGAGGGATTTGGACTTCTCGGACGCGGCGCCGAGGGTGGCTGCAGGCGAAACCGGGGTAGGGACAGAGGCGGACGCGACGGTGAGCGTCGTTATGTTAGTCGGGGCGACTGCGGCCCCGGGCGGGCGCAGCGGCGTGCTAAGCGGGAGGAGATACGAATGCTGGAACTGCGTATGGAGGAGCGTTGGGCCGAGGGGAAGGTACGCCGGCGGCGGCGTGGAAGGGCGGGACACGAGCGGACTGTCCTCCTCCCCATCGTCCGATTCCGATTCCGGCTCCGACTTGGCCTCCGCCTCCTCCTCAGCCCGCCTTCTCTCCCAATCCTCGTGCTCCCGGATCCACGCCGGCGACATCTTCTTGTTTGCCGTCCCGCCCTCGCCCAACGTCGACGTCTTCCTCTTCACCCCAATCAGCTTCCGCACCACCCCAATCCTCGGGTCCGTCTCCGACGCGTACTTGAACCGCCAGCTGTCCTGCGTCGGCGTGGGCGCGCTACTCGCCCGCATGTGCGCGCTAAATACTGTCACCTCCTCATCCGGCTCCGGCGGCGGACTGGGCAGTGCGAACTTCCCCAACACGTACTTCCCGTCCGCGACCCGATGGCTCGCCGCAAACGGAATCGGGTCAAAGATGCCTACCGCGGGTCCCGCGCGATCGTACTCCGCGAGCTGCACATCCGGCGTCGCAGGCACCGACCCCGGGTGACTGCGGGGCGTCTCCCCCGGTGACGGCGGGAGCAGGTCCGGGAGGGTCAGCATGTGATGCAGGTCCGCGCCCGGCGTAAACACGCCGCCGGGCCAGTCGCTCTGGTGCGCGGCGGGGCTCTCCCCAAACAGCGGCGGCGACATGCCGAGCATCCCGCCGAAGCCGAGCGGCGCGGGCCCTGCCGCAGGCGTTAGCCCCGCGCCTGGGTGCGGCTCCGGCAGCGACTGGGCGCTGGACATGCGCAGCGGCGCGGAGGGGACGACGCTCGGCGGGCGGTCGAAGAAGCTAAAGTCATCGTCGGTAAAGTCGGTGTCGAAGTCCATTGCAGTCCCCCCGCGCTGTCGGCTGTCGTCCGCGCCGCCGCCCATCCCGAAGCTCATGCCCATCCCCATGTCGATCATCCCGCCCATCCCGCCGAAGCCGTCCATCGTAATGTCGATGTCCATGTACGATTGGGCGAACGGGTCGAAAGTAGTGGGCGGCGGGGCCGCCGGCTGGCTGGCTGTGACGACGGCCGGGGGGAGCACAATGGGCGTTGGGACAACGGGGATGGGTGGGGGGTCGGAGACCACCGGAGACGTCCGGCTTTCCGATGGCGGGATGGCAAACGGGGGATCCGCCTGCGGAGGCGATGGATAGAAATTCGATGGTGGTTGGCTGGGAATCGATTGCTGGCTCGGCCCCGCAACGGGCGGAGGCGGCGGCACAACGGTGGCGGGCGCAAGCTGGGGCGTCACAGGCGGGACAGAGCCCGGTGTAGCAGCAGGAGTGATGCCGGGGCCTGCTGTATTGGCCCGCGCGAGCCGCGGCGACCCACCATCGCGCTCGCGTTCACGCCGTAGACGTTCGCGCTCCTTCTCACGCTCGCGGGCGACAGCGTCAACATAACCATTCACCTCGGCCGCGGCATGGCGCACACCTCTGGAGCGAGACAGTGTCAAAGCACGAAACGCACGCAGCGCGTGTGGGGACGGTGTCGCAGGGCATGACGACGGCCGGATTGCGGGCGGCAGATGGGAATGCACAGCCGGCGGAAAGAGCGTCGATGAGGCCGGAACGGCGGCGGTAACTTGAGGGGATGGCTGCAACTGCGCCGGAAGCTCGGGGATGTACGCGAGCGGCTCCCGCCTTCCAGTGGCGCATGGGACGGCAGACGTTACAGACGAAACGAAGGAGATGCAGAGGCTGCTTGGGTAGATAACGGTGATCCCTTTATCTTCGCCCTGCTTGTTCTCCACGCTTATCCATGCAATTATGAATTTCGTCTCTCGTCTATCCGGGTGGGTCTTGGACGAAAAAAAGTAATCCTCCGCGCCCTCCTCTGCGTCCCATCCGTTAACGCCCATGCCGTTAAGGGATTCATGAAATTGGCGCCGGAGGGCAGATGTTGGGCCAGAGTATGACGCAAGATAGAACGCGGGTGTACCGTGCGGAAGGAGTGTTATCGGTGCTCCTTCGGCGAGTGGTCTTCCTGGACCATGCGGCAGCAGGATAAAAGGCGTTGTATGCAGCTGCGGGTGGATTAATAATTGAGGCTGCAGCGAGGTGGCGAGGTGAATTTGTAATTGGCAATATATCAGCGGCCTGGAAGAGGCGTGGGTGTCCCATCCCTTGCTCCATTCGGTCGAGCTCGGTGGAGGGCCGAGGAGGAAGCCACCCTTCAAGCGCTTGACGAGCCGCTTGCGGCCAGATTGCTTGGTGTTCGACACGTCGGAAATGTCGTGGATGAGCCGTAAGCGAACGGCCTCTAGAAAGTGGCTGTATATTACTCGGAGAGGTTGGCGGGGTAAATGCTGTTGAGGTGATGAAGAGGAAGGGTCCAGGCATGCCGGACATGGTATCGCGAGCTCAGCACACGATGAACAACAAGGATAGATGTCCGACGGCGAGAAGGATGTTTGTGTTGTTACTGGAAAAAAGGGCAGTCAGTAAGAGATTAGTGTCAATTTGAAGGCAAAAGGAATAAATCCCAATGAACGCTCCTCTGAGGCTGAAGGGCGAACGTAACATGGCTCGCAGGGTTAGGGTTTCGTGGAAACCCTTGGGGAAGCAATTCCGGGCCGAAGAAAAACGACGCACCGATTAGGCCGTCGAAGTGTAAACAGGAGAGCTCGGTAGGGGGTTGGCCGTGTTTTCCGATGAGAAAGGCGTACATGCAAGAGTCCCCGCCCCGGATGTGGACACTGGTCAGGATCGAGCTACTGAGGCTTGCTGACCCATTGCGAGCAAGTACATCCCTTCTGGCCAGCTCCAGAATATCATTGTACGCCCGGGAATGCGAGCTAGGGCCTGCAATGGGGGAGAAGATGGTGCAGGAGATCAGGACGTCCTTTGGGAGCAGGATGTTGGAGGAAAGTAGCTTGTCAGACGCCGCCAGGCGTGGAGTCGGCGTCTTGGTAGTCATGGTGGTGAAAGGACCCTTCAAGGATTATGGGGAGAGGATGGGGGCTCTGGGAGAGGTGGAATATTCAGGCGACGAGGCTGAGCAAGCGCAAGGGCCATGCACCGACGAGGGAGCTAGCGGTACTCGGAGCAATCGGAAAGATGACGGATTCGGATTCGGAGATTCGGGCACGTGACCAATCTTCTTCCAGAACCTCGATGTCGATCCTGCGAAAGCTGTATAGCTGAGCATGGGCAGAGCCTGTGGCGAAGAAAATGGGATATATGGCAGGACTAGTCGCCTTTAAACCTAGTTGTCTCGACTCCTGGCGCCGCTAGATAGCAGTAACGTTCTTGTCACAATGTCAAGCCTAAAATACCACCTCATGAAACCACCGTTCTGGAGCATCGGAGCACTTCTTACTCGGTGAAGCCTGTCCGGAGTTCCTCGCTGGGTATCCCATTTAACTGGCGGCCGGCCCCTTTTTGGGGGTGGGGACGAGCTTAGCTGCTTTCCAAAGACCTGGAGCCAATAATTGAAACAACAACATTTGCCGGTGCTCTTGTACTCGACCGTCTTGTTCTTTTGACGCCGGGAACCTCAATGATGGTTGGACATTTCCCGACGTTTTTTGTTCTCCTTTACTTCTGTTGCCCAGTTACCTTGTATGGTGCTGATGGGACCCACAAAACACCATACTGTGGCCACGGATACGCCCGTATTTAATCGGAAAAGGATATGCGTATGGATTCACGCCTCCCCCTGCAATCCAAATAAATGGAACACTCCCCGTACTTTTCACCCAGGACTGATCTACCGCCGCCTCCCCTGCGTCGACGTCCCGCGTTCCCTAGCTTTCAGCCTCAAGACGCAGCCCCGAGTGGTGGACATCAATATGTGATTACTACTACTACTACTGGTACGTATCAGCAGGTTGTTTCTCAATATGTGCAGCCTGCGAACACTATGTTAGGGACCGTGCCCCTTCCTCTAGAAGCAACGGATCCTCAGCTCATGCCCGCGAACGGCGCATATGCACAGGACTCGTCCTACGTAGCGCCTCACACTTGTCCTACCTGCACTCGACCGGTCATTGCTCAGCATCCTGGTGATTTCAGCACGAATTCCATCAATCCACAAGGTCTGCGCCCGGATCCTAATTCACGGGAGGATTCGGAGTCAGACGAAGATCAGACACACGTCAACGATCCCAACCACTCCATTGCATTTCCTACGCGGCTTCCCCCAGGTCCCTCACTTCGGCAAGGCCCCGAGGACTTGACATCCGCCCCAGATCGCCGCCCCAGCTCTCCGCTGATCCCGAATGAACATGTCTCGCGCGGACCTCCTTCACGTGCACAATCTCCTCCGCGTGCACAACCTCGTCCGCGCGCACAAACCCCTCCGCGCGCACCACGAGAGCACACCGTACTCATGCAAGCGACCTCCCGCCCCGATCCCGCGACGGACCGCACAGTGTCCATGGCCCGCGCCTGCTTCGCGCAGACGGACGACATGATCCAGGTCGGCTCCTCCTCTACTTAACTACCCCCACACCCGTCTGACGTCTCCTCCAGCGCCTGCAACCCTGCAAGGCGCTGCTCGAAGTATCCTGCTCCGCCGACAGCTGCCGTGCTCTGCTCGACATCTTCGCGGCGCTACCCACCGCCCTCCAGCCGGAGCCTCCCCGCCACACCTGCGCACCGCCCGGTCTCTGCGTGCACGAGTGCTGGCACGCGCGGCACACCGCCAAGGTCGAGGAGCTCGAACAGTACGTCGCTTCTATATATTACATTGTAGACTCGGCGCTGACTATACGTCGCAGACGCCTACAGCGCTTCTTCGCCGACTTTACCCCAACCACGCCGCGGAGCACGGGCGCGCTAACGGCCAAGCTCGCGCGCCTCGTCGACGAGTTCGGGCGCCTGCGCGCGGGCATCGAGGTACGACTTGCTCTGTCGCGTTCTTCCTATCGAGGTATGCTGAGGATCCGGGATTTTTACAGCGCTCGTGGATCCGACTCGACTATGCCGTCGCGGACGAAAACGTACGGAACTGCGCGGACGCGATCCGCGCGGCGCAGCGGGATCTCGCGGGGCTGCGGCACGACCATGCGATGCTGCGCCAGCGGAAGGAGTCCATGCGCGTGCGGTTTGAGGCCACTGCTGGGCATCCAATATAGAACGTCTGGTTATCTGTACAATCCGTGTTTAATCCTAATTATTCGTTTTTCTTCTCTTTTCCGTTGGCGCGTCGTCACATTGCACGTGACGTGACAGATCGCGCTTAATTCTTGCGCGCTTAACCTCGAGGTTGCTGGAAAGGCCATAGCTGAAAGGGGAAGCAGTATGGAGTACGCCCTGGGACTTTTGAACTCGCCACAAAAACCAGGCTTAGTCTCAATACATGTTTATTCCGTGGTGCATCGTCGTGTCAAGTAAACTGGTAGAAATCTGATAGTATCCTTACTAAAAATCCAAGACTCTTAGAGAGTAGATGGTCCGTGGTTTATACCAATTCTATGCGATTTAGTGCCACTTCTCCACGTTTTTCTCGCCGTCTCAGCGGCGCAGCTCGTTGTTTTGCGAGCTTTATTTGTTGAAGAGTCTGTCAAACGATTTTCGCCATGCCTATGGTCTGAGACGCCGACGGGCCGAATTAAATACATGCCAGTTCTCATTCTGTTCAAATATGGCGAGTGCTACCATTAGTTGTCGTTGGCAAGTAATTGCTCATTACAAAGCCGGGAAAGGGCGGGCCTGAGTGCTCCCCTTAGGGAGTTCCTGCGGCCCAAAGAATTCCAGAATTTATCAGATGGCGACTAACTCAGCTGCGGAGAGTACGTATGTGTAAAATTCCTCGTGTAAGATTTTTTCTCGTCTTGCAATTGAAGCTGTAAGTAGCTAGTCTCTTATAAACAGACGGAACAACAACATTCGCTCGTACCTCGCGATGTTGTAGTAAGTAGCTCACTTCGATTCCGAGTCTAGCTGCTAGCGGATCCAAGTAGCACAGTACACATACTACGCGACTGCGCTTTAATTTTGAGATAGCACGCCAGTTATGGTGAGGAAGTGATTTAATCCGCGTATCTCTGTCGATTCCCAGTGGAAAGCGCGGAGGCGTCTGTTGTGGTTTGTTTGCGATGTTTTAGCGACGTGACCTAACCACGTGTGTTAATTTTCGACTCAGCCGAGAATCTCTTGCTTCCAACTTGCTCGCCGCTCGCTAAACCTCGCAGTCCCGGGTGCCCTTAGACTCATCGCCTGAAAACTTGGATCCGGCTCGCCTTTTATATAGGCTTCCCCGGTGTACTCCTTCAGAATTAGACGCTTTGTCCAAACCCCAAAGGGTCTCAACAGACTGGCCCACACCTGGGATAACGGACGCCTACCCGACAGAAGTACCAGGAGACATCGTCGCATTATCCCCTTGAACGCTCAAGAACAATTCCGCCACGTCATTTCCCGCATTATTCTCACCACGATGGCCCCGGAAACGCACCCAACCTTGAACCCACCGGCGTCTACCATTGGGCTCAGGAAGATCGAACCTTATTGGTACCCATATACCACGATGGCTAAACTGCGGTGGCTCAATCGAGAGCTGCTAGAAGTTGTATCGACGGAATTTAGAGACCGATCGATGGAGTACTATGTGCGTTTCATCTGATCGTTTGCCTTTCTTTATTGAACTAGTCTCAGAGATACGCTTTGGAATCTGGAGTCACCACTGTGAACGGAAAGATTGCAGGACCAGAAACTCTCATCAAGAATGGCGACCGTATCGAGTACGTTGGATGAGAGCTGTTGTAACTTTGAGCTAATACTTCCCAGAAATATTGTTCATCGTCATGAACCACCTGTGACGTCGACGCCCGTTAAGGTCCTCCTACACGACGTAGAGCGCGAATTCATCGTCGTAGACAAACCGGGCAGCATCGTTCGTTCGTCGATTTTACCATCTCTCTGCCGTCTCACAATCAATTCAAATAGCCTATTCATGGGACCGGGAGATACTTCCAAAATACCCTCATAGAAATCTTACAGAAGGAGTTTGGTTTCAAGACATACCGTACGCTCATCCGTCGCCCCTACTGCGTGCTTATCAACCTACGAACCCAGCTGTTAATAGACTCGATCGACTGACGTCGGGCCTTATGATACTGCCACTATCATCCAAGTGTGCCAATACCATGGCCAAGGAGTTCGAGGTGAATACAGTCCACAAGGAATACATAGCGCGGTGCATGGGTGAATTTCCAGAGTAAGTTCGAGGTTTTCTTCCAGGAAAGCGACTCATCAATGCCCATAGAGAGGAAATCGTATGTGAAGAGCCGCTCTTGACAGTAGATCGGCAGATGGGTCTTAACATTGTCCACCCGGACGGAAAGGTAAGCTGTCCGCTCTTCATCATATCCCGAATCTGACATTAGGTAGCCGGCAAAAACGGTCTTCCAACGCATCCGGTACGATGCTAACACAGATAGCAGTGTCCTTCTTTGTGAGACGCCTCCTACGGCGTGGTTTCCCTGAACTGATTTTTGAATAGGCAAACCGTATACAGGACGTTGTACGCGCGGATCCTTTTAGGATATCAGGATTGTCATTAATCCATCTCTCAACTATCAGCACACCAAATTAGGGTCCACCTGCAATTCCTCGGGCATCCCATCGCCAATGACCCAGTTTACTCCGAGACGAGGATTTGGGTGGGTACAGCGGTCCTGTCATTCCTATTCTCGTGGTCTGAGCTATTTTTGGTTCCGTAGGGTGAACGCCTCGGGAAAGGCGGCATTGATATTATTCCAAGTGACGAGCGGGATGCTCCGGCCCCGCCTCCTCACCTTGAGCTACAAACGGAAGCAGCCGGGAGCCCGGAATCTTTGACAAAGGTCATCCCGCAGTCCGCAGGAACCGAGCAAACTCCCTTGGCGCCGTACACGAAGTTACTTCCCCGTGAAACCGGGCAGGACATCGGCATGGGCTCCCCCGTGCCACTGTCTAGTGAGGCGGTCGGGGTTATCACGCAGCTGCGGAACATGAAGGTCAGTGCTTCTTTGCCCCTGCGCCGCCGCCCAATGACGTGGATAATGCAGGACGAGGAAGAGGACTGGGGACGCTGGCGCGATGTCGTGTTCCGAGCCAGGGGGGCACTAACACCGGCTGATCTGAAGATCAAAGAGGTACCGCAGAACAAGCGGAGGCGAGGAAAGGCGGAGTTCGTCAACGACAAGTACAATCTAAAAAAGTCTATGGTGCCTGCCGCTAGTTCTGCCACGACGGTTGAGGCACCCGTGCCGGTGTTTTCCGGAACCAGCGGTGGCGATGGAACTTCTACTTCCGAGCATAGTTCCGCTTCTCCTTCCGCATCGGTGGAACCTACAGTGTCCTCCCCCTTCGATGCTGTAGATCCAGCAGAGCTCGTAGTACCTGGGAGCCCTACGGTACCCACGCTGCAATCTGGGGAAACGGCCTCCGACATTGATCCTACGCCGTTAGTTTCAATTTCTGACCCCACTTCTGCGCCCGCCTCCGCGCCGGAAGGCCCTACGCCACCAGCTCCAGAGGACTCATCCGCGCCCCCGCAGCCACCGCAACTCACGGTGGCCGAAGCGGTCGAAATCGCATCTGAGATGGAAGCATTGACGGAGTCCACTACCGCTGCTTTGGCGGAGGCCACTTTTTGCCCCGAGTGCTACCTCCCGTTACGCCCGGATCCCAAGCCGGAGAAGCTGTACATATTCTTGCATGCGCTAAGGTACACGACGAGCTTGGGCAAGTTCGAGACGCCGATGCCAGAGTGGGCTCAGGAGGGATGGGAGTGGGATCGGTCATAGTTTTTGGATTATTGGTCAAGGGTGCGCTTTTTGCTTTCCCGAGGTGTAGGCATTTACGGTATCTGTTGCGCTGGTAGGCCACCCGACGTGATGGGAGGGAGGATGCCGCGCATGGTGACTTTACAGTACATGGTGCACACCCAAATTTGATTGACTGATCCTGTTTGTGCTGCCCGTTAACAAGCAAAAATAGTCTTGCGCCGAGGAAAGAAGGCGTCGGCCCAGCTTAGCGCCTTCATGCATCCGCCCAGAGCGGACGACGTCCGCTCGGCAACGGTTCTGGCGATGTGCTAGCGCGACGTTGCTTACACCTTCCGGCGGGAAATTAAAACCCTTGAAAGGCAGGTGAGGCGCATATTCCGCCGGGCTAGTTCCGCGATGGCCAAACACATCTAGCCATTTCCCCTCTACTTGCTAGCCAAATCTACTCAACGGGCCGCACTTCATTCTTTGCGGCGGTACCTGTCAAAAATGTCCTCATTAATGTCTTTTTCTCCTTGAAACATCTCCGAGGCCCTCCTTACGATCCTTGCGGCACCCCGCGATCATCCACTCCCTCATCCAGTAATTGCTTCGTCTTTTCCTCGCCATCCTTCGCTCTCTCCGAGGACGTCTTATTCGGCGATGGGTGATGGCGGGCGCCACGCATATGCGTCAACTGTTATTCCGCTGCAAATTAACGCCGCTCGGAGGGGGCGCAGGATCGTGCGTTTGCGTCATTGGTGAACTTTCGGGCAATAACCCTTACGTCTCCGAGCTTCAGGTCTGAATTGGTCATTGTACGCCGGAATGATGCTTCTGATAGTGTGCACTATCCCTTTACAGCGCGATTTTTTCCGCGGATATAAACTGCTGCGAACAAGACGACCCGCAGTCTTCACTTCTCCCCCCAATGGATTTCATATTATTGATCGCTTGCCTCTTCGTCTTCGTAGCATGCTGCTATGCGACATACCGACACTGTACCCGCATTTCTGTCGCAGGCGTCCCCGGTCCCAAGTCGTCCTCCTGGTTACTGGGCGCGTCCTTCATCGTCGTCGACCACGAGACATTCCTCAACTTCTCTTTATCTAGGTAACATGCCCCAATTGTTCGGGGGCCAAGTCGGAGAGGTATTTAGACTATTGCATACTTTTTTGCTAATTTTTGAGTTGACCTTCGATCTCGGAACTGTATAGGCCGAATTCAAATGGCAAGAGATCTACGGTGGCGTCGTCAGGATCAAGGCATCGTTTGGCGTGCGTTCCTATTGGGTCCTAGCTTGCACCTTCTTACTATTTCTAATAGGAGGACCGCCTCCTTGTAACTGATCCAAAGGCGCTCCAATACATATACCAGACCTCAGGCTATCGCTTTCACAAGCAACCAGAGCGCATTGAGTTGACACGGCTGATCAGGTACGCGTCGTCAATTTAGTTCGTGTCACTGACTGAATTTCTTCCCAGTGGAAGAGGAATTTTGTGGGCAGATGGTGTGTACGATTCAATCTCCAATTCCACAAAATTGATGTCGCGGCTAGGAAATGACCACAAAAGGCACAGAAAAGTGATGTTACCGGGCTTCGGAACGCCCGAGGCAAGGGCCCTTCTACCTCTCTTTTTCTCTTACGCCGCTCAGGTACGCGCCAATCACTCCATTTACCTTTATCGAACCCCCCTCTTTCTACAAGATCGGCACGAAGTGGAAGGACATCATCGGCGCGACCGCGGACCAGTCAACAGTGCTGGACGTCACAGCGTACGCTGTTGGATATCCTTTTGACTGAGCCTATTCTGACCTTTTGGGCGCAGATGGGCGTCACGGGCGACTCTTGACGCTATCGGAGAAGGTATTCGGTCAAAAACAATTATACAGTTCTCGTTCTGAGATCCCTCTCCTAGCTGCATTCGACTACCGGTTCGGCTCCATGGAAAACGCAGACAATATCGTCGGGACCGCGTACAGCAACGTCTTGTATGCATCCCCTTTTGCATAGAAATCCTGGTAACGCTGATTTTAGCATGGACACCTTCGGATCTCCATCCGACGCGAGTTTGTTCGCGCTGAGCCTGCTGCAATATGTCCCTCGGCGCATCCGCGAATTCTTGGTGGATCACGTTCCGTCTGCCGGTTTACACCATATTCGGCATACGGCTCAAGTGACAACGACCGTTGCTCGAGAGCTTGTTGCGTCAAAGTCTGCTGCGCTTCTACAGGGCAAAGGCAGTCGGGACATCATGAGCTTGTTGGGTGCGTCTATTTCTGGACTGCACTCGGACAGACGGCTGATTCGACACCCTCCGAAGTGAAAGCAAACGCGTCGGAAAATGAGAAGACAAAGCTCAATGAAGACGAACTCTTGTCACAGATGCGGACGATCATCATGGCTGGACATGAAACCACCGCGAACAGTTTCAGCTGGGCCGTCCTGGAGCTCGCACGACAGCCCAAGATCCAGTCTAGACTGCGAAGCGAAATACGCAGAATGGAGCGCACCGTTCAAGCGCGTGGGAGTTACGAGTTTACCGCAGGAGATATCGAGGCGATGCCCTACCTCTTGGCGGTTGTGAAGGTTAGTCTCAATTCGTTGCACGTCACCATACTGACAAAATAAAATTAGGAAGTCCTCCGATTTCACCCCGTGTCATTTAACAATTTCAGGCAAAGCGCGACTGACGATGTGCTCCCTCTCTTCCGGCCGATAACTCTCCGATCGGGCGAAGTGATTACAGAACTACCGGTGCCCAAAGGCATGAAAGTTATCATTTCCATTGCCGCATACAATCGAAACAAGGATGTCTTTGGCCACGATGCACATACCTTCAATCCCGAGCGCTGGCTTGATGGCTCAATGCGGAAGCCCGAGGCGCCTGTGGGAGTTTATGCTAATCTGTGAGCACCTAGCACCTCGACACGGTAGTGTTTCATTATTAACCGCTCTCCCAGGCTCACATTTGCGGGAGGCTTGAGGACTTGCATCGGATGGAGATTTGCGTAGGTTGTCTTCCTCCGTCTAGGAACTCATCTCATCGTCTACAGGGTGCTTGAACTGCAAGCTTTCCTGATCGAACTCGTCAGTAACTTCGAATTTTCACTCACACCTGAAGCTATGCGCATCAGGAGAGAAGCCTGCATCGTAATGGTTCCCACTGTCGAGGGACAAAGGGATAAGGGGACGCAACTCCCGCTGAGGGTGACTGTTGCATCAAGGGAATACGACTAGGCGAATCTAGGTCCTGCGAGTATGATTTGATTTGCACCGTTTTTATTACCACCCATGTCATCCTTACGCATACTGTATCGAATTAAGATCGACCGTTTCATCAGTAAAGCTTCGAAGGGGTTGCTCGCGTTGCTGCCGGAACACGGATGGATCGCCTCAATAAACCCCAAAATATACAGTACTGATACATGCTGAACCCGGTCATCACTGTGGAACTCGGTCAGCCTATAGCGTGAGGGTGTAAACGAAGCAATCACTTTGATGAATTTCGCCATGAATTTCCTGACAAGTATTCGATAAGTATGTACAGATCACGACGCGAAAGACAACGAACTTGTGGAACTCTGTTCTTAGAAGGTCATTGACGAAATGCGTGGGTTTCTCGCGGGTAGATATAGCTTGGTTCTTGAAGATCAGGTCTAGAAGAAAGAGCATAGTCAGAGTAGGGTGGGCCACCGGAGCCAGGTAACGCACCGTCATCCCAGCGCTTTTTCACCGCAAACGTCCCTGGCACAGTCGTGTTAACACCGCTAGGTACTTGCTGCCCAAGCGCAGCCGCAAGATTGAGCAGTGGGTTGCCGGTCGCAATCTCAGCATCCCGGGTCGCCGCGTCGGAGGCTGACTGTTCCCGGTCTTGTCGTGCCTTCTCCTCTGCACGCTCTCGCTTGATTTTTTCAAGCTCGCGAAGCAGCTCGGCGGTGTCATCGTCATCGTCCTCCTCGTCCGAATCAGAGTCACTACAAAGCAAGGTATTCGTTTGAGTGTAGACAGAAGAAAGCGCGCACGCACCTATCATCCGCATCCTTGTCCTTCTGGTCGGTCGCCATCTCGTCTGCTGCACCCTCCTCGTCTTCGTCATCCTTGTCCAAGTCCAAAGAGTCTTGCAACAGCTTCCTCCGTTTATTCGACTCTTCGTCTGCAGGTCCACCCTCCACAGCCAACGGCGGGAGGCCCTCCGCCTTCCTCTTCTTGTTCTTGGCTTCTAGCTCGGCCGCAAATAGTTCGGAGCGGAGATCCCGTTGCTTAACCTCGGCCACTGACGTCTGACCTACTTGTCTTCATAAAAGTAGCAGTTCAGGTCGAAATTCCGCTGAATATATTTTGTTACGAACCGGAATTTGAGCTTTGTGTGCATGGCCATGTCTCGCACGGAGAACTGGCGGGAGCCACCCTTGACATCCTTGGCCTGAGCGGGATCCCATGTCGGTCTGTGCGCTGTGGACATGGTGTTGCGGAGCAAGGGTTTCAAACTCCGATCGACACGTGCTACCTGTCGCGTCCACGGGACCGTCCACCTCTTTTCGTCGACGCGTCTCGCGACGCGTTCCTCGAGACCAAGGCCTCTGGACGCAAAAGAAACTTCATTTCTCCTCTGTATTTTTGGCCGCTGTATTTATCTGCATTGTGTACTGAGTGTTTGACCAATTCGTCCCGTCGTTCCAGATTAATCCAGAGTCTTATAGGAGGGCCATTGATACCAGCGGCCACAGATGAAGGGAGATCACTCGTGAACCAATATCTGCGCATAGAAGACTTCCACCTGTTCTTTCTGGCCGTCAGGAACCACGGCTCATCACCGTGACGGCACCACCCACAGGAGTAAATAATTCCACTTTGATTGGACCGAGGTGTAAGTACACGGCGTCAATACATGTGTCGTGCCTCGAGCGCGCCCATTTAGTACTCAGTGAGGGTTCTCTGTCATCATAAACTCTCTGCTAGCACAGTCGGGCCATACTTGTTTGTATGTAGAAGGGATGGCCTTGCCGCCTGACTTGACTCTGGCGCATACATAGACTCCTAGACCGTCGACCGCGTGCTCGAGATTCTTGCGTCTGAGTCGGCCATCTGGCGGTGCAAATCTTCTTGGACCTCTTCTGCCGTGAAGTCCTGGTCTTCCAGCATCAGATGGACGAACAGTCAAAAGAATATATGCACGTAATATGAAAGAGGCTTATGATACACCAGAAGAATCTCCGACCGGGTCGTATAATTATCAGCCCAAGGATGCATCGCTGCTCTCCCGGGCTCCACAACTTTCATCGTAAAGTAACAGCACGAGTGCCCGGTGACCACAATGTTCATTTCCGGGGTCGGCGGGGATTTTTGACCGACAGAGATGCCGGAATCGGGGAGAGATTCCGCCCTTCACGGCGGGCGGCGCTGCTGCCTTAGCATCTCCCGTTCAGTTTTTCGCGCTGCTCTGTCTGCTCTAAGAGAGGCGCGGAGTTGTCGTTCTTCAAGCCGAGTCAGCTTCATTCGTTGGTACGTTTCGCACAGCTCCATAAGCCGCATCTTTTCGTTGGAAGCCTGCCATACAACGGGATCGCCAGTGAGCTTCCAATGCTGACACAACATGCAAAACGAGAACTGCGACAAGATGCCACTTACTCGCAACTTCATGGACAGATGAAAGAATTTATCCGCAAACGCGTGCAACTTATTGAGTTCGTCCTGGAATTTGTCGGTCCTAGGCGGTTTTCTCAGCAGGTGATCCGAAAAACGTATATATTTTGCAAGGTTTCTTTTTCAAAAGGTTAGCCACTCGACACCTTCTTCAATGGATCACCTTACTTCAGCAATGATTCTTCCAACGCTCGCCGCCTTCTCCTCCACGACGACTCTTCCGGGGGTACATAATCCGTCATGGGCGCAACCGCAGTTCCGGGAATCGTCTTAAGACAGCTATGCACGGCGGCACACAAGTTGGCGTTCTTCGCGACTTCGGGGGTATGAAGCATTGCAGAGACTTCTATGAAAAACTACCAACTTCGCGTTAGATCGATAGACACGTAGAGAGAATGGAAAAACGCTACCGTAATAAGTCGGCTTGTATGACTTGTCGCATCGTCGACGAGGCCGATAATGTCGCGCGGCTTTGGGGGGGCGTATGCAGATCCGTGCGTATCCACGTCACAGTCATCTTCAGCATCGTGGGGATCTCGCGGGGCATCGGACGTTGGCCCAAAGGTGAAGGTGCCGAGCTCTCCAAGCGAGCTCAGCTCATCGTCCGATTCCGGAGATGTATGGGATTCGGGGAACGGGTTAGTAGGTGCGGTCATTATGGAGGGTCGTCCGGGTCGTTAGAGAGAAAGAAACAAAGACATGCGGCGTGCACACAACAGAATAAGCGCCGAGAAAACAAGAGAAGTTCGGTTACGTAAGTAAGTAAAGCGCCCGAATAGACGTAGGCTTTATTCATTTATTTTTACAGCTGTACACCAATCGTCCTTTCTGATCTTATAGCGATGAGAGCTTGTGAGTAGAGTGGTCAAAAAAAGCATGCCAACTTGGAATGAATATCAAGCAAACGGCAAAGTCCGCAAAGTCATATCGTCTCGCACGCTGCGGCGGCGTTCGGCGCGCATTGCTGGGCGAGTTACAATCGTACGGCAACGATTTTCCAGCAGCTTCGGACGTCCGGAATTCGGCAGCGGATCGTTAATGAGCTCTCACTTCCAAGCCCAGCCGAAGAGGCAGGATCAGCGAGGCCCTCGATGCGATGCTGCTCACGTTGAGTTCCTCTTGCCTCCGACAACGTCGCCAAAGTCTGAGCAGGCACCTAGGTTTTCAACAGTGAGGAACGAATGTTCTTGCTGTCCACATTTTTGCTCTCCGAAACGGATATGAAAGCGTAAACCTCGATCTTTAGGTTTGTGAGTGTAGATCTGGTCGAGCATGATTAGGTTCGGGATGGCTAGGCGTCCAGCTGTGCGCGTGTGCACGGAAATTCCCATGACGGCACTGTGCGTGGCCAGAGCTAGGCAGATCCTCACAGCTCCCATTTAAGACAGTGACGTCTCCAGATTGAAGAATGACCTCGAACGATTCACCTAGCATAAAAAGGGACGGATTTCCGACAAATTTCGAACCCAAGACAAGCTCAGGCGTGGCCAGCTATCAAATGCCTCAGATCGTACTTAGCGTGAAGAGCAAGCAATGTACCTGAAGCGGACAGAAATGAGCCCGCGGGTAGTGAGATGAAATGCCTCGCGCCTCCTAATTCAAGTAGATAGCTCGCCGTCGGGGATGCCTTGAACTTGGGCACCGTGTCATGGTGAGCAACTCCGAGAAAGCCAGAGGGCGGTTAGAAGGAAAGGCGAAAGCGTGGGTTTCCGTGCCCGCGGAGTTGCCCGTTGCTCGATCCTGCTGGGTGGTGCGGTGTTGAGCCTGTACGGTGCGGGATGTCGGATTCCAGCTGAATGACGCCGTGGACTTCGACAGGGTCAGAGTCAAGTTGTTGCCAGTCAGTGGTGGCAGGCTGGAAGGTTCGGGAAAAAAGACACGAGAAAACAGTGTCCCGATATGGAATGTGTATATCCATTTCTGGAAAACCGGCCAAGAGCTTGGAGATCATACAAGGGAATCCCAAATAAAACGACACGGGCTAATACGGAGGTACAGGTACAACAAAAGGTGGTACAAGGGTTCCGATAATTATCTATAGAAATAACAGCGTAACCATGCATGATAACATCGACAGTAAGGGATCGTTAGCATCAAATATCATTCCAGTCATGACACCTCCACCAGAGAGGGTCGGCGGAACGCGGAGCCGTATGGCCACCGCGCGGCTCGTGAGGTCTTTCTCTCTTCTTTCCGTGCGTCGAGCCGCCGCTGGGTCTCGTTATACACTCCCATAAGCAGGACGCTGAAATGCCGGACGTGGAGCCGGTCGAAGGTCGCCTTGATCAGAAAGTCAGCGAGCGTTCTTTTCGTGTGCAGGAAGGATGGACCCACGTTGAATTTCGCGGCGAGATCTGATAGCTTCGCGTGATGGTGTTTCAGCAACTCACGCAGTTTTGCAAACTGATTAACTCGAGGTGCGGCGGTGGACAGGAAGTGGAGGCGTTTCAAAGTCCTAGAAGTTGGCCAGCTCGTCAGTGAGGGAGATGGAGAAAGCAGACGAAGCGCACTTTTGGAGGGACATTAATCGGTGGTCGTATTTCCGTTGGCAAGAAACGCTACGGAGGCGCCATTCCTCCGGTGGGATGTCAGCGCGGCGCTTGAGGGACTTTTGGACCGCATTAAGCGCCTCGCTAAGTTGATCACAGAGTGCCAGGTCGGCGTCTAACGGTACTGGGAGGGCGCCAAATGTCTGATGGAAACATCAGAAATGCCAGCATCGAAAAAGACACCGGGTACGACTGACCGCATGCAAGGAAACAATGTCCAGGGACCCAGTCATGATAGACACCAGGTTTTGTTCCACTATATTGAGCTCTTGGGACTGAGTGAGAATCGTCGGAGATGAGGGCGTTGCGGGGGTCGTAGGGCGGTCGTTGAAATCGAAAGAAAAGTCGTGAAATAGCTCGGGGGAGGAAGACGGGGGTGCGCCAATGTATGCACCGGATGTATCGCCCGGGGGAAGACTGTCCAGGAGGGAGATGGGGAGAAGCTCGACGGTCCTGGGAATGGGACGAGGGGGCGGGGTCGTTTCCGGAGGGAGAGGTTGCTCGTCGAGAAATGTGCGAGACTCCTCAGCCAGTGGATCGTAAGCCATGGTGTCATCGTCCTCGTCAACCTCCTTGATTCCGCCGTGGGGGACATAATGGGTCCGACCAGAAACGTCGTGTGTCCACCCGCCCTCTATGTCGTAGTCTTGGATTTGCCGGCGAGCAAGTGGGGTACGCTGGAAATGCCGAGGGGTGTGACTAGGAGAGTCCGCAGCCGCCGAATAATTTGGGTCGGCGGAGAACAACCCCAAAGTGTTCTTATGGCCAGGAAAGTAAGTGGCACGGTAAGAATCCTCGTCGTAGTGTGTCCGGGTGTCTTTAGGTCGAGCGAGAGCGCGCGGATCCGTGCCCCAGACGAGAGAACCAGTCGTAGCCCTTACGGGCCGAGGATGGTGAATGAATGAGGAGGTGGATGCAGTGTTCATGTGATCTCCATGATATGAGGGGTCAAAGTCGACGTCCCAGCCACCTGAGAGATCCTGCTGTGGAGACATTTTGCAGTAGGTTGGGGGACGGTAGAAAGATGGCCGCTAAATATCAGGGCAAAATCTTTATTGAATACAATAACCCTAGACGCTCGGGCCTCAGATGTCGAGGTTAAAAGGTTAACGAGACGAGTAGCCGAGGAACAATGGTGAATGAGTGGACAAGGCAAGGGTGGTTACCACCACGAGAGAGCCGATTAACTGGGAAGTCGGAGACCTTGTTCCATGGCGGCTTTTGTTCCAAATACAATAATGGACGCGGAGGAAAGAAAGCAAGAGTGATGCCAGTGATGCCAATGATGATGCCATCCGAATCTGGCTTCTACGCCACACTGCCCCGGCGCCCGCCCAGGTATCAGCCATAATTATAATTCAGTCTTGAAAGAGAAGCTTCCAAGTATCTAGAAATGGCTCTAGATGCACCCAATTTCGCCGGAAAAGCTATGCAATTGCAACAGCAGCTACTACTAATACGACTGGAGTAAATCTAACTAGCACAACAGCATCCTGTATGTACTAGCAATCCATAAATTATATATGCGTATGATACAATTGAGGGAGCCCCGACAGAGTCAGTCCGAAATGATGTGGGCCAGAGCCATCCGTGCCCCCGAATCGATCCCGGGTATCATGAATAGATCCTCCCCATGTTCGCGCGTCGCGACGTGACCACCTCCGCCCGCAGCAAGTGCGTCTAGCACAACCCATCGAGCCCCGCAAGCACAGCGATAGCACCCCGCGCCTAAAACAAGCAGACAAAGTTGCTCGGGAAGACGTGCCGCCCCTCCTCCCGCCGCGCCTCGTCCAGCAGCTCCCCGCTCCACCACCCGTCGTCCGGCGTGGCCGTCACGGCGATCACATCCCCCGCCTGGAAGTCGAATTCTTCCCCGATCGTTGCTGTGTAGTCGTACAGCGCTTTCACTGTCAAGTCATGTCAGCGCAGATAAGACCCAACATCACGCGTGTCACCCACCATAGAACAGGATGCGCCCGCCCACTTCCTCCTGCGGCGGCGTCGGCGCGCGGTTGGTCGGGTTGTCCTGATACGGGGTCTGCATTTGTGGCTGCGGCGGGAGGGGCGCCGACAGTCGCTTGGGCGGGTGCTCGGGCTCGGGCTGCCACGTCGACGGCGGCGGCCGCTGCTCGGGTTTCGGCGGGTTCGCGAGCTGGGCCGTCCCGTTGGTGCGCACCACCGCGGGGTCGACCGCGCCACGCTCCTGGTACTCCCCCCGCGTGCTCCCTGCGTCGGATTGCGTGTCGCTGCGCACCGGCGGCTCGCCCCCTCCGTTCAGGTTGGGCGTTTGCGGGTCGTTTTGGTATGCGGGCGCGGGGCGGGCGGAAGCGCGGGCGAACTGGGCGGGGCGGGAGCCGGGCGTCGGTTTCGAGGAAGAGCCGTCCGGCTGCTGCTCCGGGTAGGGCACGAATGTCGGGGGATCCGGGATGGAGTTCCCCGTACCGTACTCCTGTACGAAGTGTTCGACGTCTTTGTCCGGCTCCAATTGATCTAGCACCGTGCGGATGCGTTCACACGACTAGATTAAAGACGAGTCAGTATGGAACCCGAGCGCAGAGAAAGCGACGCACTTGATCATCGGAGACGCATAGTGTGGATACGGCATTTGCATACATCCATATGATGTCCTTCATGAAATCCAGCCGATCCTCCTCCAGATCCTGACTGGCGTCACAAAAGTCCTTCCAATCCTTCTCCCATGCTGGCATCAGTTCCAGCACCGTCTTGGTGAAGTTAGCAAAGTCCTTTTCGTTGGCCTGAACCGTCTGTTGGGCTCTCCGCAGCTTCAGCTGCAGACGCTCAATATCCTTGCCCGGATTGACGGAAATTTGCTGTGTGTACGAGGCGATGCGGAGGCAATCGCTCTCGTACTTCTCACGCGCCTTGAGAACATAAGATTCCTGGGTTTGCTTGACTTTGAATCTCTTCTCGAGCGGTGTCTGCAGATTTTTCCGATGGGTGATCTGCTTATTGAGAAGCGCCGTTGTCTGTCCCTCGAGCTCAGAACGGATCTGGGAGGCAAGCGTCAGATGGGTGCTGCCCTGCTTCTCCGTCTCTAGCCGTAGGGTGTCGAGGGAATTCCGCAGCTCGCTGAATGGAAACCATCAGCGGTAGGCTTCAAGACCATGCAAGAGATGTACCCGATCTCGTCCTTTCCCAGTGAAGCTTTGGCGAGATTGATGAGCCGTGTAGAGTACTCCTCCTCAATGGCTGCGCTGCACGCATGGATGTGAGCACGGGCACGGCCGAAGTAACACAGCTCTGCTCACCGCTCTTTCCAAAAGTTGCGCAGCTCATCCGTGGTGCGAGCGGCGCCACGCATGCGCGCGAATAGAATATTAACTCCGGCGTCGCCCATGCCCCAGAAAGAGTTGCAAAAGTCGCGGGAAGTGCTCCCGTTGTACAAGTCGACGCCTGGTGATTTGGCCGTCGCATATCGCGACAGCGAAGTCGAAGAGGGCTGGCGTCGAACAGCCATGTCGTTCTCGTCGAGGATGGAGGTGGTAGAAAGTGAGAGGGATTGTCAGTGTATGTGGACAGGTGCAATGATGATCATATTAGCGCAACACGGCTTCCCCGGTCTCTTTGGCTGTGTTGACGGGAAAATTGGTGTTAGATCGATTCACCGCATCCGTCCATCACATCCGACGCTCCGTTCACCCGAAACATCCACAACGTTTCATCCTGCATGCTGCCATACGCTCCGATGGCATGAATTTCAAGTGCAGGCGGAAGACTTGCACGTGATGCAAAAATCTGAAATCCGGTTCCTTGGATCCTCGAGCTTGATCAAATTCGTGATGAAAACCTATGAAACGTGAACGGATTGTATGTGTGTGATATTTCGGAACAGTTACACAAATGTATTCATCGCCGCCAGTGGCCGAGTCCTACTGTTTTTTAGACACCGGCCTTCGTCTAGCGATAGCCTCGGCAGTTTCGACGGCTGTCGACGGTGGCCGGGGAATGTTTCGGTAGGGCTCGGCCATCAAGGAGACATTGCCTCACAGTTACATCGCTGACATTGTCGTGTTCCACGTTTTGCGATGGTGGAGGTAAAGAGATCTGTGAATTCGTTCGAAATCAGTGCTGAGGCTATCTGAGGGGAATCCACGCGGCTATACATAGTCCGCCGCTGGCCCGCCGACGAGTCGAGACTTGCGCAAATATGGGATGGCAGTCACTTAAAATTGGTAGTAGTCGACGGTTGTACTTACCAGTCTTGTGCTCGCGACCAACCTCTCTTTGACCTCTCCTCAGTTGCGCTATAGTCGTAAGTCGAGCACGAGATATCGCGACGCCCAGAGCGGGATACCTGGATTCGGTGTCCAGAGATACATGGCAGTGGAAGACAAAGAGCAGGCGTGTCTCGTAACCGACTTCCTGGACGCAGTCCGTTGCGATTTCCCAAGAGTGCCCTAGGATCACTGGTAGGAATCTCCCGTAGTGCCTGAGAGCACTTCCTTGATACACGCCTGCGAGCTAGCATGATTGAGCGATGTATTTTGGGCCAATCGAAGACGACGAAGCTTGCCACCTGAAGTGACGGCGACGAACTGTTGCAGGCTCTGATCCGCCTGGGCCGCCGAGTAGGAAGATCGAATCTCATGGCATGGCAGCCAGTTTGCGACGAGAGGCAGAGTAGTTGACCTGAGGGACGTGGTCGTTGAATTCAGAGAGCTGGCTGCCACGTGATCGCGACTCGGACCTTTGAATCGCAACATTTTCTTTCGGGCTTCAATCTTTTCTTCCTGTCTTCTGTCTCATCTATATAACGGCTTTGAAGGGCTAAGATCTCGGCGCAGAAAATTCGAGTGAAGAATATATTTGCGCCATTGGCTTTGATTCAATTCAGAGTTGTAGAGCCATTTTCGACCGAACACAACAAGATACAGAACCTTATATCCTCTCCCTACCAGGCGTGGAAACCTCAATTGACTATAATTCCGCTGACACGATCATCAGAATTGGGCGTAAGCCTACGGCTATATGGCGCTGAGTAATTCGCACGGTTCGGTTCTAGAAAATACAAATTGTGGTTACATCTATGTACAGTCTAAGCTTTTCTGGGGCCTTAACGCCTAGATTCAGGCAGCCTTTGTCTTGACATCATATTCCACCCGGCGTGTTTTCTCTCCAAACGGAACGGAAAAGTAAGATGAACCTGAATGACACGGGCGAACAAGTAATTCCGGCACGAATGTGCGTGAAGATGGAATCACGGCAGAAAATGCCTTGGTTGTGAGCACGTCCGGTTTTCTCCTCGCCTGGTTCGCCGATGCTTCGGCGACATGAAGTAGACGGTAATATCCAAAGGAGGGGTAACGCAACAGTGTGTCCGTCGCCGGCTCGAAAAGCGGCGTAACTGAGCGGAAGCTCTGCAGATCGGCTGGGTCGAGATTCGCGGCAATGTGCTCTAGCACGTCGAGAGGGACTTTGTTCAGGAAGTGGTTCGGTGGAAGGGTGTTGTTCACCACTCTGCTCGTCATAGCCGCGGTGTAACAATAATAACCGAGACGTGCGATGGCGATGATTCCATCGGTGGAAGGAGAAGTGGCGTAAAAATCAGGGAGGAACTGCAGGAGCGCGGTGGATGTGAAGCTGTTCTTGGCATCTACTCGCACTATGATGCAGTGGAAAAACGAAAAGACGATCCCGTAAGTGAACCTTCCAAGCTTGCGCCTGAGGATAACTTCGTCGACTAGATCGAGAAGGGCCTTCTTCATGTTGCGTTCATCGTCGAGGTGCGTCGTGATCCTCAAGCAGATGTCCGGAGCCAACCACGAGAATTCCAACTGCGTGGCGGAGAACGCTTTCGGACGTTTTCTGAGCGCGTTTATGAATGCCATGCGACCGGCCAACCCTGTGGGGGCCGATTCGATGGCTTTGCTGAATGCCATGCGACCAATGGCCAAATCGATCATGCTCACTCCCACTGAAGCCAGCTCACTCGAAATTTCGGCACGATCAGCGACTGCCTCCAAATGTCGGATGTCGTGTCCGATCCTCGAACTCGTCATCATCTCGCTAACGATAACCTCGTAAAGCCCAATGCGAGCGGCTTCGCAGTTGTGGACGGATGCTGTAGTATCAAGCAGCTCAGCAATAGCCAACCTTGAACGGTCCGAGGTCAACTGGCGAGCGTCGTAGTCATTCACCACGTGATCATCGACTTTCGGTGGTGCCGATTTCCAGTTATATCTGTGTTTGCTCGGCGCCAAAGGGGAGTAAGCGCGGTGACCATAGGAGTCTTTCCCAATACATTCCACGAACAATTCCTGAGAGCCCGGCATATTGTTTAGCGCGAACAGAGGATCGCCGTCAACTGTTGAAGGTGAGAAATTAGCTTATGATAATGGTAGCGTACATACTTACCGAGAAGTGGTCAAGGTCGATTTCGTATGCTCACTCACTGCGTTTTCCCTAAAATATCTGAGGGCTATCCAAGGGTAAAGATAGCCGACAAAGCACACCTTTCCCAACTATCCGGGCCGATATCCGGTCATCTATTGGAACACCGTCTAAATATCTCGCAATGTGGATACTCCAGATGTCGTTGCACCAGCCATGATGCATGATGCATGATCACGCCATCCGTTGGATCGATCGAATCACTTTCTCGTTCTTCACCTCCTCCAACCAAACAAGAATGACTAGGGCTATTTTCCAAAAGGCCTTCGATGAAATAGGCCTATCTACTTTCCTGTCGTCCCCTCGGGATGTTTACCTCATTATCCTCCAACGCGGCATTCGCCTGCTCGTCTATGGCCAATCCTCCATCGTCCTTACAGCGTTCCTCAAGGCACTCGCGTTCACCGACTTTCAAATGGGTCTCTTTATGACGTTGACATTGCTGGGGGACGCAGTGGGCTCACTTATCCTCACCATCTACGCGGATCGGCTCGGTCGGGCAAAAATATTGTTAGGCGGATCCCTGTTGATGGTCGCCAGCGGGCTGGTTTTTGCTTCATCGCAAACTTATATAGTCCTGCTTTTGGCGGCAATGATTGGGGTTATCACGCCGAGGTGAGGCTTCACCTTCCCTTCAGACAACCTTTGATAGCTGAAGAGAGGCTGCCTCGCACGAAGCGGCAACGAGACAGGACCGTTCAGACCTATTGAAGAGTCCATCCTCGCCCAACTCACCGAACACGATGACCGAAGCACGATCTTCGCATGGCATTTTATGTTGTCCGGACTTGCTCTCGCTCTGGGGAACCTCTCGGGTGGTTGGATCACTCGGGCGTTGCAGCAGCATCTCGGATGGACGGCTATGTCAGCCTATCGCGGGATGTTTTTGCTCTACTCGACGGCAGGGCTGTTGAATAGCGCGTTGACGATGGCTCTGTCGGCTAGGGTCGAGATCCAGAGAAAGCCAAGGTCGAGTGGAGAGGAAGAGGATGGGTTGTTTGAGATGGGTGAGGAGGGGGAGGAGGTCGTAGAGGAAACGAAGGAGACAACGGCACTCGGTCTCTCACCCGAAACGAAGAAGAAGGTGTGGTTATTGTCAGCCTTGTTTGGAGTGGACAATTTGTCGGGTGGATTGGTTCCAGTGTGCGTGGCAAAGCTTTTACTTCCGTCGCGTGGCATAATACCTGGATCTCTATATTATTTGCAGCACCATCATCGTCTACTTCTTCACGGAGAAATTCCACGTCGATGAAGGCACTCTCGGCAACACATTCTTCACGACGTCCCTCGTCGCCGCCATCTCCCACGTCGTCGCCGGTTCCCTCGCCCGAGTTTTCGGAAATATCAAAACCTTGGCCTTCACCCATCTCCCTTCGGCGATTTTCCTCGCCCTCGTCCCTCTCCCGTCCAACTTTCAATTCGCTCGAGCCATTCTCATCTGCGTTTTCTGCACCACCAAAATGGACATCGCACCACGTACGGCGTTTTTGGCGTCGTACGTATCCGCCGAGGAGAGGACGGCGGTGATGGGAATAATAAACGTGGTGAAGATCTTTTCGCAGAGTATAGGACCGACGGTGACGGGCTTATTGGCCAGTCACGGTAAGATTTGGTTGAGTTTTGTGATTGCTGGCGTCCTTCAAGGGTCATATGATCTGGCGATGTTGTATTTCTTTACGAGGGCGGTGTCGGTATCTTGAGAGTGGAGTACAGCACAGTCAAACACGGTTAGTTTGATATCGCAACATCCGCCCACTTTTACGCAATTCTGAGTTCATGCTTAAGTAGACCTGGCACACGGGGATAACCCGTGATTCAGCGCAGTGCCGGATAACCCGTTATTCAGCGCAAGCTAAATTGATTCAGTCAGTACTGAAAGTTTTGGTTGGCGAATAAAGTGGCTTGAAATCAGAGCTGATATGCCATCACCAGCTAATGGAAACCTATCGATAACGTCCGTTGCGATTTCCCCAAGAGTGCCCTTGGATCACAGGTAGGAATCTCCTGTAGTGCCCAAGGGTACTTCCATGATCCACGCCTGCGAGCTAGTATGATTGAGCGATGTATTTTGGGCCATTGAAGACGACGAAGCTTGCGCCTAAAGTGACGGCGACAAACTGTTGCAGGCTCTGATCCGCCTGGGCCGTCGAGTAGGAAGATCGAATCTCATGGAATGGCAGCCAGTTTCCGACGAGAGGCAGAGTGTTGGCCTGAGCCTGAGGGACGTGGTCGTTGAGTTCGAACTTCGGAGAGCTGGCTGCCACGTGATCGCGACTCGGACCTTTGAATCGCAACATTTTCTTTCGGGCCTCAATCTTTTCTCCCTGTCGTCTGTCTCATCTATATAACGGCTTTTACATAAGGACGAAGACCTTGGCGCAGAAAATGCGAGTGAAGAAATATATTTGCGCCATTGGCTTTGATTCAATTCAGAGTCGCAGAGACCGAACACAACAAGATACAGAACCTTATATCCTCTCCCTACCTGGCGTCAATTGAATATAATTCCACTGGAACGATCAGGCGTAAGACTGCGGCTTTATGTCGCCGAATATCAATAATCCGCACGGTGTGGTTCAAGAAAATGTGAATTGTGGTTACAGCTGTTCTGGGGCCTGCAACGCCTGGAGGAAGACAGCCTGTGTCTTGACCACCTCATGTTCCACCCATTGTTTTTCCTCTCCAAACGGAACAGAAAAGAATGCTCGATTGAAAAGCCCAGTGCCCTCTTCTCTCTCGTCGTCGTCGCTATAAAGAGACGGTGCAGCATTATTCGTTCGTACTTCTTACGTTCTCCTCCACAACGAAATAGAGAACCTCGAAACTGCGGCTATATGAAAAATTATTCGCAAGGTTCGGTTCAAGAAAATGTGGATTGGGGTTGCATCTATGTACAGCTTATCTGGGGCCCTGTAACGCCGAGAGTCAGGCAGCTTTCGTCTTGACCACCTCATATTCCACCCGCTGCGTTTCCTCCCCAAATGGAACGGAAAAGAAAGGTGGATTATATCGGTTATAATCCACATCTCCAACAAGCAATTCAGGCACGAAATTACATGCCGATGGAACCAGGGCAGAAAATGCCTTGGATGTGAGCACGGCCGGCTTTCTCCCCGACTTCTTCGCCGATGCCTCGACGACCTCAAGCAGACGGTAGTTTCCAACGGACGGGTAACGGAACAGGGCGTCTGTCGCCGGCTCGAAAAGCGGCGTAACTGAGCGGAAGCTCTGCAGATCGGCTAGGTCGAGGTTCGTGGCAATGAGCTCTAGCATCTCTAGGGGCACCTTGTTCAGGAAGTGGTTCGGCGGAAGCGTATTTTTCACCACGCTGCTCGTCATAGCCGCGGTGTAACAATAATAGCTGAGACGTGCAATGGCGGTGATTCCATCGGTGGAAGGAAAAGTGGCGTAAAAGTTAGGCAGGAATTGCAGTAGTGAGGTAGACTTGAAACAGTTCTTTGGATCCACTCGCACTACGATACAGTGGAAAAAGGAGAAGATGATCCCGTAAGTGATAATTCCAGGTTTGCGCCTGAGAATAACCTCGTCGACGAGATCAAGAACGGACTTCTTCATATTCCGCTCGTCGTCGAGATGTGTCGTGATCCTCATGCAGATGTCTGGAGCGAGCCATGAGAATTCCAGCTGCGTGGGGGAGAAGGTTCTTGGACGTTTTCTGAGCGCGTTTATGTCCAACCATGCGCTGGGGAACGACCTGGCCGCTTCGCTAAATACCATGCGACCAATGGCAACATCGACCATGCTCACTCCCACTGAAGCCAGCTCACTCGAAATTTCGGCACGATCAGCGACTGCCTCCAAATGTCGGATGTCGTGTCCGATCCTCGAACTCGTCATCATCTCGCTAACGATAACCTCGTAAAGCCCAATGCGAGCGGCTTCACAGTTGTGGACGGATGCTGTAGTATCAAGCAGCTCAGCAATAGCCAACTTTGAACGGTCCGAGGTCAACTGGCGAGCGTCGTAGTCGTTCACCACGCGATCATCGACTTTCGGTGGTGTCGATTTCCAATTATATCTGTGTTTGCTGGGCGTCGATGGGGAGTAAGCGCGGTGGCCATAGGAGTCTATCCCAATACATTCCAGGAACAATTCCTGAGAGCCCGGCATATTGTTTAGGGCGAACAGAGGATTGCCGTCGACTGTTGAAGGTGAGAAATTACTTTATGATAACGGTAGCGTACTTGCCGAGAAAGACGCCGTGGTCGAGGTCGATTTCGTATGTCCATTCAATCATGACGCCATCGTTGCAAGGTTGTGTCCGGGTAATCATGTCGATTTTGTCATCAGGCTCGAGGTCGTGCTTGTTGTGTTCAAAATGGTCGTCCAAGTCTTCGCGCAGTTTCTCGAGCCACTGTTTGTAGGCCTTCCCATTACCTACAGGGACTTCCGCAGCGAATTTAACCCCGAGATCTGCCAGTGGAGGACGGGCGTTAAACCTAGAAATTCTCATGAGGTCTCACCTGAAGGATAGCTGTCATAGCGGTTATAATAGACGTGATACCATCCCTTGTATCGATATATCCTTGGTGGCGGGTCAGCACATTCAAGAAGACGGTGGGGTTCCGAGAAAGGGTGGGAACATATGAGACCTACTTATATCCTCGAGTTCCCATCTTTAACGTTATTAAATTGAACCGGAATAGTGCGAATCCTCCGTGCTCTCAGACTTTGCTCTGAACTTGGGCTCAGAGACAGTGCACGCCAAGGTTGAGTGGAAGACAACAGGAAAAAGGAGAAGTTCAAGTGTCACGGTGTCACTTCACATGATAAATGTGTCACGCGTGAAGCGACAACCTGTGGCGAGAGGCGCGAAAAAGTCAAGCCGTGGGCGATATGTATACATTTCCTTTGTCTTCCTGCTTTATTATCGGGCAAACATCTTCATCCGCCACTCCTCAGTGCCCTTGGCATCCGGTTTGGCCACCCTCTCCACTGGATCGACCAGGGTCCGTTTCGCTTTGTCGTCCATCCTCTGAGCCCACGAATCCTGGACAGCGACTTCAGCTTCTCCTAGCGGCTTCTTCCAGATCTCATCCACGCCATCAATGAGCTCCTGCTCAAACTCCGAGAGTTCGGCTTGCAACGCAAATCCCTCGGCATCGTGCTCCGACGTAAATTGAGAGAGATGTGGTAAAAGCTGTCGTGCGTCTCCTAGCGATACCAAAGATGCTAAGCAAAGAGAGAGGACATGCCGAGGAAACGCATACCTTGCGTGGCATTGAACCGCCCGACGAGCTTTGTGACAGACTGTAACAGGTATTCCTCCTCATCCACAGTGCCTTTGCGGCCTGCCTTCCGTTCGATCTTTCGTTTCGAACGAGAAGTGCGTCTGAAACGGCGTATTTGCACCTCGTGTAAGAATGAAGGGAGCAGTATGCTCACTTGGAGGATTTAGACATCGACGTGGGGGCCACGGTATACCGCGTAAAAGCAGTCGCGGGCATGGACACATCTGTCATGACATCGACATTGTGGAGATTCGCGTCTTCTTCCGTCCCATAGAATGCATCTAGAAAGGAGTAAGAGACGCCCTCCCATCTAGTGGCTTAGGCACACACCAGGCTCTTCTACCTTCCGGACCCGAAGCTCTCGGATGCGTTGAACCTGTTTTCGGAGCTGCTCCTTCATCTCGCCGATATCTTCAGATATATGGGCCCGACTCTCCAGAGCGCCAGGATAAATGATCTCGGAAAGGAGTGCTTGTGAATCTGTAAGCGTGGCCTGCACCAAGGAAGTAAGGGACTGCGTGCGCTGTAGAACTGATCTGGACTCACTATTCTGCGTGCCTCAGAGAAGCAGTTTCCCTGCACGAGCGCGATGACGGCCTCCCGTGTGTCTTTGGCGTAATCCAAGAGCACCCGTGCGGCGTCAGCATACCGCTTCTTGGATGCGAGGTCCTCTGACAACGCGATCATTAGCAAGCTTAAGCCATCGAGAAGACGCGAAACACACCTGCAACACGGTAACCCATCGCCGTGGTATCTTCCTCGGAGGCACCGGTGCGGCCGGCCAGGTCGAATAATTCCTGCCAGTCCAATGATTTCTCGTGTGCCACCATGGCCTTCGAGAGCGCCCCAGCGTTTACGAAAACTGGGAGGAACAAGGGTTAAACACGGTTTAAAATGACCGTGAGGGACACATACCTGACCCGGCCTGGCGGAAATCCCGACGCTCAAAGAGCCAGTCCCCATAAATCTCCAATATGTCCTGCAGCACAATGTCAATCGCGATGCGATCAAAGTGCTGTGATCAAAACCCACGTTGTACCGTTCCGTCCCCTTCCATATCGACATGGCCAGCTCATACAGCCGATGCTGCTCAATATAAGCCACGGCCTCAGCAAAATAGCTCGAGCCTGAAATCGTCAGAAAGCGGGTATTTATCTCAGGACAATCCTACCGGCAAGACTAAGGTTTCGCAGAGCTCCTTCGTGCCGCTTCAGGTGGTCGTCTATGCGGAACCGCTGGTAGTACTTCTCCAGCGAGCGGAGTTCACGCAGGAACGGGAGGTACTCTCGCGGGTCCTGCGAGGCGTCAGCAGTTCATCCCATCCATTCAATGAATGCTCCAACCTTCTGCGCGTGCTGGGCAATCATCAGCACAAGTGAGAAGTCGTACATCCCGAGCGCGGTATCGAAGAGCCGATCGGCATCGACCAAGAAGATGATGTACTTGACGGCGTCCTCGACGAGGTGCGGATCCGACTCTACGAAGTCTTCAGCATGGTCCGAGAACAAGTAACGAAGGAATGCATACCCCGCAGCCGCAGCAGGAGCGCCAAGCCGGCCTCGGGGTCTGGCGGGGTCTTCATCATGTAGGCCGTCAAGATGGAATTGACATATTTCGTGAGGTCTATTCGTTCCAGTTCGACGCGAATTGAGTCGCAGAGCTCTGCGATGTGCTCAGGGCTCGACGATCCTTGCCTAGCGACGACGTTAGCGGACGCCTAGGAAAGTAGGTGTCAAGAACCCGCACCCGACGCCCGTCAAAAACAAGTTGATGTGGTCCACCTCGTGCACCTGCTCGACGAACAGCGGCAGATTCTCCAAGAATGCCGCCCGGTCGTGTTCCACCAACGCACTCAGATCGATCCGGTGCTTCCGGCACGACAAAAACGCCTTCCGATAATTTCGGCTGCATCATCTCGGTCAGTTGCGCTGCGCGTCAAGAGGACGAAACGGAGACGCACGCGTCCAAATCCTGCTGCACGACCTCCATGACCAACGGCCGGGGATTTATGGTCTCGAGATTCCCGCGCGGCATCTGGAGGACCAGGCTCATGGCGCTCGATACCGCCACGACGATGCGCGACCCGCGCTCGACGCGGCGCTTGTCCCAGGTGCTTGGTATCTCCGGCAGATCTCCGTCCTCGTTGGGAACCAAAAGCGCGTTGAGAGAGGCGAGGGGAGCGAACGTCGCCTCGTGCGCGCTGGTCGTGAATATGACGAAGCCCGATGCGACGGTGAAGGACGTGGTGTTCGGAGCCAAGACGCGGGAGGGCGTTGAGCGCGCTGTCACGAATAACTTACCTGATGCGCCGAGGCCGGTATACAAGGCCGAGGACGCGTCGGCACTGTCCGAGGACGAAACTCGTGCACCCTGGGCGAGGAAGCAGAACTCCGGGAAAGCACCGATTTCAGTGACCGTCGCAGCACCGGAGTCGACTGGGGAACGTCCCGTCAGTGCAAACCGGGGAAAGTGGGCGGTAAACTCACCCTCGAACAGCTGTCCGCCGGAAGATTGCCATACAATATGCCCCTCGCTGTGGAGTAACCGACCGTTCTGGGAAGGCATCTCGACTATTGTGGACTCCTTGTTGATGTGAACGACGGTCACAACGTCGAGCCCCTGCGATGTTGACCCCAATAAATAGGCGGTGTCGGGAGCCGAAGGGAGTACAACTTGACGCTGGTGGAGCGCGGCGTCGCCGACGACGCCACCGAAGGTCCGCGCGGGATCCATTATCTTCGCAGGTCCGGGGGCAAGCCGCGTTTGGAGGGACCACACCTCGAGATACCCGGACTCCCAGAGTAAGGCAAGTGTATCTGTTGAGGGAGAAAGCCCCGCGTTGACGGGCGGCGCCCGCGCAGGGGACAGCGCTAGCTGGTGAGACGACATCGGCGGAGGGACGTTCTGTGAGCGGAAGGGCGTCAGCAGGATTTTTGCTGCGGACGAATCAGCAGAGGAATGACGGAGCAGGATGGAGACGCGCACATCCGTCGAGCACTGCGACTGTGCCGGAGTCATTTGGCGGGCGCGTGGAAGAGACGCACGTCTCCCATCCGTAGGTCCGTTGTATGATCGTGGCTGAAGTAGGGTTAGGATGGCAGCAAGGGAGGTTGTGGCGCGGACGCACTTGAGGTCGTTAGCACAACATGCAGGGCCTGTTCCGGATGCCATTCGACCGATGTGAATCGGCCTGGGCCAGACGGAGAAGAGGGAGCGGGTGTTTCATGCTTGAGGTACCTGCACAATGTTATGCACGTTGCGGGCAAAGTAAAAGAGGACCAGAACGTACCAGTGATAGTTGCCGGTCGTCCACAATTGAACTAGCAACGAGGCCTCAGATAAAACGGGATAACGAGGAGCCCAGGAGTCTCACAGATGTCACCCTCGTCCTTCTCGATCCAAAGACCTAAAACATTCGAGTCCGAGCTCCAGCTGAGCTCCTTGACTTTGTATCCCCACTTTCGGCCCTCCTCCCGCGGACCTGGCGCGATGGCCAGATCCGCGACCCGCACTGCAAACTCCCCGTGCCGCAGCCCATTCCGCTCGAAGAACACGACGTCGTGCCGGCCCTCCTTGCCGGCGCCCCCGCCCTCGAACCCGAAGCGCTGCGTCCCGACGATGAGGTTACCAGACGGCCGCCACGCCATCGCGTGCTCGAGGCCCGCGACGGCCTCGGAGGTGGACTGCAGCGCCGCCTGCCGGTCGTAAACGCGCAGGGTGCGATACCGCAGAGCGTCCGAGGCGGGGGAGAGCGACGAGACGACGAAGAAGGTGCCGTCCCCACGCCAACTGACCCGCGGCATCGCGTCGTCGTCGGGGCTCGCGCCGACGGCTCTGGCGGACGGCGCTTGGGCTGCGGCTTTCCCGAGCGAGCCGTGGAACTGCGTCTGCTTCGAGCCCCAGCCTACGTTTATGGGGACGTCTAGGATCGAGTCAGTGTGACCTCAGGGAAGGCCGAAGAGAGTCCACCTTCTCCGAATTCAGTTGTGAATAACGGCGCATCCGAGAGGCCGTCAAATGTGGAGGTCATTAGGGTCAATTTCTGCTCGCCTTCGCAAGCGTCAGAAAGGATGCAAGAGCGTTGGGAAATTTAGCGTACCAGTTACTATAGCCAGTAACGAGTCATCGGGACTCCAGGAGGCTGCCAAGATGCCGGGCTCTATCGTACCCTCGACTTCGGGCTATCTCCAACAACTTATTACAAGCACGAGGAAGCTGAGACCGGCGCACGCACCACTGGGTCTTCGGCGTCGATTGTGATCATCGTGATATCGCCACCGCGCATGAGAACCGCCAGGCGCCTCGAGTCGGGGAGGAAGCGGAAGCTCACGACCTGGGCAGTCGACGCGCCGAGGGGATTCGTCGTGAACATGGTTAGAATTGTCGGTGGATCGACCTAGATTTATTCGTACAGCTATCTCTCGCGTTTAGACGCAACAAATGCCTACCGTCGATGTACCGACTGTGTTTGCCTGTAGGATCCTCCATATCTTAACCTCGACATCGCCGTCCCTGTTCAGGCTCTCCGAGGCAGCATAGAGCACATTTTCGTCCAAATCGATAGCGGTTCGCGAGACCGAGAAGTCTGGGAGCGCAGTTATCAGCTCTGCGGCCAGCGAAAGATTCCGCATCGCGTCCAAGTCACGGTGTCAAAGCGCAAATTTTGGAAGGTTGTTTGGTCCTCGCAAACAACGTATTTTCTGTTACTCTTCCGCTCGGACTATGGGGCCTGTAAGAACGAATAAACCGCGCCGAGACGCGAATGAAGCATCCACCTCTGCAGTGGCAGGTTCTTCGAAGCCCAAACCAAAGTCAAGACATCCAAAACCCGCTCAGGAATCGGGCGCGGCACCAGGAGTCCAGAAGCTGAAATCCTCGCTGCGGCAGACGCGCAGACTGCTCGCTAAAGTCCTCCCAGGCGTTATTTTATTGGTCCGCATTTTCTGACGCTAGGTGGCAGGACAACCTCGCTGCGGACGTGCGCGTCGAGACGGAGCGACGGCTGAAGGCGCTCGAGGCGGACCTCGAGGTCGCGGAGCAGGGGAAGAAGGAGCGCACGCTTGCCGTGCGGTATCACAAAGTCAAGTTCTTCGGTGCATCTCGTCCGCTCGTTTGTTCCTCGATAAACGGTATTAATGCTACGCAGAGCGACAGAAGGTCGTGCGGAAATTGAATCAAACGAAGAAGAAAATTGCTACGACTGACACGCCGGAGCTGCAGGCAACGCTGCACGAGCTACGCGTGGATCTGAACTACATCATGGTCCGTTTATATTTCCCCTTGAGCTTTCGGTCTGATTGACTAAAACTGTTCACAGCATTATCCGAAGACGAGGAAGTATATATCGCTGTTTCCCCCGGAACTGCGCAAGGGCGAAACCCAGGAGCTTGCCAGCGATGCCGGGCGAGAGGAGGTACGCGCCTGGGTGCGAGCGCAGATGGCTGGGGGGGAATTGTCCGCGGAACCGGAGCTGCATCTCGACTCGAGGGGCGGCGGGGGCGCCGTTGACTGGGGTGGTGAGAAGAAGAAGACGAAGAAGAAGGCGGGGGGAACAGAACCCGAGATGGACGTTGAGCCAGAGGACGCCTTCTTCGGCGACGATGATGAGGGTGAAGATTCTGACGGTTCTTAGCGCATGTTTAGGTCCGAATTCCATTGCTGGTGTTTGGTGCTCAGGACCCTTTGCCTCTCACATCGATACTCGTCTTCCGTGCAAGAGGTCTGTCACGGTAGACAACGCCCGATCCATGGCCTTTGAGTGAGTATCATTCGGGATTTTACTTATCGAAGGTGCCTGCGATTGGCGGTGACTTCAGGGTCCTTGTACTTTTTTCAGTGACACTATCCAACGGGCAACCTGCTTGATCAATTTCCCGCGCTGGTGCCGTACAGGCAAGGTCAACGGCTGAGGGAGTACCTGAGTCCTCGTCCTGCTCAGCGTTCGCGCGAAACCTGGTCCTTGGTTTATTTCCGTTGCTCTTCGCGCTAAGTATACCGCTTGCCTTCCTTGTATTTTCCTGGGCCGACTCTAACTTATCGACTGCGAATACCGATCTGTCTTCTGCCACCTGTGAAGCTGTTGTCTGTCTGGAGACTTGGAGCTTGGAGTATAATATGCGCACGCGCCAAGTCGGTACGTCAATTTTTTTCTTGACCGACACCGACATTTTCTAGACTGATGATGTCTACACCTCCGATCAGGTTGCTACCCACTTGACTTGCGATGTCAAGCTTCCTTCTATCGAGCGCCCAGCCAAATTGAAGCAATTTTCAAGCAATTTTGCATTGCTTCGAGAGCCGGCTAGACCCTTACAGCCTCCGAGGCTCCGCCTAACCCTGAAAATCACTGCGGCCGCCAAGTGCTGATGGCGCTACCTATACCCGACGCGCAACGATGGATCGCTCAGAGTGTGGCGCGGAGTTTGTGCGATCGGAGGACGCAGTAAAAGTTGATATCACATCTGTACCATACCCAAGGAGAATTACTGGGCACCCAAATGCCATTCTCACGTTTCAGGCACCCCGCGACGCGTTAATTGTCGGGAGCAAATGGGGTTGTGGGATAGATAGTGGGCACGTGCCGGCAAGCCCCGAGTGCACCTTTTATGGAACTTTGCTGTCAACTCTCCGTCTCTCTTACTCGCAAGGCTCGAAACTGGCTTCCTTAAACCCCCCATCGCTAGGGCTAACCCCTCCATGAGCAACGGTTCCCCCTCAGCCTACCTCTTGTGGGCCCTCCTGGCCGTCTCTGTGCGTCCCCACGTCCATCGGATCTGCGGTTTTCTCATCACACGCCGTTATTTCCTTCCCCCCCTCTGCACTGAGACAGTTTTTCACTTTTATGCTCATACATCTATGGAGCTACGACAAGTTCAAAGTGGGTACACCACTCCCCCCGGTCTGAAAGCTCACCGACGCTGTTTCCAGTGCCTTAGATGGGACTCAGGACGACAGCCAGGCGCTTTCAAACGAGTCATGACGTGCGTATATCCCAGCGATATCTTGCCCGCTCGTCTAATCTCGACCGAACAGGTACTCGTATTTTGCTACGGTACCATTGTTGATGGTCTTTAGTGTGGCTTATGACCGCACTAAAGTACCAGGAGGGTGCGTCTTAAGGAGGCGATCCAACTCCGAAATCCATTGACCCGGGTTCTAGGTTCTATCAATGGGGAGGATGGAACCAGTAAGCGAGTCGTGGTTCGGTCGTTTTCGCTGCTCATGGCCCACCCAGTAATGGCCCGTCCATTAACCGGCTGGCAAAAACCCCACCTCCGGTGGATTGTCCCACTTTATTTCGTGCTCAGTATCGCCTGGTCGCTTGAATTGTGCGTTTCTTCACTTGATGCTCTCTATTGAATCCTGACATCATCTTTAGAGTGACCCATCTCGAAGGTGACGCAATGCACGCCTCCCTAATCCAGACCGGCCGCTTATTTCGACAGTAGAACTCACCTTCTGGCTCTTCCTCCTGCATCAGGGGCCTAAGAAACGCGAATGGTTTCACAGCTGGGAGTTCCGGTCCTGGAAGCTTGGTACGTCTATTTCAAATCAGCCCTTGATCGTGGCCCACAATCCTGGATGCAGGCAGCCTAGTCGCGATCTTGGGCATGCCCCTGACCACTCTCATGAAACGGCATGAGATTGAGACTGTAAGCCTTCCTCAGCGATGGGCTGCTTCGTCCCCTCACCCTCTCAAAGTGCGAGGCCTGGATCTTCCTCGGCGGGGCCTCCGCGGGCACCTTTACAACAGTCTGCTTTTTCTACGTCCTCGCCAAATTCCCAGGCTTCATACGGAGCGTCAAGGCTGAAGGGGCAGAACCAGATGTGGTCGTAAGGCTATCAACTTTCTACCACCTAAACGTAGGTTCTCCTCCTTTCCGCCGAAAACGAAAACTAACTGACACACGACCAGTGCATCCGCGTCGTCTTTGTGAGTCTATATCCTTCTGGCACCACCACACGCTTAATGCCCCTCCTTCAGCGCATCCTTTTTACCGTCCCTTTATTAATCCTAGCGGTGGATGCGCTGTTCGACAGGACATTTGTAGTCGTTCGTAGCTCGTAAGTGGTTATCGCAATTTGCCTTGACTCGCACCTTAAATCTCCCCAGGTTTTGGTCAGGTACATCTACTCAAAGCTCGTTTCATAGTACAGCACTCACCTGCGTCTCAGATATCCTGCTGATGATGGGTGGCATTGGATGCTTCATCTCGTCTGCGATCACTATGCTGGTGAGTTCATCAACGTGCGCCGCATCCGCAGGAGCTGACGTGTAGTTTCAAGATCTTCTTCCCCCGGTCAATGACAATCGAGGCTGGCTACAAGGCGCACGCACTGAGCCAGCCCTCCAAGCACGCCACTTCGCCGAGCGAGCTTCCCGATTACGAACGCCACGACTCGCCCCTCCCGTCGCCGAAATCGATGACCTCCGTCGACAGCGTGCAGCGGCCCGACATCCACGTCTTCCACTTGTCCGACGAGCAGATCGACCTGGAGACGGACGCGCAGCACGACGGGACGCTCCCACGGCACTACCCCCGCAGTGCGCTGCGCCCGCCGTCCGGCTCGCGCTCGGATGACACCGTATGGGACGGCGCGCGCATCGCGTCGACGTCGCAGCTGAGCCGGCACGAAACCTTCAAGCCGCCGATGTTCGTCAACGGCACGCCCATCTACGTCGAGGAGGTGCCGCCCACCCCGCCATACCCCGCCGTGCATCCCTATGTGAGTGTCGTTACCCCCTCGTCTCGGCCAGCGGACTCACGCGCCGCGCAGGCTATGAACTTCACGTCACCCATTGATCTGCTGGAGGACGCCTCATGATACTATATGAATCAAACTACGCCGGCAACCGACTCTCTCAGCGCCTCGCGCGGGACCAGTGTGGATCTGCGTCCCGCGCCCTATCTATCCGGCACAGCTGGTGCTTCCCCACCTACCCCCACCTTCTGTATCCATCTGTCGTCCTTTTCATTTTTTCTCGCCGTCAGTGCCCGGATTAGGAAACCCATCTATTCTTACTCTTTATCTAACTATATAGTTTTGGATTTGTTGTACCACTAGATATGAAACATGTAACTTGTACTGGTCGGTTTCGGACGGAGTTGTACCTCCTTGATCCGTCGCGGTTAGGTCAGTGTCAGTCCTGTGTTATTTCTACCCTACTCATGTGTTATCAGAATCTTCTCAGATCTCAAAAGTACCTTAGCTATGTACCACATTGCTGCCTATCATGAAGTAACGTAGATACCCTACCAATACTGTCACCAGAGCGCTGGGAGTCTTTGACGAGAATGTCTACATAAATCCTCCAAAAGTTCTTGTCAGACTTTCAAGTCCCGGATCCGAGCAGCCTTCAAAGACGATCGCGGATCGGGCAGACCGCGCACATTGGAGATCTTGAATCACGAATTTGCCGCTACCTCCTAACATCAGAGAGCCCGTCTTCCAAGTCACCTAACAGCTCCTGGACCTTCCGCAACAGCTTCCGGACCTTGAGCGACAGCTCCTGGTCCCTCTTAGGCATTTCCAACAGCGGATTCATACGCTCGATCCTCACAGCATTCAACGCTTTCTCAACGCTTTCTTGATAACCAGCATAGCCGATTGATCATATGTACTGCCCGCCATGAGCACGTATCTTGTGAAAAGTCCTCTCGCCGCTCTCGAAAGCATCTCCCAAGATGGACGATTCCAGAATAACACACTTTACTGCGTTCTGGACTCTTATGCCGGGCTTCTATGAGGGCCTGAACGCTGTTGGTGAATCTATCGCAATAATGTGAATGTGCAAAAAGAATGCTCGGCCCTGGAATCACGAAGTGGGTGTCGGTGGGGGTGAGTCGGCAGCGCACGGTCGGCGAGGATCTGCAGCGCGTGGTCGGTGGGGGTATGTTGCGCGTAGTCGGCGAGAGTCTGTAGTGCGTGGTAAGGCAGTGGTTGAGAGCTGCAGGCTTCTAGAAAATCTGCAAGCAGGCTGGCTTTGGCGTCGAGAAATCTGGTGGACACGATATAAAGGAGGTTGAGATAACGGGTTCCCATTTCCACATCGTCGTCGCAAGTTTCAAAATCGAAATGATCGTCAACTTCTAGCACCTGAACGAGAGTGCTCTGAGACAACAGAGGGTGCGATAGGGATGAATTCAGCTCATCCCAGTCAGATTGGGCTGGGGCCGCATTCTTCGAGTCCGGTGGCAGCTACGGAACCATTTTGAACCATGTCTCAGGCCCTCTCGGCTGCGGCCTCCTTAGCCTGCTCTTCCACCAGCTGCGCTCGATCCTGAGCTTTCTAGGCAGCCAGAGCTTCAGCTGCCTCTACCCGTTGGACGGCGGCATCTGTCCCTCTCTTTTCAAGCTCTGCCTCCGCTTTTTGATATTCTTCGCGGCTCGGGGTATCTTGGATCGAGCTCAGGCGACGAAGCGTCGAAGTAAGCCCGCGAGTGTGTGGCGTGTAAGGTACACGGCCCTGTTGGTCCCTCACCGGTGTCATGTCAACCACAGAAGACATTGGAGAGGACATGGGAGGCTCCAAAGATTGAGCGCGCTGGGGAGAAGCCTGGGGTGTGTGGAACCCGCCTGACGCTACGCGAGCAGGAGAGAGACCTAAAAGGACCTGAAGGGAGGATAGCGATGCATCTGGTTGGCTGTTTTCGGGAGTGGAGGGCCGCGGTGGGGTGTAGTAATCCTGTGGCGCCATGGGAGACGCTGGGAGGCTGTTGGCCCTCTGCATGCGGCGGGTTTTGGGCTTCGGAGGGACATAGTCCTCGTCGGAGTCTTCTCTTTGACGTTTGAACACCATTCGGGCGAGAGGGAGTGACGTGCGGTGAAGATGGGTGGATAGCCCCTAAGCGGGAGGGCCAAAAGTAAAAGTCTTGTATACAGCTCAGTTCCGGCTGAATCGAAAATCTGAAAACATACGGAGCCTTAGAATTAGAGTCCCTAAAAAACTGTCTCTTACGATTTGTGGAATGAGGAAGTTGGTCCTCGACCTTTTGCGAAATTTCGTCAAAGTTTTTAAAAGATTTCGGCAACTTCCGACTGTGCTAAAACCCGTGATTATCTTCCAGTCCCTATCGGCGACTGATCAAACGACTATCTTTGATTTTCCGCAACATCGATAGGTACTTGTTCGAGTCTAACGAAATGAACAGTAATCCCAATCTCCAAGCTGTTGCGCAAGAGCGTGGAATAGAAGATCTAACGGAGCATCTTTCACTGAGAGAGCACAGATATTCCACAAGGCTTTGAGGCACGCGACCCTATAACGCAACTCAACGTCCGGCGCAAGAAGCCCACTATGGGAATGAAGCATGAGATCAAGCAGGCGGTCGCCCAATCGGACCTCGCGATCGTCAGGGAGTGTCTGAATGAGATGATCATATTGGTATTTTCTTCCAGAAGGCCGGGCCCCCACAACACGTCTGGGATCCCGTCAGTGAATGGTTCCAGCTCGGTGCCGTCGACTAATGATCTCATGGCCCAGCAAAGCGAACGCCCCTCCCGCTTATCGCGCTTCGCAGAGGGTTCTGTTGCTTGGCGGATCATAACCTGGACCATCGTCTCGTCTGCCGCGTTTTCGACGCATTATTGAGGTCGTCCAAAACGAATGGCCACAAGGACTGATATCTGCAGGCAAAGTTGCCTAATCCGCCAGAGGACAGTGGAGAACGGGGTTCGGTACGGGCAGTCAAAATATATGAGTGGCAGGAGGGTGAGTGCAGGATAGAGCGACCACGATGGCGAGGAGTGCGGCTGCCACAATCGTGACCGTGTGGTTAATGGGCAGCAAGAATGCTACGAGGCCCGCGAAGAACAAAACGAGCGACATGTGCCGCAGAAGGGGTACAAGGTCCACCAACACATGTATATTGAACCGTTTGAGCCCGTAGTACAGGTAGGAGAAAATCCGAGCGCGAATGACGGGGGACGGTCGCATATCGGCTTTTTGAACGAAGTTGCGCGCCCATTGCTCAACGAGCGTAGCAATCAGGGCACAGGATAGACTCAGACCGAGGTTGATGAACCAGAGGGTGTTGCAGAGCACCGAAGTCGCTGGGACCACGAATGTAGCGGGAAGCGGTGCTTCGAACGTCGTGCCGCTCGCGCTGGCCGCCAGCTGGTTGGATATTTGAGCCAAAAGGGAAGTAGTCGTGTCTCCCGAGTCCGGCATGAAAGTCTTGTAGCTCTCGATCAGGAAGGCCGTTAGACTCGCAGAAAACAGCGCGGCTTGTGAGGATGATTGAGCGTCTAGTATCTAAGACCTGATTCCATTGTTCCAGGGACTCACAAAGATCAGCATGCCATCCATATCTCCTCTCCAGCTCTCAACCAGAGCTTTGTCGTACTTCTCTGCCTCTGAGATGTACACAGACCCGATTTTGGCACATGAACCTTCCAAATCGTCTTGATTGACTGGGGACGATCACGTCGATCAGACGTCATTTTCAAGCTGGAAGAATGAACAACCCTCGATCCGCGTCAAGAATACCCTTATTCGCATCGCCCATGGCAGTAAGAGTAGCGGTCAACGAGTCAGTAACGTCAACGACGGGCGCCAAATTGAGGTCCATCATGATAACGCGCCAAGTTGAAATTGTTTGTCCGGATCACGGAAGACTGATCGCAAAATTCTCCAACCGGAGTTTCAACGTTCAACGGCGACATCAAAACTCAAAATGGGCGCAATTATGTAGTCTTGAATTAGATGGCTGAAGCCTAAGTTAGCCTTGAAGCCGCACAGTTCGGCAATGAAGGTTGAGGTAGATGATGGCTACCTAAGTACTATAACTTGAATGCTATCATTTTGAACAAGGTGCTCAGAGTGACAGAGTCAGATGAGCTTCAAGCTTCGAGACTCGGACGGGGTCCAAGATAAGTACAGTAAATTTCGGTCCGCAGTTGGATACAGTTACATATGTCTTACTATAATTACAAGAAAAAGCTTTTCAACTTCACTTCACCACAATCGTGAACCAGTCTTCGGACCAGCCGTAGACGCGCCGAAGGCGAGAACCAAGCTGGCGGATTCTTAACGGAGTGAGCTCGGGGTTAGGATGAGGCCTTGGGGGTAAATATTAGCAGATGCAACGTTCACTTTAAGCGGGATGAGTGTCACCGATGAATTGTTAGTGGACGGTCCTTGGGTGAAGGAGGGATGAAATTGACTGCGGAACCGGGGGTGCTGTCGTCAATCGTAAAGTTCAGGGAACGAAATACCTGCGGGTTGAACGGTCAAGGACGAACTGGTTTTGGCAGGCACGCAATAAACGAACCTTGCAGATGTCCTTCCAAGTCACCTTGCCCTCAGAACTTGTCCCCTCGATTTTGTCGCGAAGCAGGCGGTGTATGATTTTTACCGTCTTCCTCGGTAGTTCGTATACCGCATGTTCATTCTGTGGAGGAGGGTTCATCACTGGTGCGATTTCTATCTGGGGCTCGTCGCCGTGTTCTGGATATTCGCCTGGCAAGGTAGGGCGAGACTTAGCCTTGACAGAATTTTCTGGAGAGGCGCTTGATTTGAGGTAAGAATGAGAGGATTGTACGCGCTCGGAACCCGATGCGACCGAAGGCGGTACATATGGGCTGCTCTCTGGATCTCTGCTATCGTGCCATTGCGGCGGCCGCTCCTCCACTGCCGCAACCTCCCAATAGTCGTTGATCGACTTGGCCGCGTTTTTAAGGTATGCGTTGTCGATGCCTTTCCAGAGGGCCAGGAGCCAGTCCGGTTCCGCGCTATTGATGAATTTCTTCAACATGTGGGGAACAAAGTTGAGTCTGTAGATGGGGTCTCCGCCGTAGAACAAGCCGGTCCACGAGGTGTCCCATCCCGGGCGGCGAGGGATAGTCGGGGAGGGAATGGGGGAGTTGCGATATAACTCCTGGATTGACTCTGCCTTGCACGGACGGAGGAGAAAATCCATAAATGTTGTCAATGACGCGTATTCCGACAGAAGCTTGCTGATACGCTTTGTGATATGGGGCGTCGCAACCGAGTCGCATCGGATGTACCCGTCTATGGTCCGGAAACACTCGGGGGATTCCCAGATTGTTTCCGGATCGCAAAGGCGAAGAAGGGATCGTTCCAGACTGGGTAATGCCTCCTCGAGAGCATTCGGCTTTAGGCTGACTGTCACTTCTTCCAAGTATCTTCCCATGTTGAACACGGTGGATCCGTCCTGGCCGCAGTTCAATTAGTCACGATGAGATGAAGTGACCGGATAACGAACCCATTCAACATCGAAAAAACGGCCAAAACGCGCGGAGGATGCCAGAGCGCGGCGGAAGTAATGCGAGAGGTCCTGGCATAGCTCGGCGAGGCAGACACCCTTGATCTGCAGGATCAAACTGTGGATTTTGGGATTCTTGAGGATATCGCGCTCTGCTGTTTTCGTGGTATAACCTAGGCTCTTTAGTTCCTTGAAAGCCTTGCCTATCCAAGTCCAGACGGACAAGAAATGGTAGACATGATAGACTTGGGCTTTGAACGCTCGCCCAAGGAAGAAGGACAATTCTTGAACCCTCTTCGGCGCTGGGGAATTATCCGCCGTCACGAAGTAGACAAACACTGCCGTACCGGGACCACTGCCAAGATCCTCGTTGATCTTATCCCACAGGTAATTCGGGTCGGTTCGCATGGCAAGAATCTCGTCTTCGTAGAACTGGATTTGTCGTTCGATGAGCTTGCTCGTGAGCTCGACGGACGATGGTGGGAGTTCGGCGCCAATGCCGATGCTTTCTGAATAGTAGTGAGTAATTACAAAACCTGGAGGGTAGGTGTCCATACCTTGCAGATCATACATAAAATCACGCAACGACCCTTTGGTGTCTAGTTGGGGAGCTCTTGGAGCACGACGGGCACGCTGTTCGCTCGCGCGGATACATAAATGCATCTGCAAGACTGACTAGAAGTACCTGACTCTCGCTCGCCAGTCCGGCCTTCCAAACGGCTTGAAGGTCGACCATTTCGAGCAAAAGTCGCAGGGCCGCTACCTCGTCCGTGCCGTCTGACAAGAGTTTCTCCAACACTTCGGGACGATAGATGGATCGAGCCATGGCTTTCATCCGGGCGTCGTCCAAAGCATGGAATCTCCTTCTCAAGGCAGGGAGGTTGGTGAGTTCGCTGTCGCTAATTGGCGCCATGGTGGTACGACGAGAAGAGAGTTGACGTTGAGGCCTTGTGACTGGTAAATAGGCGCCTGTGGGCACCTTCTGTGGCGTGAGCAAGACGTGAGCCTTCCGGTGCCAATGCGGATGGAATTTAAAAATGGACTGAGGGTTGTCTGTGGGTTGTTTTTTTATCATCCATCGGCCTTCTACCGGTCTAGCCCAGTGTCATATAGAAGGATTTGAATCGCGACGATTCCATCATGAACTCCATAAGTCGGAATCCGTACTGGTTGATTTTTCCTTCCGACAGTTCGAGACTCACGCCACAGATTCGAAGGAAAGGGAGCTCTGTCTCAAGCTCATTGCAGGTAAAGAGTCGACTTTTATTCATGAAGCCAGGGCCAGCAAGCAATCCGGTCTCTGTTTGACCGCAATTTATTAACTGTTTGAGCTCGGATTTCGACTCAGCACTTTGAAGAGTGAACTTAGGGGATAAATACATCGAGTCTTGAGTTAAAAACGGCCCTGTTGAGGTGAGCCGGGAACCCAGGTCAGCAGGTAAGACGAACGCGCTGTTTGCACATATTTGGCTCCCTTTTCCCTTTGCCACCACCATGCAGCCTTCACCGCGCCCGGCTGTGTCCCCCCTCCCGCGTGTCAACACGCAGACAAAGGTCCTCGACACCGCCCATGGTCGTATTCTTTGTATTGCAGACATCCGTGGCCGACTTTCGGCGTTGAATGACCTTGCGAGGGAGGCCAACGCACACGCCATCATACACACCGGCGACTTTGGCTTTTTTGAAGCGAATTCTCTCGACAGAATAAATGACAAGACACTGCGCCACCTCACCATGTACTCCCCGCTCATCTCCTCCTCCCAGCGCACCCATCTCCTTGCACCGGACAACCCACCGGCCGTCATCCGTTCCACCGTCAACATTGCGCTGCTCTCCGAGTTTCCCCTCCTTCTTTCGGGCCAGTTGAAGCTCAGGGTACCGGTGTACACCGTCTGGGGTGCGTGTGAGGACGTGCTGGTCATCGAGAAATTCCGCTCCGGGTCCTACGCGATCGAGAACCTGCACCTGCTCGACGAGGCGACCACCCGCTGTCTCGACCTCGGTGGCGTCAAGCTGCGCCTGCTCGGCCTCGGCGGCGCGCTCGTCCCCCACAAAATGTTCGACAACGGCGACGGCAACGCCACCATCGCCGGCGGCCAGGGCACCATGTGGACCACCGCCCTCCAGATCGGCGAGCTCGTCGACACGGCCCAGCGCGTCTTTGACCCCACCGAGACCCGCCTGCTTGTCACCCACGCGAGCCCCGGCCGCGAGGGCCTCATCGCCCAGCTCGCCCTCGTCACGAAGGCCGACCTCACCGTCTCCGCGGGCCTCCACTTCCGCTATGCGACGTCGTACAACGAGTTCAGCGTGCAGGGCGCGTTCGAGGGGGTCCGCGCAAAGCTCGTCGCCGGCAAGGAGAACTTTGACCGCGTGTGGGAGAGCGTCAAGACCCAGGTCGACGCCGTCATCGATGACCACCAGCGCGTGCTGCTCGACAAGGCCCTTAGCGTCGTCGAGCGCATCCCCACCGCCGCCGCCGGCGAGGAGCCCGCGTGGAAGAACTGCTGGAACTGGAACCTGTGCGATGCAGCGTACGGCTCGCTCGTGCTCGATGTCAGGGAGGGCCGCATCAGCGCAGAGCTCAAGAGCCAGGGTGCGTGGTGTTCTGTTCAAAGTTGTTCCCCGCTGACAACCCACCAGGCTTCAACTACGCGTACCGCCGCACGGCCACCGCCGCGCCCACACCTAACTCCGTCACCTCCGCGCTCCCCGCCTCAAAATCCGCCACACCCGTGCCCGTGCTCGAGGCCTCCAAAGACAGCTCCGCCCCCTCCACCCCCGCCTCCGCTAACCTCAAGCCCGCCGCCGAGAAGAAAAAGAAAGAGAAGAAGGAGCGAAAGGACAAGGACAAGGAGCCTGCCGCTGCCGCCGCCGCTGCCGCTCCGTCCGCCGGCCCAGCGGACTCGACGTCCTCTCCCGCCCCCGTGGACACCGAACCTGCGGCTGCGGGCGCGGCCCCCGACGCCGCGCGCGAGCTCAAGTCGCCCACCGAAGGCGCGCGCACGCCCAAGAGCGCGCGCGCATCGCGCAACCCGTGGACCATCTTCATGAAGATGTCTGCGTCGATATCGGTCGCGGACCCGGATGTGCGCGAGTTTTTTGGGGAGGCGAAGGGTGGGGTGCGTGCTTTCGCTTTTGGCTTCCGGTTCGTGAAGCTGACGGTTTCGATTCCGCTAGATCACGAAAATCACGCTGCCGCCGCCGTTTGCGGGGCGCCCGCAGCGTCTGGGGTACGTCGAGTTCGGGGACGAGGAGGCGATGCGTGCGGGGCTGGAGAAACATTTACCTGTGAGTCCCCGTTTCGTGGTCTTCCTCTTCTGTCCTCCATTCCCATCCCTTCTCTTTCGCGATCACTGCCACTGAAAATGTGTCCACTCTTATTCTTCTGTTCTCTTCCGTCCCTCCCACGTGTTCCCACTGACCCTTCCCCACAGAAAATCAAAGACACCGTCCCAGAGGTCAAGCAGGCGACGGAGCGCGCGGACCCACCGCACAGGGGCGGCGGGCCGGTGCGTGGGCGCGGGCGTGGCGGCGGGGGCGGGGGCGGGTATGCGGCACGAGGGTTTGCGGCGGCGGGACTCACGCGGGGAGCTCCGCGGGGAGATGGGCAGGGCGCGGGTGCAGGTGGCGGCGGGGCGGCTGCGGCGGCATAGTCTTTCGCCGGTCGCCTGGGGATGGGACGGGTCGCGATGGGGCTTGGACGTGGACGTGGACGGGACGCGATGGGCTACGGGGGTCACGATCGTGAGCAGGCAGCTTTACTTTGTGCTACCCATTTCTTTTTCGAAAAGGTCCCGAGCCGGGATGATTGACGTCGGGGTCGTGGTATGATAGTTGCTTTCCGCGCGCTGTTTATCTTAATCTGGTTATATCTGAATGGATCGTGCTGGCTAATTCTTTCTTTCTTTTTGGTCGATGCGTATCGTTAGCTATAGCCTGGCGGTATAAATTGGTGAGGGTTTGCGTCGACTCAGTGATTAGTCGCGGTTTTGTATAATCATGATGTGTCACATTGTCGGCGGCGTCTGACACTGTCTCAAAGCAATGGGCGATGCGGAGCACGGTACCCAGACGGTGGATTCAGGTCCGTTCACTGTTCTGACTTGAACGATTGGCCTGACCGGTACCGTCCTCAGTCAACCAAGACGACTTGGAAGCTTCATGTGCCCAAATCTGGTCTGTATACATCTCAGAGGCAGAGAAATACGACAAGGCCCTGGTTGAGAGCTGGAGAGGAGATATGGATGGCATGCTGATCTTCGTGAGTCCCTAGAACAATCGAGTCAGCTCTATACTAGACACTGACTCATTATCCTCACAGGCCGGGCTGTTTTCTGCGAGCCTAACGGCCTTCATCATCGAAAGCTACAAGACTCTCATGCCAGACTCGGGGCACACGACTGCTGCTCTCTTGGCTCAGATATCCAACCAGCTGGCGGCGACTCGGAGCGCGAGCGGTTTGACGTTCGAAGTACCGCTTCCCGCCGCATTCGTGGTCCCAGCGACTTCGGTGCTCTGCAACACCCTCTGGTTCATCAACCTCGGTCTGAGTCTATCCTGTGCCCTGATTGCTACGCTCGTTGAGTAATGGGCGCGCAACTTCGTTCAAAAAGCCGATATGCGACCGTCCCCCGTCATTCGCGCTCGGATTTTCTCCTACCTGTACTACGGGCTCAAACGGTTCAATATGCATGTGTTGGTGGACCTTGTACCCCTTCTGCTACACATGTCGCTCGTTTTGTTCTTTGCGGGCCTCGTAGCATTCTTGCTGCCCATTAATCACACAGTCACGGTTGTAGCAGCCGCACTCCTCGCCATCGTGGTCGCTCTATACTGTACCCTCACCCTCCTGCCACTCATATATTTGGACTGCCCGTACCGAACCCCGTTCTCCACTGTCCTCTGGCGGATTAGGCAACTCTGCCTGCCTGCAGATATCAGCCCTTGTGGCTATTCGTTTTGGACGACCTCAAGAATACGTCGAAAACGCGGCAGACGAGACGACGGTCCAGGTTATGATCCGCCGAGCAACAGGACCCTCTGCGAAGCGCGATAAGCGGGATCGGCGTTCGCTTTGCTGGGCCATGAGATCATTAGTCGACGGCACCGAGCTGGAACCATTCATTGACGGGATCCCAGACGTATTGTGGGGACCTTCTGGAAGAAAATATCAATATGATCATCTCATTCGGGCTCTCCTCGACGCTCCCGACGGACGGTTGGGCGACCGTCTGCTTGATCTCATGCGTCATTCCCATAGTGGGCTTCTTGCGCCGGATGTTGAATTGCGCTACAAGATCGCGTGCCTCAAAGCCTTGTGGAGTATCTGTACTCTTTCAACGGAAGATGCTTCATTACACCTGCCATTTCATGCTCTCAGTGCGCAGCAGCTTGGAGTTTGGGATTACTGGTCACCTCGTTCAATCAACGTCAGACATCGAGAGCTTCACAAGTACATGTTCCCTGCGCGCGCCCTTCTTGGCTGGAGCATGCTCCGTTCCTTTGACATCCTCACGCAAAACTTGAAGTCCGATCTACAAAAATTGGAAGCTGATGTGCAGGTCGGGAGCGTGGGTAGTTTCGATGCCGTTCGGATGGCGTTGGATCGAATGCTTCAAGATTCTTGGAATTTCTCTATAGTGCTGCCATCCACAACTCCCCGTGTTAGTTCCATCGACGAGGAGGCTGTTAGGCAACTTTCTGCTTGCATATCGTCCCACCCCTGTCCCACACACCATCCTGGCTGCAGAAAGTCCGGTCTCTTCTCAGCGACTCAGAAGATTATCGCAATGACGCCGGGCACATCATTCTATCCACATTTTTGCAAGACTCCCTCAGTGAACCGCATGAACCGAATACACTGTACGAGTTCCGATCAACCCTCGAGATACTCCAGTCCCAGTTGTCCCCACCCTCGGAACGTCGAATGGATACGTACACTCATCTGCTTCAGAGGATCGGGAGGATGGATGCTCCGGCGGAAAAGGAACTGGAGCGACAGTCACAACACGGCGGCGATGGTGGTTGTAATGTCCTCCTTGTTCCCCATTGCAAGCGGCTCGCGACCTCCGCGTCGGATCGACCTTGATAGCATAAACACTCTGATATCATACATCGCCGCTCATTTGTATGATGGAGTGCTCATACATGTGCTCTATAATCAGCCATACGACGCTACTCAGTTGTGGGCCGCCATTACGGAGTATCTAGTCTCCAATTGTCCGCGGTCAAACACTATGGAGGCAACTTTGGAAGTCATGTGTGGTTTATATCGCTGGTTCAGCGAGATCTTAAGCTTCAATCCGGCCGACCTTCATGCGAGCGAGCCTCGTTTCAGTACCTCATCTTGGTTTAACGAATACACCCTGTCAACCTTACAATCTAGTCACATCTGTCCGCCTTACCACTCTATGCTGGCGATAGTCAAGACTCGGATTTTGCTAGCGCTTACGCGTCGACTGAGCAAGATCTACGAGCGACTCGCGAAGGGGGAAATTATAGCATATACCCCGGACTTCCGTGAAAATCTCACGGAGCGCTTGCGATTGATAGGAATGACCCCGAAACAAGATATAGACGAATCATCTTCCACAATTCCACAGTTGCCACCGGACTCGAGGAATGTCGTCCCAACCCAGTCTGATTGGGACGAAGTCAATTCGTTCCTCTCGCACTCACTGTTATCGAAGAGCACTCTTGGTCAGGTGCTAGAAGATGACGATAATTTCGATGTCGAAGCTTGCGACGACGAGGCAGAAAAAGGGGCTCGTTATCTGCACAGGCTTCACATCGTATCCACCAGATTTTGCGACGCCCAATTCGTCTTGCAGACAGATTTCTTAGAAGCATGCAGCTCTCAAACCCTACCTTACAATGCGCTAAATACTCTCACCCACCACATTCACAATGTTTTGATTCCAGACTTCAGCATTCTTTTCACGCATCCAGATCATCGGAATAGATTCGCCAACAGCATTCAGGCTCTCATGAAAGCCCGAACCACGACTCCTGGAGCACACTGAAGTGTGGGAACACTTCATTCTAAAATCAGCGATATTGGGAAACGCCCTGGAAAGGGCCAAGGCCGTATTACCCGTGCTACGTGTTCATGGCGGTCACTATGACTATGATCAATCAGCTGTGTTGGTCATCAAAGACACGCTGGAAGAGTCCGCCGAAAGCGTCCGAGGATCTTCAGATACGTCGGGAGAGATGAGTCAGAAGGTTCAAGAACTTCTGGGTCGCTTGAGTTACTTTCTAGAGGAAAGCACTGTACTCACCACCGCCCCCGTCGAGCAAGCGAGTTGAGTGTAGATTTTTTGGATCGGCGAAGCTGCCAGTGCACTGGTTGGAAGCTGGGGATGATGGTTCTCAACTTAAAAAACTGGTTCTTTCTACATAGTCCATTTCGGTAGGCAGGAGGTATACTGGGGATGTATACTTATCTTGCACAATTGTCGCATTCTCGTGCCGTCGCGATCCTAGTGCCCATCACGGGATCGTGATACCTGTCCACGTGGCCGCAAGAAGCGCGTGATTCCCGAATTAGCAGCTGAATTCCGACACCCATCCCGCATAACCCCCCACTCGATTTCTCACCCACCGACTATGCTGAGAACTGGTATACGTGCACTGGCTGCTGTCAGGACCCGGCCCACCCTTCCTTCCAGGTATTTTCGTCATTTTCTGCGTGGAATTGCAACTAGAAGCGCCGCACAGGTTATTCACTTCTTCGCGATACATTCGCTCCGAGGATCCACCATTGAATTCGCTGGATGTGTATACGGAGGAGGAGACGATGCTCCGAGAAGCCGGTGCGTTCTCGCAGGCGTGACTTCTACTGAACGAGAGTTCTCATGGATATCAAGTCCAACGATTTGCGACGGACGTTGTGGGCCCCAAGGTCCGGGAGATGGACGAGAATGAGCAGATGGATCCCGCAATAATCAAGGGGCTTTTTGAGCAAGGGGTACGAGATCCGGTCTAGACATCTCCAACGATTTTAACAATCTCTTTTCCAGCTCATGGGCGTCGAGACCAGTGCAGAGCACGGGGGTGCTGAATCATCCTTTACTTCTGCCATTATTGTAATCGAAGAACTCGCAAAGGTCGACCCGTCGGTCTCCGTTCTGTGCGACGTGCACAACACCCTCGTCAACACCATCTTCCGGAAGTACGGGACGAAGGAGCAGCAGGATAAGTGGCTGCCGCAGTTGGCTGAGTCGAAGGTGCACTCATTCGGCTTCCACTCCGGCGGGGTCTGACGCCTTCCTAGCTCGGGTCGTTCTGCCTGTCCGAGGCTGCATCTGGGTCCGACGCATTCGCCCTCCAGACGCGCGCCAAAAAAGACGGCGACTCGTGGATAATCAACGGCTCCAAGATGTGGATCACAAACTCCTACGAAGCAGAGATCTTTCTGATTTTCGCGAATGTACGTTGGTTGCATCGCAATTCTGTACGTCCGCTCACCGTCGAGTAGATCGATCCCGAGCAAAGGGTACAAGGGCATCACTTGCTTTGTCGCGACCAAGGACATGGGCATTCAGATTGCGAAGAAGGAGCAAAAACTGGGTATCAGGGCTTCCTCGACGTGTACTCTTAACTTTGACGACCTCAAGATCCCGGCGGAGAATGTAATTGGCGGGGAAGGCAAGGGTTACAAGGTCGGTTTCCCTCGATTTTTTATTTTTGGTAACACGAATTGACGTTAGATTAGATCGCAATTGAGATCCTGAACGAAGGTATAGAGCCAACTGCATGAACTGAGGACGCATGCACTAATCCTTCCATTGCGAATCAGGCCGCATCGGTATTGCAGCACAAATGCTGGGCCTTGCACAAGGCGCATTCAATAAAGCTGTCCCCTACACCTATTCGCGCTCCCAGTTCGGCCAGCCCGTCGGCACATTCCAGGGCATGGCCTTCCAAATCGCCCAGGCTGCCATCGACATCGAGAGCGCGCGGCTCCTGACGTACAACGCCGCGCGCCGGAAGGAGGAGGGCAAGAGCTTCACGAAGGAGGCCGCGATGGCCAAGTACTGGAGCAGTGTTGTTGCGCAGAAGGTCTCCGGACAGGCCATCGAGTGGGCCGGCGGCGTTGGGTTCACACGCGAGACTGGGATCGAGAAATACTGGCGTGATTCTAAGATTGTTCGATTTTCTTCTTCCTTTGAAAATAACGCCTACTAATATGGATTTTCCAGGGTGCGATCTACGAAGGGACATCGAACATCCAGCTGCAGACGATCGCCAAGTTCATTCAAAAGGAACATTCATAGTGTCTGTATCGGACAATTATCATACTAAAGCTATTGGAGCGTATACTGGTTGAAAAACGGCAGGATTTCTTCCGGCGTTCCATCGAAGGACGTCACCTCCGTCGACGGCCACTTATGGATCCCGTCCTCGATATCGAATGCTTTGATGATTGTTTCGTTGTTATCGCCGCACTGCCAGGTGGTCTCGACGACGTCGTCGTAAGGGTCGGACAAGTCGCTCGGCGTGCTCGCGTCACACCCGTTTCGCACGACCCACGCATCTCGCCACTGCGGGATCGACACCGTGTCGTCTATCAGATATACACTCGGTGAGACGAACAAAACTAAAAGACAAGACAGACAAATAGAGTCATCGATGTCAGTTGCGACCGTCGTACGGGACTGTCTCGTCCGCTGTGCCGTGGAAAGTGATCAGCGGGATTTTGCGCCCGGGGGTACAGTCGTCAAACGGGTGGGTGTCATTGTAGAGCGCGGCCGAAACGATAGGCAAACGCCGCAAACTTGGATGCCATTTCTCCGGAGCATGCAAGAAGGTTAACCTAGTACACAGACCGACCATCTTAGCGCCTTCCAGATGATAACTGAGGTACCCACAAATCCGCCGCCCTGGTGTTTGATGCGGTTAAATAAACAGTGGTGCGTGATACGTTGGAGAACCCACGTTGCTCATGCCAGATGCGTAGATCCGCTTGGAATCGACGCAGAGGTTATTCTGAAGACTGTCCATCAAAGCGGCTACGAATCCGAGCTGTGATAATGTCAGGGGCAGCTGAAGATCGGCATGTTGGACAAAATTCACATCATCCACGTCCTGAGGCTGAAGTAGAACAGTGTTAGCAAGGTACGACTATTAATTCTGACATACTGAATAGGGCGCGCCAGCCCAAGCCCGGGCTGGTTTGTGATGTTTCCCCGGACCGTAAGCAGCTAAAGGATAAACCTGAGACACAGATAAGAATCATGAACGAATGCGACACAATCAATTGTGAACCGCAATAATTCCCTGATCGCAGGGTAAGCTGGGGTATGGGGAAGTTATGGAAATTATCTTACCTTGCCATCAATCAAATATCCGGCCGTCGAGAGTCCAGTGATTTTCTCCTGTGTCTTGTCACTCTCCCCGTAGCCGTGGAAGCTGAGGACAACCGGATGCGCTGTTCGGGGGTCATACTTGGCCGGAACATGGACGAGGAAGCTGCGGTTGCCGATGGTTCGGTTAGAATGGTCCTTTGAGTCGAAAGTCCAAGATGTTGAGGAGGTGCATCCCGCTGCCAGGGAAGACAGTACCACAGCAGGAGAGAGAAAAATCAGACCGATTGTGGATATTGAGATCATGGAGTGGCAGGTGGCGAGGAAAGGATAGGCCAGCTATCGGAATGGTTTTATGGATGACTTGGCCAGCCATGGCCAGCGTTCAAATGGAGCATGAGACCTAATTCAGACTTCCACTGATAAGTGAGGTGGCAGTTTACTAGTGGGGCAACGAAGATCCGCTGGATACACGTCGATGTCTTACACCCGTTTTAAGCGACAAACTGCTAAGTGACGGAAGCGGACAAGTGGGGTTGTGTGCCACCCGGCAGGCAAACCGCTGTTCAATTTTGGCCACCCCGGTTTCGGTTTGGTTTTTGTCCGAAATTTGGAGGAACCGCCTTAAAATGGCTCCAGATACGAATCATTCCTTCGTCATTGTTCGAGGTGCCCGGCCTCCGGGTGCGAATGCAGCCCTGAGCCAGGTGGCAGAGAAGAAAGCACGGGAGCCATGAGAAACTAGGGAGGTATTGGGGCCTGAAGTAAGAGGAACGTTCACGTTGCGAGGAAGGGATGTCATGGGCGTTCGAGGCGCAATTCAACTGAACAGTGAAATGTGATCCGGGCGAGTTCGGGTTGAGAGTCGGAGCCACCCGGGTCCCGGGTCCCGGGTCCAAATTTTGATCAAATTGACAACGTCGTGGTTGAATTTCTTGTAGTTTCGGTTCGCGAAACTATGGCCTTCCCCCGGAGACATTGGCATCCACGTATATTCTCGACTTGAGCGGCCTTGTAGGAAGCGTGGCATGAATAATAAATATTCGGTCCTCATTAGTAGGTTGACTTCAAGTTGAACTATCCCTGCGGATTGCGAGATCGTCCGAACGAGTTACAGTTCAAGCTTCAAGGGGCGGCACAAATCATATACCGCCCTGCCAAAACGAGCCGGGAAAAATTAGTTCATACAAGGGTTCAATGAATAGTAACTGATAGACCATCTGCTAGAAAGCAGTTCTAATCGCCCAGACTGTTATCGACAGGGAAATGCGCAGAAAGGCTCCGGGAAGTCTATCGAGTGGGCCGGCGGCGTTGGATTTACGGAGATTAGGATCGAAAAGTCTAAGATTGTTCCAATTTCTCTTGTCCTCCAAAATGACGCCTACTGATATGAAAGTTTTCAGTGTGATCAAGAAGGATATCGAACATCTGCAGCGACCGCCAAAGTCATTCAGAAGAAGCATTATTGGTATCGGTCGGTATCGCACAATTATCATATTAAAGCTATGGGAGCGCATAGTGGTCGAAAAACGGCAGGATGTCGTCCGGCGTTCCATCGAAGGTCGTCTCCGCTGTCGAGGGCCACCTATGGATCCCGTCCTCGATATCGAATGCTTTGATGGTTGTTGCATTGTTATCACCGCACTGCCAGGTGGTCTCGACGACACCGTCGTGCGGATTGGACACGTCGCTCGGCGCGCTCGCGTCACACCCATTCCGCACGATCCACGCGTCGCGCCACTCCGCGATCGGTGCCGTGGCGTCTATCAGAGATACACTCGGTAAGCACGGATAAAACCAAAAGACAAGACGCACAAGCGGTGTCAGTGAGGCTCTTGCGACCGTCGAACGGGATCGTCTTGTCTGCTTTGCCGTGGAAATTGATGATCGGGATCTTGCGTCCGGGGTTACAGTCGTCAAACGGGTGTGTGCCGCTGTAGAGCGCAGCGGAGACAGGGGCAAAAGCCGCAAACGTGGATGCTATTCCTTCGGAGCATGCAAGAAGGTTAACCTACGCAGGCGGCCGTCTTAGCGCCTTCAACATGATAACTGAGGTGCACTCACAAATCCACCGCCCTAGTGGGGTAGGATGAATAAGAGCAGGGGTGGGTGGTACGTTGAATAGCTCACGTTGCTCATTCCAGATGCGTAGATGCGCTTGGAATCGACGCAGAGGTTCTGCTGGAGATTATCCACCACTGCGGCTACGAATGCGATCTGTGATAATATTAGAGGAAGCTGAAAAGCGGCATGTTGGACATTACTCACATCATCCACGTCTTGAGGCTGAAGTAGAAATGTGTTAATGAGGTACGAGTGAAAATTCTGAAGATTCCGACATACTGAATACGGCGCGCCAGCCCAAGCCCGGGCTGGTTTCTTATGTTTCCCTGGGCCGAAAGCAGCTAACGGATAAACCTGCGACACAAATGAGAATCACGAATGAATGCGAGGCAGTTAATTCTGTACCGCAATGATTCCCTGGGAGCTGGGTAAGCCGGGCCATGGAAAGAATAAGGCCAAATATCTCACCTTTCCGTCAATTAAATTTCCCGCCTTCGAGAATCCAGTTATTTTCTCCTGTTTCGCGTCACTCGCCCCGTAGCCGTGGAAGCTGAGAACGACTGCATGCTCCGTTTGGGGGTTATAATTGGCCGGAATATGAACGAGAAAGCTGCGGTCGCCGATGGTTTGGTTAGAATGATTGGTCGAGTCGAAAGTCCAAGATGTTGAAGAGGCACAGCCCGCGGCTGCTACCAGAGCAGGAAGAAGAAGAAAAACGAAAAACGAAAACATGAAGTCGTGGGTGGCCGGACTCACAGAGCAATAGGTCCGATACCGGATTGGTTTTATGGACGACTGGGCCGGCCAGCGTTCAAATGGAGCAATGTAGACTTGGATACTGTAGATCCGTCGATGCCTTTAAAACTTATATACGCTTTGAGCGACATGCTGCTAGGTAACTCGGATGAAGGCGGAGTTCGGGCTATACATACTACCGCGGCGCGGCAACCATCATGATATCCGCGACTCGGACCGTTAACTCCGTGTTCGATTTTGTTCAACTTTGTGTCGGGCCCGAATCTGCCGAATGCCGCCCGATGGTTTTGGTTTTGGGTTTTGATCTAGATGGCCTCTCTTGCGGGCAGTGAACCGGACCGCGTTCGCTTGGATGGTTACGCGTGCACATTATTTTGACGAAATGAACGGCGCAAGTTCCTAAACCAAATTAACATAGGCGACTCTATCTTCTGACGAAAAGCCAGTAGTATGATACTTACATGCACTAATAACCCACAACCACACGTCCTCTATTATGTTCCATTTGCGCAAGGATGGATGAGCGACGAATCCGCCAACAGACTATGACTCTGGTCGAAGCACGGGGTACCCGCGACACCACACCATAAGGAAGGGCTCGGTGAGCGCGAGGAGGGTCAAGGGCGAGATCCGGCGGATGTGCGTCCATGAAGGATCCGGGGCGGGTTTGTGTGGTAGCGCTTACTGCGCAGCGCACGAGTCGTATTCCAACATTAAACGGGGCTGGAATTCACAACTGTCGCTGAAACCTGTGCACAGGTTCAGCATCATATATAGTGAAACATACGGACGAGATGAATACCGAGGATTCGCAATAGTCGAGATCTCCATCGTTCGTAGAGAGGTCGCCGGGGAAAGGTGAGAAATATATTTCCTCAGCAAAGGGCTCAGGGGCATTTGGGAATATGGAAGGCCGCCCATGAGTGATCAGTGAGTTTAGGACTTCTTTGCTGCGAGCAAAGTAAAGTAATGGAACGGGCGCGCGCCCTGCGAAACTTGGTAGAGATGAGGGGAAGTGTATGCGAAGGGAACATGATATTGCTGAGCTTCGCGCAGAAGAGTCGCAGTTTGGGAACATAAAGGATAGTGATCGCTCTGCAGGGAGTGTGGATCGAAACTCTTAGCAGTTCGTTGTGTGAGTGTCGAGTAGGCTTCAGAGAAAATTGCAAGGGGATCCATAGCATTCTGAGATGAAGCAGGGCTAGGAGGGTAATCAGGGCATGCGAAGTTTCCATGTACAGTGTGTTTGGATGTATATTTTCGTTGGCAGAGGGTGTCGAGAAGAGCACGGGATAATAATGTGGAGAGGAAGTTGTATGACAAGCAAGACGTCGGTAAACCCTGGGGTTAAAAGATCAGAATCAAGAAGAGGCAAACGACGGAGGAGGAGACGTTAAGTCCAAAATTGTCCAAAAATAGGGATTCGAGTGCCTTTTAAAACGCCGATTCATTATTTTGCATCGCGTGCAAGAGAATCCTGATCCAGGACCTGACAGGGAGCGATTCAGCCAAAAAAGAGTCGGTCGTAGCGCGTTATCATACCCGGACTTGAATTCTGTTGGTTGGGGCAGATTTTGGCGGCTCTGTTTAAACGGAGTCAGATGATTCATTCTCGAGCAGTTTCCATAGAATTTGTGGCGAGAACGCGTGGATGTTTGGGTGGTGAAGCGCTCGGTTCCAGTTTTGCAACTGCTAAGGCTTTTTAACCCAACACTTTGAGGACAAAATGAAGCTGCCATCCGACTTAAAATACACTGAAGAATGAATTCATCAGAGCATAACTTTGATTTTTGGCAATTACACAAAATGGCACTGAATTCTGTGATATCTCAACAGCTTTCATGAGCACCGACGACATAATCAAGCGATTTGGCGTGATGAATCTACGGAGGTCCCATTCTGCTACGACTTTGCCTGCAGATTCGAGGTAATTGAGGAAGAATTGGAAAAGCCTTAGGCTTTTTACCCAAGCAAGGGGGATCCATTATTTTTAGCCTAGGAAGGGGCCCGATGTCTGGGATTGCTGACCTGGGAAGGGGCTTCATATACAAAGAGACCTCTCTTTTGCTTCAAGTATCTCAGAATAAGATCAACAGTCCTCCTTCATTGGAATCGTCTGTTCCAGGTTCACAAAAGCTAAGGCTTTTTTTCTCCACACGCCAAACGGAAACTGAGTCGACAGTCTTCTTCGAAACATCCTAAAGGATGGAACTTTCTGCCCGCATTTCTCATTTTCTCCCCACATACAAAGTGATATGTGATTTACCCAACAATCTGGGCCGTTCTGTGAGAACTATGCTTGTGGGTAAAAGTCCGGCCAGAAAGTCTTGTAGAGGGTGCAATTTACGATGACTTTCATTGCGGAAGCCGGACGATTCATGCAAAATTGAAAACACCTTAGGCTTTTTACGATGGCCGGTTAAGTGGCTGGAAGGTCACGTGCATGCCCGACACAGTAGTCGCGTCCTCCATCGTCGGCTTCGATGTTCAAGTATTAACCTAAAATTTGGTCTGGAAACTTTAGAACCTTCATAAGAAGCAATTGAGGCGCTCATTGCATTTTATTTCCATCGGCTGCTACACTGCCATCACCGGTTTCGTGCCGAGTAAGAGCATATTGTGGAATATGACTTGTTCTTCCCCCCCAAAATATCCTAATTTTGGGGACCTGTGGATGTTGGGTCTACCTGGTTCGGAGCAAGACGCGTTTGTGACATTTCGTGATTTGTGACCGTGACTGTGACCTCCTCCGACCTCCAAACGCTGGCGATAGATTCATGGAATTCTTCTCCCAAACATATGTCGCCCTCCGGGGTCCGACGGGGGCTCCTCAGACGGCGACGGATACAATAGCTCGGCTGAGCGATAGGCTGTCTCCTGCCACCCTTCTCGCGGACAGACGTGCGGCCGTCCAGTCCTTGAAGGGCCTTGCGCGCGATTGGAAGCAGGATGTTGCGGAGCGCGCTCTTCCTGGACTCTTGGACGTGCTCTCAAACGACGCAGAAGTTGACGCGGACATCGGCAAAGCCGTACTGGAAACGCTCACTATCTTGTGCGACGTGGAGGAAAGCAAGGAATTGGGCTTCAAGAACACCGATTATGTCCTTGCGAACGATAGGGCTATCCACACCTTGTTTGCGTTGCTAGCAGATAACATCTTTTACACACGTTTTGCGACACTGCAGTATCTGTCCACCCTATTGCAGAATCGGCGGCAGGTCGTGCAGGGCTATTTTCTGAAGGCGGCGGCCGGACCTTCAAGTGTAATCCTGGTGTTGGAGGACAAGCGGGAGATCATTCGCAATGGTGAGATCTCCTTCTTAACAACCCCTCGCACCTGTTGTCAATCGAGACTAGATCCGTAGCACACTGCCCAGTATCCTTCGTGTTTTCAGATTGCTGATGATCTTTTTATCTAACAGAGGCCGTTACAATGGTCCAGGCACTCGTCTCTCAGAGCGCCGACATCCAGAAGGTGTTGGCATTCGAAGGGGCTTTTGAGAAGCTCTTCAATACCGTGACGCAGGAGGGAGGTATAGAGGGCGGGGTTGTCACGATGGAGGCTCTGGCGTGCGTGGATGGCCTCCTTCGGTTTAATACATCGAATCAAGTATGCGACCGTTGCATTGTCCTGCGCATCGGATGGTACTCATTGTCGGCTATAGAGCTATTTTCGGGAAACTCCCCTTCCACCTCTACTCTGTTCGCTCCTTCTCTTCCCACCCAGTCTGCCGATGCACGAGGCGGCGCCGCAAGAGTTCGCTCTGCAATTCTGGGACGACCAAAAACTTTCAAACGCTTCGTTTATTGTCGGTATCATGGGGATGTTAATTAGTAGCTCCAAGGGAAACAGCGTTTGTCGATCCCTTCTCTGTCCGACAGTATCATCTAATCCAAATCTACAGACTCAGGAGGTTTCTGGCTTTGTCCGCTGCCTGGTCGAGATCGCGTTGGCTTCGAATGCTCCTACGCCACTCAAAACACAGGTACTTTGGAACCTAATATCTCAATCATAGGCTGACAGCTACTCCACAGGCTCTTAGACTCCTTCCCCCTAACCTTAACTTCCCGCTCTCGGACATAGTACTCACCCCGTACTGTCCGGTTCCCGATACAAACGGGGAAGAATGGGACCGCCTCGAGCCGGCCTCTGCACTAGATGCGCTCGTTGAGCTTGCTTTGCACGGAGAGTACAACGGAGTGGATAGTGAGAAAAGGCTAAAGGACGGGCTGGAGCTACGGGCGGCCGCTGTTGGCGTCTTTGAGGTATGATAGCATATCTCCCCTATCCACTGGCTAATGGACTTCCAGAACTTTGTCCGACAAGACGAAGTACGACTGGCGATCCTACAAGGGATGCTACCTGCAGAAGGCGCCAGTAAGTTCCGGCTGATATCTTTCTATTCATGTCCAACCAGCCTGCAGGTCCTTCTGAAGCACCGCCGATAACGCCTCTCTTACATTGCCTTGCGTCACCGCCAAGTTCCGCCGCTGCCCTCGAGCCGGGCACCGTTACCTCGACGCACCTCGCCACCCTCCTCTTCTCCCATCTCCTCCGCTCCTCCGCCCGTGCCAAATCTCTGGCGCGCTCTATCACACCGCCGTCCCTCCAGCCCATGGAGGACGCCAACTCGGGCAACTTTTTCGTTCCGGCCGATGGCGCCCCGCCAGAAGAGCCTGCTGTGCCCGAGGCGGATGACGATGACGACGACCCCCCACAAGCTTTGCTGCAGATTCTGAGCGAGAATCTGTCCTTGTCCTCGCTCTCACGTTCCCGCGCCGACACATCGGAGCGGGAGTCGCGGGAATGGGATCGCTTAGTCGTGGCGTACCTCTGTTTACTCTCTCAGTGGCTATGGGAAGACCCGAGCGCCGTCAGGGAGTTCCTGAAACACCGGGGGGCTGAGCGTGGTATGTCGCGCTATTCCTCTCATTCTCTCGTTGAACTCCGTGCAATAGCTCGTCGAAGCCATCAACCAGACGTCCGAGGGGGACTCCATTGTCCCCGGACTTTGTGCGTTTCTCCTTGGGGTGTGCTACGAGTTCAATCGCGAACCCGGCGAGATCACACGGTAAGTAGCATTCGAATGGTCCAACGCTTTAGATGTCCGATGCGACACTGACGTGCCTTCTTTGTCCTCGGCTCCGCCACCGAATTAACCACTCATTGCTTATGTCTGTAGGGCAACAATCCACCCAATCCTTAATCGGCTCGGCGTCGAGACCCTCATCGGCCGCATGGCGCGGCTGCGGGAAGATGATCGGTTCAAGACTGTCGGTCCCGATGCCGTCGTTCTCCCATACCCCACTCCGCAACACCTGCAAGCGGGGAAGGGAGAGACCGAGAAGGAGGGCGAGATATGGTTTGACTGGGCGTTTGTGGACTTTTGCAAGTCGAACTATTGTGAGGCACCACCACCCTCCTTTGCCTCCTCCTTTCTGATCTATGGGATGTAGATACCGTCCAGAGAGGGCTCTCTACCGAGCCTGATCAGTTATCGACTTCGGCCTCTGGTGCGCTGCCTTGTGATTATGATGATTTGTGCTGACCGTCTGCATCTAATAGGTCAAAACTTGGAAAGCGCGATGCTAATCTCGTCGCTGCGCGATGTGATTCGAAACCAGACGCAGGAGATCGAGACGCTCCAGCGGCAGCTGAAGGAGAAGACCAGCACCGGCGCAGATGAGGTGGGGTTTCTCGCCATTCGAATTGGGCCGCTAACTGACCCTCGACCCAGCTCAAAACTTTGCGGGACCAAGTTGCCAGCTTATCGTCGCAACTCGAGACGTCTGAGGGAAAGCGAAAGGAGGTGGAGAAGGAGCAGGAGGATCTGCTGGTCTTGCTGGACGAGGTCAGCGCCAAGCGGAAGGCTGACAAGGCTAGATTACTGGCTGCTGGATTAGACGTCTCAGAGGACGAGGCGGACGACGACGACGCCGATAGTGTTGACGAGTAATTACTACCCTTACTGACCACCATCCATTGGACACTTCTTCAGCCTCTGTATGAGTGGGAATCCTCCGACCGCCAATCCGTTGTGATAGTTAAACAAGGATATACATCTGTACTAAATAATCGTAATTTAAGGTAGACGGCGACAAAGCGACAAGGAGAGCGTTGAATGAGGGCGATACAGCAGGGAAGTGTGGGATACAGTGCGTGCGTGCGCGGCGAAACAAGGGCGTGAGAGACGGAACCGTATAAGTAAATCCGTTGTCCATTCCTATCCATCACTGATAAAGAGAGAGAGAAAATCCAGAAGAGAGATGATTAAATTGCCTGGCCGATCCCGATCCCCGACGCGTCCACATAATTATCCCATAGCACCGTCCGCGTCGCCTCGGCCGCGAGGAGTCCCCGCGAAGGTCACGAAGGTCCATGCGTCCTGGAAGTTGCTCGCGAGCCCCAGGCTGACGCGCACGACGCCTAACTCATGCCCCACGGCGCGCTCGAACTCTTTGAGCGTCACGCCGTCGTACAGGCCCTGCATGTCGTCCTTGGATGCCGAGGATCGCCGCCGCGCCGCCAGGGTTGCACATACAGCCCGTCCGCAGGGAGACGTTCAGCTTCGAGGCGGAGTACTCGATGAAGGAGTTGGGGAGCATCTCGCCCGTGGGCTGAGGAGCCAATAAATAAATAAATAAATTCGGAGAGAAATTAAATGGTACGCACGGAGAGGAAAATTAAAGAGATGATGGAGCCATGCGTCGGATTGGTCTCCGACGGACTTGAGTCGGCGTGAGGGTGTCGCGGAGAGTATGCGGATGGCGGGGGCGCCGGAGGTGTCGTGCCTTAATTTGGACAGGGACGACACGAGATAATGCATGAGGCACGAAAGCCGTAACGGGAGGAACGGGAGATACGCGGAGAGAAATCTGAGCCCGTCGGTGACGGCCGGGAGTGTCAGGTAATTGATGGTGCCGTCCTATCGCAGTGAGGCTGTAGTTAATAAAGGCGACGTTATGTAATTCGGGGGATATGTACCTCGAACTGCTCGTGAAGCTCGTGAGAACGAGTTACGATCCTGCCAGGGACCTGAACTACGTCGACAGTCCCGCCCGCAAACCAGGGTCGTTTCAGCTGCATCAGGAATGATTTCTTCACGACCAGGGCGCCGACGCCCGTCGGAAAGCCAAACATCTTGTAGAAGGATACGGCCATCGCGTCAGCACGGCAGTCTGACAGGGAGATAGTGGATGTGGCGGCGAGGGCGGCGGCATCTAGGAGAGTGTGGTATCCCAAGGACGCCGCGTACTCAATTATTGAAAGGGAATTTTTAGTGTTCGAGATGTTGGATTGCGCGGTTAAGGCAAAGAGACATGGCGCGGAGTCCTTTGAGCGAGGGCGATTTCGCAATAAAATGTTCTGCAAAAGGTTAGTAATGGAAAAACAAAGTGCGTATCATGAGGGTACCTTTGCGGCCGACGGTTCAAAACCCCCAGTTGATGTTGGACGGAATATAACAGACCCGGGCGCCTCGGTATGTCGCGTATTCTCGGATGCCGTGCACACTAGTTATGAGAGTCGCACGAGAGCACGTAGCTGCCGCCGCCAGTAAAGGGATAGGACTCTCCCACTAATTTCAAGGCCCCAGTAGCGTTGGGAGTAAAAATAACCGTATACTCGTCAGCGGATGCCCGAAAAAATGATAGCACCGCTGCTCGGGCATCATCGGCGCATTTTAAGGATAATTTAGAGCTGTGTCTAGCGTTAGTATGCCAGATTACCTCGTTGGCGCTAAACTCACCTATTGCTGACTGAATGAGTGTTGCCAAGGATGCTACGGTTGAGAAATTCCGTATGAACTCGGATGAGGCTCTCTGGGTATATCGCTCCGCCCATATAATCGACATAGGTTTCTCCGGTAGTCTCGAGTCTTCCGTAATCGCTCCGGCGGAGGGTATCAATGATCCAAGTAAGGCGGTACTCTGTTACTGCGCATTAGACGCCACATTTTTACCAAAAAGACGCGTTACGCACCGGGAAATGTACTGAGAAATTCCTGGTAAGCGATAGTCGCGGCGCCCGATATGTTGTCCTGTGCCGGTGCATAGGTTGCGAAGGAAATGTGGTGGGGTTTCTCCGGTGGCTCCTCTTGATCTATATAGCGCGATTTTTCATTGCATAGACTGTGGGTGTCGTGGGAAGGATCCAGGGAAGAGTCGAAAGAGGTCCCCGCCGTGCATGGAAAGGTGACACGCGTGAATCTCGCTGAGCGTTTGCGGCGAATAATTATTGGATGGGTGGATGAAACGCTGCCCATGACTGGGTGTAAGAGGGAAAGGAAAGCCTAAGATCGCTTAGGCTATGCGGGTCTTTATACGACGGATGGTTGTTTGGCTTGATTCTTGAAGGAGAATCTGACATGAACTTGGCTCGATGAAGCAGACCTTCCCAATCAGGACGATCGAAGATCGCTTAGCGATTTCTGGCATCCGGGTCAATTTTGGCAGGAACACATCATCGATGCATCAACGGTCGAGCCTCCGACTCCGTAATTCCAGATCGTTCAACTTCCCTTTCTTTGAACTCGCTTTACTATCATTTTTAAATTATCTCCGCCGTGCAGCGTCTTTAAGACTTTAGAAACTTTTAGTAAGGATATCGTCATCCGGACAAAGGCTAAGGAAACGTTGACACGGCTACGAATATTGGTGAGATTTCGAGTCGCTGTGTCAAGCTTTGATCTGGTCTCGAGTTTAAGCGAACAGTCCTGCGCTACGTCTCAAAGCCTTGGTTCAGAAGAAATCGCGGGAGAAGCACACTGCAAGATAGAGGCTCCAAGGACCTTTGCTGACGAAGGTGGGGCTCGTGAGCCCATATGGAAGCAGGAGGAGGACAGGATCAATTATTGATTAGCGAGTGAATTTGAATGCACCGCTACTCGCCCGTCGATCTCCATGTCCCCACACAGCCCCACACGGCACTAGTTTGCAGCTAACCTTACTGCTATGTCTCCCGGAAATGGGCAGTCAGAATTGTACTAGTGGGAGGTGCCGAGGGTTGCCGATTATGTCCCCGACAGGTCCGGGGGTTCATGCTTAAAGCAGCAACCGAGATAGGCATAGCTGCGCACGCATGCGACGCACTCCGCGGATGGAAAGAAAACCCGATTCGTTTTCCAAAACAGCGGGAGTCACCTCAAGGAATTCACCTGCCGTATCGGCATAGCCTTGACGTTCCTCTATATAGTAGTATGTCGCCCATCGTTCGCGAGCCGAAGACGCTCTCCACTATCGCACCGCAGGCGCCTATGCGCACAAATATGTGGATCTGTTACTCCTAGTTCTCACCTGGAGTCAGATTATTCGTACGTGTGTACGTACACGATTCTACAGGTGAAACAACGCCAAAAATGCTATGTGGAGTGGCACAGGAGACGGGTCAACTCAGAAGTTTGGCTCCCAGAATACGGCGCCTGAGTCAAACGGAATACAGCGGAACCCGTGAGATGGACCGTTCAGCGGCAGAATGGGCTTGAGTTCGGATGGTTATTTTCCTTTTCCTCCAGAGAAACTTTAATCTCCCGCTGCTATGGAGTAGCACTGGCAGATTCTACCCGAGATGCACGAGATCGCAATCCGCGGTCCCGAGCGTTGTTCCTGGTCCCTTCATGCACAACTTTAAATGTCAGAAGGAGGAGGATTCATGACTGTCCAGTGTCAGAGCTACCGGGATTGATTGAGAAATTGAATACGGTAAATGCCGTACGATTAAACTCGCCGGTGACTAGATTGAACAGTGATCACGCCCGTCGCAGATAGGAGAATGGCCGTATTGTATCAACGTCGGGCGCTCCGTCGAAATCCAGTCCAGATTAGAGGTATGCGATGGCAGTCCAGGTGAATGCCGGGTGTAGTGAGTTGCCCCCAGGAGTCAGCTCACTTGAGTTCAATATATGTAACCAGGGGATGAATCTGTCGCTTGTCCGTCGAGATGTCGGGCGAGAGAAAGAACGAGGTCCAAGGGATCCAAGAGATGTCATTCAAAAACGGAAAAGACCAGCAAGGGCACAGGTTCCTCCAAAACCGCGCCGCAGTGGTTTGACAGTGGTGGTTTCTGGCAACATACATCTCCGAAGATCTCCGACGCGACTCCGATGAGTTCCGAGAATATTAATAGACATAAATAAGGTTTGCTACTTGTTTACAACCACCACCATCCGGAATTGTCGACGCAGAGGTATTCCCATGACCACACCGAGCTTACCCTCACCTTTCGTCCCCATCGAGGGAATCATAAACGTCCGATCCGTCGGCGGATTTCACACCTCCTCCAAATCCGATATCGTCAAACCCATAGTTCTATTTCGCTCTGCGGACCCCTCGCGCATCACAGCGAAAGGTAAAGAACAGCTTCTGGCTCTGGGGGTACGCCGTGTATTTGATTTCCGCGCGGACGACGAGATTGCGAGTTACAAGAGCGCGGCCCCAGTCATCCCAGGTATCGAGTTCCTCCGCGCGCCTGTCTCGGAGAGCCGCGCTTTTGATCCTGTCAGTTTGGCTGTGCGGTGGGTACCTGCCGATGTTTCACAGTCGGCGGAAATACTCATCCGAGTACCACTGTAGCATGCAAGAATTTGCTGGGAACGAACTGGAGGTGGTGGTCCCCAACGCTATTTTAATCTGCCCGGCTAATTTCGATCCCGAACCCCGAAAATCAGACCTTCATTACGCTTTACCATGAAATCCTAGAAATCGGTGGCCCCGCATTCGAGAAGGTTTTCAGACATTTGCTTGACAGACCCGATGAGCCTTGCTTGATCCATTGCACGGGTACTAGCTGCCTCTCATATTTCCCGATTTTCGAAGTTGATTATTCTCCTCAGCCGGGAAAGATCGAACGGGTCTCTTCACGGCCGTTCTTCTAATGGTGCGATCTCTCCCTCCCTTCTTGCGTGCGCTCACCAGATCGGGTTGCAGCTCCTCGGAGTAGACGACGAGGAAATTACCAAGGATTATGCTCTGACAGCTGTCGGCCTCGAGCCTTACTTGCCCTTGCTTATTGAGCGCTTCAAGCAGCAAGTTACTGGGGAGGTAGACAGCTGGGAAGGCGCGATGAAGATGGCCAGTTCCAAGTTGGCCACTTGTACATCGTTTTAATTACTTTCTGACGTTTCTTACAGGCCCGAGACGATGATGGCCACGTTGAAAATGGTGCGCGAAAAGTATGGCAGTGCCGAAGGATGGTTGGCTTCGCATACAAGTCTCACGGAACTGGACTTGGTGGCCCTCCGTCAGAATCTGCTTGTCAAAGCCTAAACACACACTACTAGACACTGCTATCTATTTTTTTCAGCCGTCAAGCCATATCCACGACACGGTCAGACTTATACTTATTCTGATCTCTATCAGCGAACTCGTGATACTGAGAAGATGTTATCAGCGTGCGAGTCATAACAGAAGATCTGTATCAGCCGGGCAAGTCATAAAACACACCAGATCCGAACTTTCCCTATCATGTCTTCTCTTCCTATCCTGTCCTCCCCTCCATTTGTCGTTGTCGAAGGTGTCATTAATATCCGTGATCTTGGCGGATATACAACCGATGATGCCAGTCACGTCAAGCCTGGATTAGTCTTTCGCTCGGGAGAAATGTCCAACATTTCCGAGACAGGGAAACTACAGCTCGTTGCGCTGGGGATTCGCCGTGTATTCGATCTGCGCACCCACTTAGAGATCAACAGCTACAAGATGGCTGTTCCGGACATCCCAGGCGTCGAATTCGTTTCGGTTCCCGTGGGCAAGGAAGAACCTTGGGGCGCGGGAAGCATGGAACTGCGGTTGGGCTATTCCCTGCCACTTGCGTTGGGGAATCTAAATTATTATTCCTAGCTTGAAACGCTACGAAGAAAACGAGCTGGAGGTAATATCTAACGCGTTTCAAATACACGACCAGCTGAGACTGGTTGACCAAACCGACATAGGCCTTTGTGAAGGATGCGCGAGACACTTTAGTAGTCGGTGCACCTGCCTACGAGGCGATATTCCGACAATTTCTTGAGCGGCCGGACGAACCATGTGTATTCCACTGCACAGGTTGGGTCACCCCATTAAATTCGAGGGTGATTAACCTATTTTTGCAACAGCGGGAAAGGATAGAACGGGACTCGCAGCCGCTCTGATCTTGATGGTACTTGAGAGTTCAATTTCCTTGTACGCATACCAACCCATTTCCAGTTCCTCGGCGTAGGGGATGCAGAGATCACGAAGGATTATGCGCTAACAGTCGTGGGGTTAGAGCCTGCTCGCGCAACGCTGGCTGCTCGCCTCCAGAATATTCCCGTTTATCGGGAAAACTGGAAAGGGAGCCATAAACTTGGGGAGCGCAAAGTTCGTTCACACTTGAATACACGTCTTTTCACCTGACCAATGTCCTTTTCAGAGACGATTCGATGTCTGCAATACTCGCCATGATACGCGAGGAGTATGGTGGTACCGCAGGGTATTTGACGGCGTGCACGAGCTTGCAGGAGAAGGACCTGGACATTATTCGAAGCAATTTGCTCACCAAGGCTTAATAAACTATAATTTCAACTAGTTCAAAAGCGAGGCGACTGATCGATCTCCGTTCAGCAAAAGCAGCAATCGCCGAATCGGCACTTCGGAACACTGAATAGAGCCTGTGAGTTCCTATGATACTTCCCTGTGGTTTCAAGGATATTTGGACCGTAACTTACTGAATTCTGGACTGGCCTTCACCTACTTACCGTGTAAAGTTAGGTTTGCAACCTTCAATAAAATTTTAGAAAATAGCCAGCCTATTTGAGATCCTGGGTTGAGGGCCTGGGCGAGAGGAAGCCTCTATCTTGATTTACATGTTATCCTGTGACAGGGACCCTGCCACTCTTCTCTGTATTCTTACAGTTTTGAAGTCAGGGACATGTAATGGGAGAGGGAGCAAGAACGTAGGCTTAGATTCCTAGTCGGCAGAGATTTGAGATTATCCTGAAATTCAACATTCCGTCATGCCAGGGTCGGCGCGGTTTCCTTTTCGCCCCATTGCGCTCAAAAAAACATGTCAATGAACCACCTTAGTCCTCACGTGACCGCGAACTACCACCCATCTTCCCGCACAAGGTACGATGATCACTACACAACCTTTTACAGCTGTACTATTAGGTGCCTAAATCAAAATTGGAAAATACAGAGAAGATTGGCATGGCTCCTGCAGAGGAATTACATGCTGTTGCAGAGTGGTGGACCGGCCGGTCCCAATATTTTACTCTTTTTGCTACGATCAGAGGTGCAGGGGCCTGATGGCCGAAAAGCTAGGAATAGAATCGATGCCGGGACGCTCAGGGAAATTCAGAGGCGTGTTTACCATCTTAATAAACATTTAATTCTCCCATGTCTTTCGTCGAAGGCCGCGGAAGCAGCGTAATAAAGAGAACACCGAAATGCCTTTATTGATGGTATCAATGATGGGATTGTTGATCGGAAGTTACCGGTTCCTGTAAAGGGCTTCCGCAACGGCTTACCTCTCCTGAGGGAATCACCAAAAATTCAGCAAGGTATCACCAGTAGGCAGTGTCCAGTGGTTCAATTTATTTAGGGATGAAGTTCAGAGTTGACCTAGGTTATTGAGGTCCCTGGGTTGCTCCTAAATTCGCTGAAACCAAGTTGAGTACCATTCTACTTGTATGAAACCCGTATGAAACCCCGCGACCGACATGAATTTTGCAACGGCGGGCGTCGCTGCGCGCGCGCCGGACGGAGTGACGCGTTGTTTGGCTGTGCTGGGCGCTTACGTAACCCCACGCGCCTGGTTTTGGCTGTGACCCTTGACGACAGCATGTCTGCTAGACGGCAGCCATCGACGACCTCTCTCTCAAAATACGCCCGGGGTGCTGCCCCAGGGGCTTACGACCGATCTGCCGACTTTTGTAACGCTTTCTGGGGCCCTGGCGATGGCGGGGTCGATGTTCTGTTTGCTCGTATGCGCGGTGCCTCGAGGACAATGGACGAGCTGCGCAATTTCTGGAAGGAGAGGTGCGCATCGATGCTGCATACTTGCTCCGAGTTGACAGGGACGTAGGGGAGCCATCGAGGACGACTATGCTCGCCGATTGGCCAAGTTGGCGAAACAACCGCTGGGGAGGGATGAAATAGGGTGAGTTGCAGTGTACTAGGATGTCGTGGACATCTCTTGTCGGGCCCATCTTTACCTCGTCTGAAGCGGGCACCACTCGATCTGACCTTTTTTGTCAATCGACCTCGTTCTAGCCTCGTTCTAGTGGCCACCATGTCGCGCCCTGGACGATCCTTGTTTCAATGATTCACTGATACTATCTACAGAGAACTCCGAAACTCGCTAGACACCATCCGCGTCGAAACTGAGCGGCAGGCATCGTTCCACCTTACGCTCTCGCAACAGGTCCGCGCCGATCTGGAGACGCAGACTTCCTCGTTCCACGCCAAACAACAACACCACAAGAAGGTCTACCAGACCGCGATCGAGAAGGAGTTCAAGGCAAAGCAGACACAGGAGGGCTATGTAAACAAGGCCCGCGAAAAGTACGAGACGGACTGCATGCGCATCAATTCGTACACCGCCCAGCTCGGGCTCGTGCAGGGAAAGGACGCGGAGCGCATCCACCTCAAGCTCGAGCGTGCGCAGCAGACTGTTGTCTCCAACGAGCGCGACTTCGCCAATTTCGCGCGCGCGCTGGCGGACACGGTCGCAAAGTGGGAGCAGGACTGGAAGGTGTTCTGTGACAGCTGCCAGGATCTCGAAGAGGACCGCCTCGAGTTTACCAAGGACAACATGTGGGCATATGCGAACGCCGTCTCGACCGTTTGTGTTTCCGATGACGAGGTGAGTGATTCTCGAATTAATTACTCATACATTTCCTAATCTATTTTCAGTCATGCGAAAAGATGCGCCTTGCGTTGGAGCAAATGGAACCCGTCAAGGACATGGAATCCTTTGTCCGGGACTACGGCACAGGCGCCCAGATCCCCGACCCCCCAGCATTCGTCAACTTCAGTGACCCCAACGCCGTCCCGTCCTCCTCCTCTCGCCCCACCTTCCACCCCGCCAACTTCCCGCGCTCATCCCAACGCCCGCCCCCCCCGCGCCGAAACTCCATCCAGCCAGAGGACGACGAGCCCACCGTAAACACTGCGGGCGTCGGTGCCGGAGGCGGGGTGCGCCGCGGGGAAGACCCACCACCTGCGGCCGCATCCGTCTCACGGCAGAACACGCAGAGCCGCCGCGCCAGCGCCGCCCCCACCCCCGCCCCAGAGCCGCAGCAACAACACGCTAACGGTGTGTCCCCGCCGCTCGAAATCGCGCGCCGGCCGACCTCATATCGCGTCCCGCCTCGCGACCCGCTCGCGGAGCCGATCGACCCCACCGCGGATACCTTCATCAAGGTCGGGCCGAATGCGTACAAGGTCGACCTTGCGCGAGACCCGACTCAGCAGGGCGCCTCGTCCGGCCGTGGCTGCGCTGTCGTCGTCGCCACAGAACGGTGGGTTTGACCCGCTGGCGAAGCAGATGGAGGACCTGCAGAGCGCAGTCAGGCACTGTGCGGCGGCGAAGCACGCGTGGGGATCCGCGGGCCACTTCGCAGTCGAGGCGCGGGACGATGGACACCGCGCCGCAAAATTTTAACAACGCTCAAGCTAGCGCCAGTGTTAGCTCGCGGCCGTTGTCCTCAATGTCGCTGGCTGCTCCGGGCGGGAGCAGCGCGACTATTTCTCCTGGCCAACAGCGCTCGCCGTCGCCTGGGCGGGACTACCGCCACTCGGCCGACTCCGTCGTGGGCCAGCACCCTTCTGTGTCGCGCCCGGCGTCACCCAACCCCGCGCCGATCACCGCGGCGTTCATGCGCCCTGCATCGGCGGCGGGGCCGGCGGGCTCGGAGGTCATCACGGACGTGCTGACGGACTATCACCAGTCGCTCCCGGGCGAGCGCAAGTCCGTGAGCCGCTCGAACAGTCGGCGCGGGAGCTACACGGGCGCATCGCCGAGCCCGAGCCCGAGCCACGCGTACAACGCGAGCCAGAGCTCGCAGCAGGGGCAGAGCCTCGCGCGGCCATCTAGCCAGATGGGTTACGCGGGCATCGGAACAGCGGGTGGCTCACGCAGTGCGAGCCCGCAGCCGCTCTCGCGAGGGCCGAGCCCGGCCCCTGTGATCGCGAATGTGCGGCACAGCTTCATCGCGCCCCCGCCGCCTGCAAACAACATGGGCCGGCAGGGCGCGGTCAGTCCGAACAACGTCGGAATTGCGTTGGATCCCAATGGGCGGGTCATGCACGACGAGATGGCACAGCGGTACCAGCAGCAGCAGCAGCAACGCCAGCCGGTTCAGGCGCCCCCTCCGCAGCCTGCGTATAACCCGCAACCTGCATACAACCAGAACACGCAGCCCCAGCGGCGGCTGAGCTATATGAGCCCCGTCGCCGCCCCGCCACCCCCACAGGCCCAATCCGCGTATGCGGTTGCGCCGTACCAGCAGCCGAGCTACGCCCCCCCGCCGCCGCCGCCCGTGCAGCCCGTATACGCGCCCGCGTCGTACCAAGCGCCGCCGCCACAGCAGCAACAGGTGTACCACCCCCAGCCGCACGCAAGCGGGTTCGGCACGGTGAATGGGCTGCAGCGCGGCGTGTCGGCGAGCAGCGGGTACTTCCCGGACGTGCGACAGCAACAACAGCAACAGCAGCAGCAACTTGTTCGCGCGCCCCAACAACAGCAGCAGCAGCTCGTGAGGGTGCCTCAGCAGCAGCAGCAGCAGTTGCAATTGCAGCCTCAGCATCAGCAGCCTATGCGGCGCTCGCCGTCGCCGTCGCCGCAAGCGCTCCGCGGAGCATCACCAGGGCTTGACGTCCGACGGGAAGTGGATTCTGTTCCACGGTGCGTTATCTTATTTATTGTCCAGTCTTCCATCGACTTACGCGTGGTTCTTAGTGAGGGCGCTGTTCAACTACACCTGCGACGATCGACGAGGAGTTTGACTTCCAGGAGGGGGATATCATCGCGGTGACGGCCACGCCCGAGGACGGGTGGTGGAGCGGGGAGTTGCTGGACGATTTGCGGCGCGTGCCGGGGAAGCATATATTCCCGAGTAATTTCGTGGTGCTGTTTGATTGAATTTGTTGTGTGTAGACCTACATGTTTGCTGTCGTTACTTGGCTATGTCCATGTATAATCCAAGCGATGTATTTTTCTGGGAAGTAATAATGCTGACAAATCACTCTTAAGGCTTCTCCACCAAACCAAGCTCCTCCCAATCCTCCACGCGTCTCCTCCCCCTCCTTTGCAGCTCCATCCTAGCATCATATATGGCGTGCCGTGTGCCTAGCACCGCACTCTCCACTCCTACCCCAGCCAGGAGCAGGATCCCGTCAATATAATCTCGAGGAGTCATTTTGATTGAGCCTGAGCGGTCGATGCTGAGCGCTGAGCACTTGTGCATTTCCCCCAATTCTCTCTCAAGATTCAGCTTCTGGAACCTCCCATGCCTGGATGTTGATTGGATGCATGCTTACGCGCTTGAGGTCGAGAGTTCTCGCTAGTGCCTACGTCCAACTGGCCGAGCAAAAAGGGCACGCGATCTGAGACTCGCGCGATCGTGGATATGAATCATATGGGTGTGGCTCTGTAAAATGGATATCCCGTCAATCTGCATATTTGCGTACTGCGTCCTTTGCCCTAAAACCCGGCGTTGGCAGCAGACTCTCCCTACTACCCGACTTCTCCCCACACGAGGCGCAGACCCCCATCTCCCTTCTCACTCCCAAGATGAAGTTGTTCATGTCGCTCGTTGCTACTACCGTCCTCCTGACGGCCGGACACATCCACGCCGCCGCCATCCAGGACCCGGCACAGATGGTGCTGCGTACCACTAGGGTGAGAACCTTGAGCTCCACGTCTGCCCACCGGTCTTAACAAATCTTTCAGAGAGTACCGTGCCCCCAGGTGCCATCCGCCAAACTCTTCCGCCTCGTCAACACGGAGTCGGAACACTACCTCTACACCACCTCCATCGCCGAGAATAATAAAGAGGGGGTACTACGAGTTCGACGGGCTGGCCGCGCGCGTGTTCGACGCCCTAGAGCCGTCGACGGTCCCGCTGTACCACCTCTACCACCCGGGGACGCAGAACAATTTCTACACGCGCGACGCGCGAGAGCGCGATGTCACGCGCGCGAAGGACGCCGCGTACGAGGACCGGGGCATCGCGGCCTACGTGTTCGAGAGGCGCGTATGCGGGGCGAAGCCGCTGTTCCGCGTGCACAACCCGACGATTGGGACACACTTCTACACGACAGACGTGGGCGAGCGAGACGATAAGCTACGGAATGATGGGTATGTGGACATGGTGATTACGGGATTTGTGATCAAGGAGTGAATGTGGATGTTGGGTGGCTCGCGGTGGGCGAGGTGAGAGCCAGGGAGCCCGTGGCTCTATAATATATGCATGGTTTATAAAATATTTATTTTTATACTCTAAAAATCCCCTTCTCTATAAGGCTTTCATTCCAGCGGACAGATACGCCTAAGCAGGCGGTCAAAGCGATCTATCGGGCGGGAGTTTGGTCGTGTTTGACCCAGATTCCTTTGCCTCTTACCACATCCGCCGTTTTATATCGGTACTTTGAGAAGGACTATCTTCTCTCGTGCTTGTATAAAGTCTGGTGTACGAGACTAATGCGCCTTCGCCTTCCACAAAGAGCCTACCCGTCGTTCCCAAGAACTTCGACGCAGAGCGTGGCCGACTTGTTATTTTCCGACTGGGAGGTACCCCCACCCCCAGGTTCGAGCTTTATCTTTGAAGCACACCCCAATCGCCCTCAACATCTCAAAATTCAATCCATTCCCCCCCCTGCTTCCCGCTCCGCTATCCCACCATTACACATCAGACGTGCTCTTGTCGTCTCTTCAATCACCAAAAGAAATCTCCCTGTCTTGCTCGACAAGATCCACTGCGGCGCGCTTGAGTCTGTGCGTCTCAAGAAAGGTTCGCTGACGCTCAGCTTTCTCTCCAGCGTCTCCGCGGAGGCGTTCGCAGGTAGAGCACCTCTCTGCGGCCTCGCGTCTACGCGCCCTCGTCGACGTGGACGCGACGTGGAAGTGGCTCCCCGGCTCTCCGCTCCCACAACCCGTCGCGCGCGCCATCGCCACTCACCGCGCGCGCCGCGCGCTCCACGTGAGCTGGACAAAGAAAGACGATTCCGATCTCCGCTTACGGCTTTACCCCATCACCTCTCCTATCGTCGAGCGCCGCTGGGTGTTCGGCACGAACCGCGTCGTGGTCCAGTTCTTCGACATATCAGAGGCCATCCGCGTGCGTCCTGCGCCGTCTCCGCGAATTCGCAGGCTGCTCATCTGTTTGTTTGCAGGCGCGCGCGAAACTCGATGCAGACCCCACGCTCCATGTCCGGTATTTCCCGGACTGGTGCGAGCTCGGCCCGAGCCAGCGCGCACTGGTGCGGGCGGTACAATACGGGGCGGCAGATCGTCAACTCCCTGCCCGAAAGCCGAAAGAGAAGGGTGGCGGTGTAGACAGCCCCTCTTCCCCTAAGTCTGATAATGTGGTGGCACCAGCACGCCGGGGCGTCAGGCGCCGAAGCAAAAACGAGATAAAGAGACGGAAGGAGCGGTACATGGGGATACTGATGAAGAAGGCTGAGCTACGGCGGAAACGGAAGGAGGAGGCCGGTGGTGAGTACCAGCCTGTGGACATATTTTTTATACCGACGGCTCGCAGACCAGGCCGCACAGGAGACGACGCCAGTGCCAGCGCCCCGGAAGAAACGCAAGGCGCGATCGACGAAGCTGCAAAAGGCTGATGCGGAGGAGGCCGGTGGTGAGTACCAGCCCGTGGACTTGTTTTTTATACCGATGGCTCGCAGACCAGGCCGCACAGGAGGAGACGCCCAGTACGTGTATCCTCTCTTTGGGCTGATGTTATCGACTGACGACCAACCGCAGCGCAAGGTACGAACCAGCCTCTACCCTCGACTTCTCGATAATGGATATGTTATCAGCGCGCCGGAGGAGACGCAAAGCGCGATCGGCCAGGCTGAAAAAGGCTGAGAAGACCGCGGCTGCCGTCGGTGAGTATCGGCGCGTCTAAGCGTGGCATGGAATTTTCTTATCAGTCCCAGGCCAGGAAGCGAAACCCAAAGCGGAGAATGCGGAGGGGGCCAGTGGTGGGTCCCAGCGCAGGCAGTGTCTGCCCTCATCTGCGACTTTTCGATAATCTATGTGCATAGTGCCCCCGCGCCGGAAGAGACGCAGGGCGCGGTCGAGGAAGCCGAAAAAAGCTGAGAAGGCCGCGGCTGCCGTCGGTGAGCATCGACGCGTCTGCGCATGCCGTACATAAATAACAGATTCCACAGCGACACCGAGCCCGAGCACGGTGACCGCAACTGGTATGTATACTGCGTGTCTCCCCGGTCCCGCCGCTTGCTCACGATGCTATGCAGGAGCTGAGGGTGGATGACGGCCTGGTACATATATACCTTAGATCTCAAACTAATACATCGGCGTGGCTGAATGACCGCGCCTAGTCGGGAAAAATGTGATATACATCCGGCAATGCCCGTGCTCAGCTCTTTCAGTTACCTTGGGCCCGCCTTGTACCCGGACACTTCCATCTCATCTCGTCTTGTCTCCTCACCTCGGGGTTTCTTCCGCCGGTGGTTAATTATGGCAACCCGGATCCCCGCCCGAACCTCCGTCGCGCTGTCCTCGGTTTGCGCGCGGGTCGAAAGCCGCCCGAGTTCGAGTTGGAGCCATCCCTCAATGGTTTAATTTCATCGCATCAGGTCCATTAATGAAGGGATAGCTCTTCTTCTGATGGCCTTCCCGGGATGTCCAGCAGAACCGCATCGCCGGTGTCTTGCACATGGTCCCTCCGTGAACATATAAAAAGCCTCGCTCGACGGATCGCAGCGTCGTCCCCCGCATCACAGCACGCCACGAAGCCAAGACGCACGCCATGACGAGATTAACAGAATATATTGTATTTATACGTAGCGGTAGCCCAGTACCGACTTATTAATGGATTGTATCGTATTTGTATCGTGGAACGAGCGTGGGGCAAGTTGGATGGGCCTCGGCAGGAGGTACCAAAATAAACTTGAAGTATATGTACAGAGTGAACGAACGAAGGAACAAAGATGGGATAAAAGGCAAATCAGCGGTGTGTAAATGTCAGATGTGTCGAAGCCTTCTCCCCGCCACCTTAGAGATCTAGATCGCGGACGCGACGTCAGCGTGCCGTTTAGGATGGATAGATAGGACGGAAGTGACGCACCGATGGGGGAGGTGAAGTTGTGTACCAAGGGATTGATCTTGCCAGAGGGCTGCCGGCTGAGGTTGTGTTGCGAGATGTTATCCTCCGTCAGGCCGGAGAAGCCGCCCATCTCGATGTCCGCGCCACGGCGCCGGTTCGGCCGCATGGGCGCCATCTTCGACAGGCTCGCGGGCAGCTCGAGGTCCGTGTCCGCGGCGGCCCACTCCTTGTACACGAGCTGCGGCGGCGGGACGGAAGGGCTCGGCGGGAAGCTGAAACGATTCTTCGTCGGCGACGCGGCGAGGCCAGTTGGCGCGGCGTACGAGTACTGCGAGACGGGTGACTGCGAGCGCGCGAACTGGTCCACACCCATGTTCGAGCGGCCGCCGTGCGAGCGCTGCCGCCTACGCTCGCGCGCGGCGTCCTTGGCGGCGATCTCGCCTTCCACAGAGCGGGGGAAGAAGATCTGGGCGCAGTTAGAATGCGCCGGTACGCGGGGATGGTGACTACTTACGACAAGGGTTATGGCGGAAGATATGCAGCATCCGAATGCCGCGATCATGGTGAGGAAGTCTGCGAGGGGAATCAGCGAAATGTCGCGCGAGAAGGGCAGAACGTACCGGTCCAAAGCATGCTCTCGTTGATGTGGGAGTGTACGCGTACACCGTCCGCACCGAGGATAACAAAGGGCACAACAAAAATAAAGCGGAAAACAATACGAATCATCTGGGGGCCGTATTAGTGCATATCTTAACAGAGCCATCCCCGACGCACATTCAATTCATGGAATTTCGTCAGTCGGACTATCGTGGCGCTATCGACACCTTCACTTTTCTGGATCTCAATGAGCGGTGTGATATGCAAACGCAGGAGATGGACTGACCAGGCTGGATAAGAAAGCGGGGAATGCCCAGCTAGATATCCGGTCAGCGGTGTTGCGTCTCTCTCGTCGTTAATGAGGACGCACAGGATAGGGGTGAACCACAAGGTGAGGGACAAGCTTCCCAGACTGCCGCCCAAGAACGTATAGGCCTCGCACTGGAATGAGCGTTAGCATGAACCACGAAGCAGCGGAACGACGGCGTACCTTTACGGGATCGGAACGCGTTAAAATCGTGAGCAACGGCATGTAGGTAACCGCGATGACGGAGCCGAAGATCCAGGTACGGAAATACCAGCTGCGGAACCAATCCTGCTGGACAGAGCCCGCATTGACGAGGAAGAGCCAGAAACAGAGTTCTGAGGAGGCGTTAGAACGCTGCCCGCCGGCGAAGCGGGAGGTGTACCTTCCAAATGCGTTATCCTGCAAGGGGATTAGCGTCGAGGCGAAAGATGGTAGGAGTATGTACACGCACATTTCCATACTCCATGCCACCGTGAATGCGAGCATCAAGGGAAAGACGGCTCGGCGTGCATCCTCGGGCCACTTCTCGAAGGGTTTCGGGATGACTAGGCGCCCGTTAGAGTCGTGCGCACGCCGTAGAGTGGGCCACTCACTGGCACCCTCGGACTGAATGAAGCCCTGTTGGTACTTGATGATCGTGAACCCGAGAGCGTAGGTCATTATTAACGGTACGCTTAGTAGGTATGAATACTGGGACGACGGTCAGCGAGGTCGAGAACATTGGGATCCGGCGACGCGTACCGTCATGACCCTCTTGAACGCTCCAGAATATGGTCCATTATTCCACCTTCAGAGCGATCAGCCATTGATAGTATCCCGTCGAGGCGAAAACGGACCTCAAGCACTTGAAGTGGTCAAAGGACCACAGATGGAACACCAGGAACGCGAAGAGCTATAGCGATTCCCTCAGCTCAATGCGCGGAACACAGTAGGACGGAACTCACGATGCATGATATAATCGACCACACAAGGTAGGTTGCAGGAGACGTGTGAGACATTGCACAAAATTAAAAGCTGGGTAAGCCGACGCTGAAAGCTCGAGCCGGCGAGAGAAAGGAAACGAAAGGCTGCACAGAAGTCTGGCGAAGTTTGCAGACCAAGAGATCTGCTAGGCGCTGTCGCTCTATATATGATTTGCCACATGATACCGTGTAACACTGATGTGGCCCCGTGGAGATGGCCAGACACTGATGCGGAAGTGAGACCCGTTCGGCTGCCAGAAGAGCCGTGGGGATGAAATTCGTGAAACAGAGCTCTGTTCTGGGCTGTACCTTGGATGCAACGGCGGAACATACGACAAAACAAAACAAAAGTCCCGATTAGGATTGAGATTGATGCCATCAGCAAGCCTATCATGGCACCTCCCACCACTGACCAGAAGGACGAGTTCATCCTCTCCTGCAGATACGGGGACCTCGACGATGTGAAGCAGTTCATAGACCAGTTCGGCGTTGACTCGGCTGCGGACATCCGCGACGACAATGGTAACACCGCGCTGCATATGCTGTGTGGAAACGGGCACGCAGGTACCCCCGGACGAGGGCCGAAACCAATCCAAAATATCTGATTTTTACGCAGAATTTTCATAGATTTACTCGACTACCTGCTGCCTATCATCCCCCCCGCGCTGCTATCCGCCCAGAACACTGCCCAGTCGACAGCATTGCACTGGGCGGCCGTGAACTCCCATCTGGACGTCGTGAAAAAACTCGTCGAGTTCCAGGGAGGTCCCGGAATCGACTTGATCGACATCAAGAATGCTGCGGGGCGCTCGCCGCTCGCGGAAGCGGAGCTCGCGGGGTGGGACGAGGGTGCGCAATGGCTCGTGCAGATGATGAAACTCGATTCGGGCGGAGATGCCAAGGAGGGCGAAGCGGACGACGACGAGAGCGCACTTGCTGCAGAGGGCATCGAAATCGAAATTGAGGATGCTGATGGACAGATGGCCAAAGTGCGAATAGGCGAACCGTGACATTTCCCGCTGTTGTGGGCCACTGTGTATCCTGAAAATGTGAGCTTTCCGCCTCGCCATGTGCATCAGCGATTGTTTGATCTTGCGCCTAAATAGTGCTAACAGAGGCGAAGGGCTCCATACGTTTTTTGACTGATCATCACGCCTTCCCCACAAATCTAGAGCGGTTGGGATGCGAATCTTGTAGGCGAGCCTAAGCGTCGACCCCCGCTGGATTCGTTACAAGTACTATATTGCAAGCATTCCAAAACTTTCTCACTCATTCATTGTTCTCGCACTATTGGCGCATACATCAGCATGAGCTGCACGTCTTATCTGTTCAGAAGATCTCAGAAGGCGACGGCAAGCATACGTATCAACACGGTTGACTGACTTGCGAATGGAGTCCAACACTCCGGGGGAATCCATCAATCACAACGCGCTGTATCCACTCAATACCCACTTGTCCCGTCTCCACCAGCATTCACTGTGTATGTGTCCAGCCACAACTACTATTCTTCACTCGCGTGGCTCCTCTACTATTAACAACGCGGAGGGTAAATTCTCAGTTTCCACCTTCTTTCGAAAAATCTAAACACCGTCCCGGTGTGTCGCACACACTGGCGGCCCGCGCAACACGCCGTCTCACCATCTCGCGAACTCCGCCTCCTTTCCAGAACCACAAAACAACTATCGCGAACACTTACGTCAACGCCGCGCTCCGCTCCGCTCCCACGAAAGTCGCGGCCTTAACGTTGCCCGCGCGCCCCGACGCCGGTTCGCAAACGAGCGCGATCTCGCCCCGAAGTTCGGCCGACGGTGGCTTTCAACCGCCACGGATTATACTCTGACGAGCTCTCACATTATTTCCAGGCTCACTATGTAGTATCCGCAGGGACGCGTACTACACTCCACTGATTGCTGCACGGCTACTAGCGAGTCGCACGCTAGCCCGCTCCGAGTGTCAGACTGTAGAAATGGTGAATTCTATGTAGCAGATCACAAACAATCGACGTCAGGGCTGGCCAGGTGGCAGGCTGGAGAGATGTCACGGTCGAATTCCACAACAATCGAGGCGAGGATGCGATGGGTGTCACTGCAGAAGAGCCTAGTAAGAAATGCCAGCGCTAGCGTAGATGGTGACGGTCCTTCCCAGAATGACGGTCAGTCGAAGGTCAACTTGAAATGACACTGGGACTGATATTATATCAAGCTCAAATATAGACTCGGTGCGAACGACAGCTGACTCTCAAGGCATCCAAAATTAGGATCTACGCTGTCGGACATTCGCCCTTGGTGCTCCTAACTAATCTCAAATTATCACGATGATGGACCACTTCAGTTGCAAGGGTGCCCACTTCAACTGCACGTTTCCAGGAGTTTCCTTGGCATATCTTCACCAGGCCCCAATCTCCGGTACCTTGGCTTGCATGGCCGCCAGGGCCGCTAGTTTCCTAGGCTGATACCTCTCCAGTAACGGAGAGGTTGTCAAGAAAATCAAAGAATTTTGTCTGGAGGATAAAATCGTAAAACAGACTCCAAATGCAATTGCAAGTCTATTCTTCTATCGGTTTCTTTTTCTTTTTCAAACGGTCCCGAAGGAAACAAAAGAAAACGCTTTGACACTTGCTTGAAACGGCCAAGTGCGAACATTCATCAAGTCAAAATCTGATCCGAAGCTTCCCGATTGGTCCGAGATGAAAAAACGACGCTTAGTTGGTTAGGGCGATCCATCCCTGACTCCTTCGTCGACATGCACCGTGCTTCATTCAAGGGCGATAGCGTTCTTCCACATGTGAAGACAGCTATCAACCTCTTACGCGACATTGCGGAGGATACTGACGTCTCCTACCTCAAACCAGTGGCTGGAATCAGTCTGTTGATCCTGGATACAGTCCATGTCGTGAAAACGAACCGAGATCAGTGCCTGAAAATGGTCGACCAGATCTACGAAATTATCTGCGAAATAATCAATGTCTGTGAGGCGAATGCGGGGCTTTCGTCTGCGATGCTGGGCAGCATATCGACGTTTATCCAGTAAACAACTCTCTTCGCTCGTGCTCTGATGTAACTGATGCGAGAAACGACTTCAGGACGCTTCAGAAAGTACACTCCTTCATTCGGAGTCAACTTGAGCGCGGGTTGGTGATGCGGATTGTGCGCCATGTTGAAAATGCACAACAGATCGATGAATGCAAAGTTGCGTTAAGCCACTCCATGGATCTATTCGGTGTAAAATCTGGTCTCTCTTTGCCGATAGCCATGCCTTATTATTATTTGCATGCAGGTCCAGCGCGGGATCATAAACTCTAACTCGGTGGCTGAAATGCAGGCGACAGCGATGAAGCGCCACCAAGAGCTCCTAGATCATTTTTCATCTCAACAAAAATCTATCGCAGGAAGTTTGGTAGCTATCTCCCATTTTCAAGCACCCCGTTGATATCTGAGAACCCGCAGTTTTCGTCACTGAGCATGTCCAGCAGTAGCAGCTCTTTTGCTCTGCTACCTGGCAATCCGAAAATATTTTACGGGCGCGAGACAGAACTCAACGAGATTCTGGCGAGTCTCCTACAGCCTGTCGCTGCTCGGATCGCTATACTTGGTCCAGGGGGGATTGGGAAAAGCAGCCTCTCCCTCGCCGTCCTGCATCACCCAGAAATCATTTCCAAATTCGGGCTCAACCGAAACTTCGTCGCCTGCGATGCGGCGAGCTCTGCTGTCGAGTTAATTTCGCTTGTCGGATCTTTTTATGGTTTGACACAGCAATCGAATTCAACTAAAGGCATCGTCAAACACATTTCGGCGATTAGCAGTCCGGTCGTTCTAGTGTTGGATAACTTGGAAACATGCTGGGAGCCCCCCGAAAGCCGCGCGGCAGTGGAAGATTTCCTGACTGCATTGGCACATCTCGAGCATCTCAGTCTTATCGTAAGTTCAATATTCACACTGCACGACTGCTCACCTGTATTCAAGGTTACTATGCGCGGCATTGAAAAGCCATCGAAGATAAAATGGTCTCGGCCATTTTTGGCTCCTCTTCGCCCCTTGAGTGACGTTGCTGCTCGCCAAACGTTCATCGATATTGCGGATGACGTCGAGGACGAACACCAGCTCCGTGAAATCCTCGGCTTCACAGATAATCTCCCGCTCGCGGTATCGCTCGTGGCGAACCTCGTTTCATACGAAGGCTGTACAGAGGTTATCAGCCGATGGGAGACACAGAAAACGTCTCTACTGTCATCGGGGGCCGGCAAAGAATCGAGTCTTGACAAATCGATTGCTCTGTCGCTCACGAGTCAGCGGATGGGCCCCGACGCACTCAGACTCCTGAGTTTGCTATCAATATTGCCGGATGGGCTCTCCGATTATATACTCAAAGAGCTAAGCATGCCTTTCGAAAATGTACTGAAAGCCAAATCCACGCTCGTCCGCACCTCCTTGGCGTACACCGACTTCGACCACCGCCTCAAGGTCCTCGTTCCCATTCGTGAATATGTACGCCACCTCCATCCTCCAGCCGCTTCGCTAGTCAAGCCACTTCAAGACTATTTCTTCGACCTCCTTCGGGTGTTCGCCAACTACCAGGAGCTGCCTTCCGGGGACCTGGTCACCCGAATTTCCTCTGATTTCGGGAACATTGTCTCGATGCTTCAACTCGGGCTCCAGGCCGAAAACCATAGCACCCTGGAGGCAGCGATTAACTGCGGGATTTCGCTCGGGGCGTTTACTCGTATGACGGTCCTTGGCTCGAATGAAATCTTCCGTTCCATGGCTGGGACGGTTGAGGCGTTCGGAAACCCGGCCCTTCTGGGTAAATACCTTTTCGAAGTCGCGAGGGTACGGGACAAGAGTATCCCGGTCGTCTCGACGCTCGAGCGAGCCAGGGAATGCTTTGAATCCATTGGTGATATTACCAGTGTCGGTAAGTTGAGTCAATTCCAACCGCGGTACTGCTTGGCTGAGAATCTGCAGCCGAGGTTTACGAGCGCCTATCATTCTACTACATCATGGCCGCCAACCGTGCGAAAGCCATTGAATACGATATCCTGTCGTTCCAGGTCGCGGAGAAGTCGACCGACACACGATTACAGGCTAAGATATGCTACACGAGAGCGCGCCTGCGACATATTATCGGCGCCTACGATGAGGGAATTCTCCTCGGGCGCCAGGGTGTACTGCTTTCCAAGCGGGCGGGCAACATTTTCTACGAGGCGCAAGGGGAAAGTATTCAGGTGCGCTGCCTCTCGCGAATGGGGAACTATGGGCCCGCGGCACAGTTGTCCGAGCACGCGATGGGACTCATGCACGCGCTGGGCTTCGACCAGACGTCGACCGTGGGGCGCGATATGCTGAACGCGCACGCCGAGATCCTCCACCAGAAGACGGAGTACCGCGCGACGCGTGCGATTTACGCGACCATGAAGGAGTGGGAGAACACGTCGGGGTTCGGGCAGACCCAGCTCGCGTACACCCTCATTAACCTCGCCGTCATCGACTGCGCGACGGGTGACCTCGCGGGGGTGCAGGAGCTGATCGATCGTTCGCGGAGCATCCTCGCGAGCGTGTACGATATCGGCCAGGGGCAGGCGGTGTGCGACCTCACACAAGGCGATCTGGAGCTTAGCCTCATGCACCTCGACGCGGCGGAGGATCTGTACACGCGCGGTTTGGCGTTCTACCGCAACAACAATGCAGAGATGACTGTCTGGGCGCTACAGAAGCTCGGCGACGTCACCCTCGCGCGGCACAACCATGCGGCGGCGCTGCCCCGCGCTGTCACACATTTCGCGTTTGCGCACAAGACGCGGAATTGGAAGGAGGTGAGCGCTAGCCTGCGGCGCATCGGGGATGTATTCGTGTGGGAGGGCGACGACGCGACGGCGGGCAGCTTGTTTACGCTTGCGCTGGAGAGTTTTACGCTGATGGACATCCATCAAGCGAGGGCCGACTGTATGCTTCGGATCGGGGATATTCGAAAACGGGGTGGAGATTTGAACGATGCGCGAGACTGGTGGGCGCGTGCACGGCCACTGTTCGAGAAGTCCTCGCAGGCCGGCGATGTTCAACAGTGCGAAGAGCGGCTTTCCGAGTATCAGAACATATAGAATACACTGTAATTGTACACTAGTAGTCTCCGCGGCATGCAGTTCCATCCCATAGGTATAATACAACCGAATCCTAGGAAAGCGTCTCGAGAACCAAGTTCCAACTACTAATAACCCCACGCGTTCGTATCGACCATGCGCCGTTGCTGCCTTGCTGGCGGCTGAGGCATTGGGTAATTGCGGCACCACGCCATGAGAACCGGTTCCGTGAGCGCCATCAGCGTCGAGGGCGAAATCGGGCGGATGTGTTTCTGCTGGACGGCATGTTTCTGCGGGACGGCGTGAATCTGCGGGACAGCGTATATCTGTGGGACGGTATAGTTCTGCGGGACGGCGTTTTTCTGCGGGACGGTGTATTTCTGCGGGACAACGTATTTCTGCGGGACAGCGTAGTTCTGCGCGATGGCGCTTACGATAGTGTATTGCGCCATCTCGCGCGAGTAGTTGTAGTGCGTGCCCTGCGAGGCGTTTGAGCTGAAATTGCGGACGGTCTCAGAAACCTAGGTAGATTTTCAGTCGTAAACAGGAATACGGATGGGACATGGGGCATGCTTACCGGCACGAAGGGGGAGGACGGGGGATATTCTGGTTCCACTTCCTTAGGTTCTTCCTCTTTTTCGAACTGAATGGGATGCACTGGCTCTGTGAAGGGATGAGCAAATGTAGGGCCCAATAACAATTTTGCCTGCGTACTCGGAAATCCGGGAGGTTGAACGGGGGAGATCATCGCAGAGAGGACTTCTTTGCTGCGGGCAGAGTACGGCAGGGGAACAGGCGCAGCTATCGGTTCTGGTTCAGCTGGTGCCGGAACACGGTCGGATTCCGGTGAGCCGATCTTGGGTGCGACAGGATACGCATCCGAGTCGCGCAAAATTTTTGCGGCGCGAGAATGAGTGGAAGCGGAATCATGGGTGTGTGGGTCTTTGATCTCTAGTGAGTTTGGATTAACGTTCTCTGCATTTTCATCGTATTTGTCGGAGGGAGTCGAGCGGGCTGCGGAATAATTTGCAAGGGATTCTGATTCTGGGTCGGCGACAGCATGGTGGAAGCGAGGATCGGAAGGAGAACCGAGGGGCATGGGACGGTCGTAGTTCGTACTGCGAAAGGTCGAGGCATTGGTTTCGTATCCATATGTGTTCGACCAGGAAGAAGGAAAGGGATTTGTCAGGGAATGGTCTGGTTCAGTATTAGGGGCATGCAGAGAATGGTAAGCGCCGCTAGTCAGGATGCGATGGCTGTAGGTGCTGATAGATGGAGTCAAGGAGTTCATGCGGGAATCGGCAGGAGCATGCGGAGAATGGTAGGCGCTATTGGGCAGGATGCGCCGTTGGTAGCTGCTGATAGGTGGAGGAGTCATAAGATCATTCGACGGGTACTCAAACTGAAAAGTCATCGACCCTAAGCCTGGAGACAGGCAGTGGTCAGTACTTCGATGCTGGTGCACCGTGCAGCCGTAGTGACGCGTTTTGACGCCGATTTTCTGTAGATTATGGAGGTCCTGAGGGGTCCACTTCAGAGATATGATGAGGGTAGTCGAGAGACGCGTGAGAATCGAGGAATCGCGGGCTAGGAAATCGCTGCGAAAGTTTTGGCCAAGACGCGTGTGTCACACATCGTGATCTGTGACTGATGACGTCACTCGATGCGAACTTAAAAGAGAAAAAATGGCAGAAAATGACAAAATGGAGTACAAAGATGCTAGGATGGTCGGTCGGTTCATATACGCATTATAATTACATATGTTAAGTTTTGGAGAAATAAATTAGGTCGCGCGCAAGCAGCAAGCGCGGGTTGAGTTCAATCAAGCAGTGGGTAATTCGGACGCCAACGGAGTAGGTGTGTCGGGCTCATACTGAGCGCTCTTGCATGAGAAGCTTCGCTTCGCAGAGCAACTACTGTATGAGGTTTCAATATCTGAACGCAGTGGTAGTTCGGCGGGCGGTACTCACGAGCACACGTCCAGTCTCGGCTTCGTCGCAAGCCGCCCGCACTTCGCGTTCTTCCGAGGAGGGGGAGGAAGGGGAACGTAGCCGAGCCAGGAGGGATCGTCCCAGGTGTAGAATTTGCCGGTCACCCTGATGGGGTCGACGTCTTCATAGAGCTCGGGCATGTATTCCACGATCCTGCGGTTGATTCGCGTTGCATTGGCAAGGACCTGATATGGTGTATCAGTCTTCGCACGTTGAGTCCAGCGATCTTTGAACTCACAGATGGCGGAGGAGTTAGTGCTGGTGCCGATACAGCTGGGCGCAGCGGACTCTGACCGCCGGCGATGGTTGAGCGGCGAGGGCGACGCTCTTTGTAGTATGGAGCATTTGGTCTGGGAACTAGCTTGAGAGCAGGGCTTTTGCCTGTATCATTCCGCCGGCTCGAGGGCAGGTTCGAGTCCGATGTCCTGTCTAGGCGTCGTGGCCAGGGCTGCTCGAGACGACCAGCAGAGGGCTTTGAGGGTGCGGCGGACAGATGCGACTCCGACGCCCTGTCAAGCCGTTTTCGCGGCCAGGGCTCGTCGAGACGGTCACCATCCTTATAATTAGGTGCAGGGGACTTCGCCGCCGAAGCCTTCGAAGGCGGCGCGGACAACTGCACGGCCGACTTCGAAAACTTGCGAAACATAGAGGAAAGAAGAGGGCCTAACAATGGCCACCAAACGTCCTTTAACTAGTGAGCGGCCATGGGAAGGTGGCACAGGCACAAAGAACTCTTTGACTCAACAATGCAAACCGGGATGAGGGTGGCAGCGACTTGCCTTTTACGTCGTGCTTCTCTGTGCCCGATCATAAACGAAAAGACGCTTTGGATAGAGTTGGGAGAAGCTGTCTTTATGCGCAACGACCGTGGGACATCGCAGAGTTAATTTTTGCCCGTGCAGCCAAAGCAGTTGAAGAACGAGATGGGAGCCTGATCATGAGGATCCCGAGAGGTAGCTGCATACCCTGGAGAGGTGTGCCACCGTCGGTGCCGCATAGCGTACACGCTAGAAGGTGTGGGGTGCAACACTTTTTCAACAAAGCGTGCCAGCGGCGATCGTGGATGATCGAGAACAAAGTGGCACGTGGCCGAACAAAGTCCGCTTTGACTCGAATTTAGCTCCGCGGTCATTTCGAGGCAAGTCGTAAAAATAAAGTCGGAGAGCTGCACGGAAATCGAATGTACATGTTAGGTATTCGTTACGTCGGGTGGGAGTGGGACTTGATCAGAACAAAATTAAAATTTGTCTACAGAAGATCGAATACCCACTCAATATTTCTCGTTCTTCCCTTGCTTGATATTCGCGGGGGAAAGTTTACGGCGGACGAGCCGCAGATCGGCGGAGGAGGAGAAAGAGGAGGATGTATTATACTGGCACAGTCCCACAGTCGGAACGGCGGTATACCAGCTGAAGACCTGTACTAACACGTTCTTGCGTTTCGGCGACGGCGCCGGCTTGGGAACGGGAGCGGCGCTCCGTATTCTGCCGCGAGGCGTGGACAGTCATGGACTCAGGCGGCGGGTCGTCCGCGTGGCGCGCACTGCCGACGTGGAAGGTAGGGCCGGCGGACGGGACGGCGGTGGGGTCGCTGACCCGTGCCAAAGTTGCGCGCAAAGGTCTGCACGTCCTTCACGGCCGCCACTTTCTCCAGTGCGAGCCGCATCTTCTCGCATGCCTGCGGAGATTGTGGAGGAGACAGCTGACTTCAGAAGGACTCACATCGTCGTCGGTGATACCGACGGCCGAGACGGCGTTGGCGTACGCCCGCATGTTGGCAGTGACGAACTCGAGCCGCTCGTCCTCGAGGTCCCGGCAGCTGTCGCAGAATCCCCTCCAGCCCTCCTCCCACTTCGCGTCCGCCCGCGCGCGCGCAGCCTCCGCAAACGCGCGCTCGTTCGAGACGGTGCCCTGCTGCGCGCGCTCAAGCTTGGAGTACACGCGTTCCGCGCCCTGTCCCTTCACGAACCGGAGCTGCGCGGTGTACGCATTGATGCGCATGCAGTCCATCTCGTACTGCTCGCGCGCCTGCACCATAATCGTCTCCCCCGCCTGCTTGGACGCGAGCGCCTGCTCGATCGCGCGCTGGGAGCCCTCCGTGTGGGATTTCTGTTTGGCGTGGAAGAAAGAGGTCTGCGCTTCCATGTCGGTGCGGGTGCGCTACGAGAGCGCGAAGTGGGACGAGGCCTGCCGCTCGGTTTCGGCGTCGAGCGCGGTTCGCAGTTCGCTGTAGCTGTCGTTAGTGGGCTATTCAAAGAGGGTTTTTGGAAGCCAACGCGGTTGGACGCGTCAATAGATAAGGACGGTGCCCACTTTCAAGCAGTGGCCAAGATGCCCAAGGTCCCCAAGATATTTCCAGCGCTGCAACTCACCCTGTTTCGTCCCTTCCTACGGCTCGTTTCGCCAACTTTTCGGCCAGTCACCGTGCATAGTCATCCTCGGTAACCGCCCTGCTTTCCTGTCAACACCAGAGCAGACAGTAGTCTCTCTTGCCGAACAGGCAACGTCCAAAGGGACAACGTCCGTCGTCGACTCGGATTGTGCACCTCTCCGTCCAGAAACTCTGCAGCTCGTCCGTGGTCTTCAAGGCACCGCCCATGCGAGCTAAGAGAACATCGGCACCGCTACTACCCGGCCGCAGAAGGCGTTGCAAAAGTCGGACATCCTTATCGTCCAAGGTCAGCCAACAAGGCAGTCACGGTGTTGATGTCCAAGTGTCCCGGGCCTACAACAACGCCAAATAACGCGCTTCGCGTCTCCCTTCGCGTCGGCTTTCGACGCGCCCCGGAGTTCAGCGTATCCTCAGTTAACTGAAGAATAATTTGAAGGGCATTTTAGACAAGTAAATCAAGCCGCGCTAAGCTGCATTTACTGTAGAAAGTACTTACATGCCTACAATCATCTCCTATCGCGCTCCTTCCGCATCGCCGTCGGGGAACGCCGCGTTGAACATCCCAAGTGTGTCGCGCTTGCCGATCTTCTTGTCGAATCCGTCGAGGCCCGCTCCCGGTCAGGATGAAGTTCTTCGCTTCCTTTGCATTATCGCGCCGCTTTTCTGCAGGTTCATTCCATTTTTCGCTTACTATGTACGTCTTTCCTTAGTCTGCCATACGGAATGCAATAAATGTGGCGAGCACTATTGCCGTAGGCAGACTGGTACTTCTCGAGATTGACAATGGAGCGTGGCGGGAGTTTTGAAATTTTTGATGGCTATTATTCTGGTCTTGGATCTGGATGGTTTCAAAAATGCCAAACCGAGGGAAGGCTTGAAGCGCAAATTCCAAGACATCTGTCTCAGATTTCTTCTGGAGGCTCGTGCATGGGTCGAAGCGACAACTGGATTTACAACCGAAATGATTTGATGAGGACGGAGAATTGATGGCCGTGATCGGCGCCACTCAAAATTTTCAAACTCCCGCCCCGCTCAATTGCCAATCCCAAGAAGTACCAGTCTGCCTACGGCAATAGTGCTCGCCACATTTGTTGCATTCCGTACGGCAGACTGGTAACGAGTCTAACCATTATATCGTTCAGCCTATCTCGCACACCATTGAGTCCGCCTCGACCGACTATTTCTCCGGTGGGATATGAGGTGGGCTTCATTTCTTTTTGGCTTGGAATTTGTTGGTGAAGATTTGAGGGTTTGTTGCAGCTCTGTATTGGTCGACGACTCGAGATGCATCAATTTTTTTTCCTCCGGCCTCTCTTCGGTGTCTTTCCTCTACCTTCCTTTCACCCCCTGCTCCCCCCTCCGTTCACTCGCTGCGCTTCTATTCTCTATCTTCTGTGCGCTTTAAAAATTTCCCAGTTTTTCTCAAGGAGCTAGGCGTTTAAAGAGGTTGCCCTAATTGAGTTTCCTTTCTATTGAGCCTAATATTTACAGAATTCCAGCTTAATGTACAGTCATGCCAAATTTGGACGAAATAAAGCGGGACCAAGCAACAGCACTGCCATCCGGCAGAGGACATACGCAAAACGCTCCGCATCGGCTCCACATTCGGCTTTCTCTTTTACCACCACCACTGGTACTAGGAAGCAAGGATGCAGCTAGCATCTCATGGGCCACGGGCTATAGCCCGCAAGGTCCCCCAAACAGCAAGGGGTATACACATACCATCTGCCGTCCGTCCACAATCTGTGGGCCTCGGCAAGAGACTCCTCTCCCAAACCCGCCTTGCGCTCACCCGATTTGTTACCCATCTTACCGCCCCCGGAACCGGAACGGTCTCCGTTACCCGCTCGTTCCATGCTGCGAACCCCAGCATCCAGCAGCGCCTTGTCGTTCACCGCGCGCCAGACGCTCGCGCGGCCCGCTGCAGCCCCGCTTCCTCCCGCGCGCACCCATGGTCCCCCGCACAATGACCCAGGTTGGCCTCGGGACGGCGCGGAACTTCTCCTCCGGGCGCCCGATCTTCCAGCAGCTCGCGGACAACATCCCCATCGCCGGTCGCGCATTCTACGAGGCCGACTGGGAGCTAAACATGCACAAGGAGCGCGAGAACATGCGTCGCCCCGCTAAGAAGGCCGCCGCCCCCAAGCAGACCTCGAAGCAGCTGCTTAAAGCGGCGGTAAAGCCGACGGTCAAGTCCTCCAAGGCCCCCTCCGCCGCCGCCGAGCTCGAGCACTACTTCCCCGCGCCGCAGGTCCCCGCAGTGACCACGCGCCTCCTCGTCCCCCTCGCGCCGCCCCCCACCGCGCGCGCGCCCCTCCCCGAGTTCCCCCCTGCTCGCCTCCCCCTCCCCGCGCTCCTCGCGATCCACGACGAACATGCAACGCACGCCCTGCGCGTCTCCTCCCTCTTCCAGCGCCTCGACACCGCAGGACGTCTGGTCCCGCGGCGCCGAGTGCACCGCAGTACGCCTCCGACGCGCAGTGCACCGTGCCTCGCGGTGACGTTCGTCGGGTGGAGCAAGGCCGCCGTGCGCGGCGTCCTCGGCGAGAGCGGCACGGGGTGGTGCGTGCTCGAGGAGGACGGAGACCGCGTACGACGAGCACGAGCACGAGGAGGACGACGCGTTCTCGGAGACGTCCTCGATCCTCTCGGGCTTCAGCCTCGAGGACGCGCCGCAGGTGCACGTGGACCCCGCGCGCTCGCTCGTGCTCCCCACGCTCGACTTCTCCGCCGCCAGCTCCGTCTACGCGCGTTCCAACAGTTCCAGCTCGCGCGCGTGGTCCGACGACATCCCCATCGTCGACCCGCCGTCCGAGAACGGCTGGTTCGAGTCGCAGGCGCTGCGGGACGAGAACCCCTGGTTCGATGCGTTCGAGGCGCGTGCGGATTCGAATTCGGACTCGGATTCGGACCATGGGTGGCTCGACGACAGCGGGTCCGAGAACGGCTGGCTCGCGCCGCCGTCCGAGCCCAGCTGGCTCGGGTTCAGCTCCAACTTTGCGCAGCGCATCGCCGAGCCGCTCGAGAGCCCCTTTGCGTAGGCGGCTTCTCATACGCGCGCCGGTAGGTATCATTCCCGTTCCTCTTCTTGTACCCACCCTACGCGTACCCCACGTAAACGTAGAGGCCCCACGCTCCCTGTACTATTTTGGCTTTTGGCTTTTCTTTCCGCTCACGACCGCCACGATCTCCCGTACTTATCTTCTTTCTCCGTACACGTAAATGATAAATAAGATAAACTTACATACCGCTGCACGCCGTGCGCGACGGTCTGAAATAAATATATATGTGTTTTGTATGTCGAAGGAACACTTCTTAACTTGCGCCGCGGTGTAATACAACAACACACAATGCTGTTCACAGGAGTCTCGTAACAAACACATTTTCTAAGCAGAGCAACGTCCGACATCTGCAGTACGACCGCCCACGAGCCCAGCGCTCAACACCCGCGCTCAAACACATACGTCGTCAGACTCATCGCCTCGAGGCTCGAGCGCCCACCCGCCCCCTTCCTTCCGTGCGCGTGGCACCGCCGCAAAGTCCTCCGTAGCGGACTGTGCGCACCGCGCGCGCGGCGCACACGCGCTCGTGCGCGGGGAACGCGAGGTGCAGTGTTGTGTCGGTGGCGTTGGGATTCATTGCGAGGACGGCGAAGGTGTGGGGCGTGGAGAGGGCGAGCATGGACTGCGTGGCGTCGGCGCCGGTGAGGGCGTGGCGTGTGCTTCCCGCTGGGGCGACGTTAGCATCGGTTGCAACGAGAAGAGGGAAGGGAAGGGAAGGACGTACGAGTGACGAAAGTTCGCGAAGTGCTTGTAGGTCCAGAAGTGCTTCGTGAGGTCTACAATCCCAGATCAGCTGTAGCATTGGGGAGGGGAGGAGGAGGGCGCACAAAGTTCGTAGTTCCCATTTGTCGCGTACTCGGGGTCGTAGTAGATCAACCCGTCCTGAAATAGGGGTGTTCAGCCGGACGTGTATGCAAGAGGCAGGAGGGAGACGCACGGTCCATCCGTCGGGGTTCGGGGTGCTGGTGCAGGTCGGGTCGTCGAGGGGCGCGCAGCCGATGCCTGGGGTGAGTTAGAGGACACCCGAGGTCAGAAGAACGCGGAGACTGACCATTGGAGACGAGCGTCCAGAACTAGAGCGGGATGTAGAGTCAATGAGGAGAACGTGAATACAGGTCCACGACGACACGTACATCGTAGTGCGGCTCCTCGCCGAGGACGAAGCTCTGTACAAAATGCTCAGCATTAGTCGGATACTCGCAGGACGGTAGAGGGCCAAACGCGCCTGGAACATCATGCTCGAGAACATGAGCGCGTTCGTGATCGTCGGGTCGAACCCGCCGGACCACCCACGCCCGGTCCCGTCCGCCTCCCCAAGCGAGCAACAGATTTCCTGCGCGCAGTCAGCAGATGACAGGAAGGGAATGAAATGAGCACGCACCGACATCCACGTCGCCTTCTCGGGGTAGAGCGTCTTCGTGAGGTTGACGAAACTCAGGTAGGTCTCGTCCGAGGGGAATTCGTATGTGTGGTGCACGAGCGCGGCGACCTGCAAACAAACGGAATTGGTGTTCACATATAGGCGTCGAGCGAGAGTTGGCGCAACGCTACCTTGTCGATGACCTCGGGGAGCCAAGTGGAGTACTCTGAGCGCGCGCGGGAAAGGGACGAGGACTCGTCGGCGAGGATGCCGACCGTCGAGGCGAGGCCCTTCGCCTCGAGGGCACTGTACAACCCCGTGATGACCTCTGCACGCCTGGACGCTGTTAACACTAGTCCAACGTCCAAAGTGGATGATGCCATACTGATTCGCGTCGACTTCCATGCCCTCCTGCCCACACGGCGAGGGGCCAAAGTCGTTATCGGGCTCGTTCATCGGGGAGATGTACTTGATCTTGATCCCCTCGTCACGCCAGTGCGCGATGACGTCCGCGAGGTATGTGCCATACTCGAGGCCCGTTCCTGAGGGGGAGTTTAGCGGTCATGAACACTGGGAGGGCGCGACGCGCACCATTTACGAAGGCGCCGGCGCAGCTGGCGCCACCGGATGTCATCACCGCCGGCGCGCTGTTCACGAACGCGGTGAGCGACGGCACGCCGTGTGCCGCGGCTTGCTTCAAGAAGTACATGCCCTGCGCGTCCGCGGTCCAGTTGTACACGCCGGGCGCGACGTAGAAGGTCTCGATCGCGCGGACAGGGTTCGACACGTTCACGCCGCCGCTGCCGATGTTCCAGCGGTAGTTCGTCAGGCCGAGGCCCGCAGGCGAGAAGAGCAGTGCAGAGAGGTTCTGGCGCACGGGCTCGGGGAAGTGGTAGAGGTCGTACGGCCACCAGGCGCCCGAGCCGCCGACCCCGAGGAAGGTCTGCGACGGGGCGGCGGCGACGTTCGCTGCCAGGACTGGAGTCTGCGTCGTGGTTATCAGAGACGCGGCGAGGACGGCTGCGCGTCCGAGGACGCGATAAAGGTCGAAAGACATGGGGGAAGATGCTCCAACGCGTAGAGAGTCCCCCAGGTCAGCGTATATGTACCGAAGAATCATCGCAGAGAAGAGAACGGTGACGAGTGATGCATGCTTGATCCAGATAAGATACGCCACTCGGGGCCCGCGCGGTTCAGCGGGGAGCCGTTGATGAGATACAAAGGGTTGGTCTGAACAAGCCTGAACAGCTTCAGATATTATTGAGACCGGGCGCTTTCATGTGGATAGACGGTCTTCGACGGTCCGGGTATCTTGATAGGGAAGATGTGCATTTGGTACAGCGGGACCCCAAGATTTTTTGTACTAGGAACACGAATACAGCGCCTCAGATGCCTAGGACAGCCTAGGAATAGACTACGAGTTGACCGTCTTGGTGGTTCAGAAAGAAGGGAGGCAATTGTTTGGTCCTGTAGATCCATCCCACTCTCCCTTCTCTCTCATCCTTCTCGTCTCATCTGCACCTCGGTGGCCCTCCTACACCCCGTCTTTCTATGTGGTCAGTTGATTCACGATCCACACACGCCCTCTGTATCCCCGTCGTCGTGTAAATTTGAATACCCATCAGCTCTGCAGTAAACACATATTAAACGCGCAAGTGTCCATCCGTGCACCATGCTGCAAGCTCTGGTATGACTGCGCGGAGTGCCACGCAGCAGCGCAGACGCACCCGCTCGCGAAGACCGCCGAAATGACCTTTCTGTGCAAAAAGTGCAAGAAGGCGTTCCGGAAGGACATGTCCGTCTATGAGGAGAGCGACGAGTACTGCCCCCACTGTGACAACCACTACGTGCGGCACCCGGCTTCTCGTCCTGACCGTGTCGTTAACTCCGAAACCTAGGTGCTCGACGCGAAGACTCCGCAGGCTGTCGTTAAACTGGAGGGAGAGGATCTCAGGGTGGATGCCAGGTGCGTTTCCCCATACTCGCACCCTCATATGCTGATCCCGCACGATTAGAATGATCACGGACGATCGTGTCAAGGCGGTCAAAAAGCCGTCTGTATTTATCGACTCGGATGATGACTTTTCAAATCGGCTGGGATGATCATCGTAAATGTATCTTCTACGTGTATGTCCAACGCCGTCGAAAGAATTCTCACCGCGATTCCCTGTGATATTCCCGCATCTCCTCAAATAATCGAAGTCCGTTGCTTATATCCCTGCTCACGGAAGCGAGATACAATCGTCCACGGCGCCTTATGTATCCGTGGCGCGGTCTGGTGCGCTTCCTGCACAGCGTAGCTCCCCAAGCACGGCCACACCGTGGCGTCCCATCCTCTTTGCCATACATTCCTGTCTGCACAACTCCTTCGGCGCAAGAAATCAATTAAGGTTGAGTAACGTCTCTTACCGACCGCAGATCCCTCATGTCCACCCATTCTCCTGTTTTCCTGTTTTCCTCACCGTCCACCACAGGAGGATGCCCCAGACGGATGCGCTCCTCCCCTCTAGTACCCAACCAGGCCCTTTTCTGAGATGTCACTAGCCATGAAACCCTCCGATGCGGCAAGCAAGCCTGGCACGACTCCACGCACCTCGCGGCGCTTCTGCTGCTCCTGCTCCCAATCCTCGAATAACGACAACTGCTTATGGTTCTGGTGATAGCCCTCCCCCGCGAGCTCGCAGGATTCGAATGGTGGCTGCGACTGCTCTTGCGATGGCTTCCCCGACGCCTGGAACGCCTGTGACAGCTTCTGCGGCGCGCTGGACGAATGCCTCCGCGCTTTTTACGAATGCGTCGGCGCCTTGGGCGGTGGCTGTGACTGAGGCTCTGACTGCAGCTGGTGAGCACCGCCCCACCTCTCTTCTTATCCAGCGGTGAATTTACGCATCAGCAGACGCCCGCGAATTCTTCTCTTCGACGACGAGTCTTCGTTCATGTTATTCAACGGATCTCAGGAAGATGGGCAGCGGGATCAGCTGCGCGACGGATAGGGCCGTGTGCGCGAGTGAGCTGTCCTGCTGCAGCTCGAAAGGATGATGCGCTCCATCGTCGGGACTCGGGAGATCATTTCAGGTTTGGATTGTTGTCTCCACCGCTATCTACTTATTGTACAATAGCGTGGAGAGCTTTGCAATGACAGCTTGCCCGATAAAATTCTTGGTCTAAATCCGACGACTCGACCTGACATGTCTCCAAAACGTGATCGACTGGACATGTGACCATTTGACGCGTTGGACTGAACCAATCACCGACCAACAAAGCGCGCTTGAACCCGCCGGACCTGGTCAAAGAAAATCAGATCAATACAAACACTTTCATAAAAACTTCAACAATATATACCGTCCTGCGGGTACCTCTATTGAATTCTGTTCGCCCTCGCTGACCATTCCAATTTTGCTACCTCGCAAATCATGGTGGACGCGCTTGACAGAGCTTGACATCTGGTCCCGGCTATCACTGATAGTGGGAGTGGAATTGGTTGGAAGTGGAAGCCTTCCAAGCATCTTCTCAGCATCGTCTCATGTCTCGAATTAATGCTACCTACCTACCTACCTACGGAAAGTCGCACAAACCGCTGTCCTACGTTTAACGCCTTCCTCTCGGTTCTCCTACGCCTTCCAGCGCCGAAAGATTGGGTCATCTCAGGCTACTTAATGATTGAGGCAACTGCCCGTGGTAAAGATCAAACCTGCTAAATGCGCCGTAGTCATCGCTGCGGCCGCCAACCACTGACGCGGTAACACAGTATGGCCGCTTAGAACCACACCCATCGAATTTTCCCACTTTGAAGCTCGCTCCCGAGCTCTTCTCGCGCGCTGTCGCGTTGTCGATGCTGCATTTTCCCCATACAATATTCAGAGATCAATATAGGTCTCAAACCCGTTTATGATCGCAATTTCACAGCACGGTACCGCCTCATCGGTGCGGACGGCGGGCGATGCATTGCCTTGTCCTCTGCTCTGACTCAGGTCCCGGGCGTCGTACTTAAGGGACCACCTTTCCTCATCGGGACTCACAATTGATTTACACCCCTTGTTCGCCATTCAAGTGACCTGCGGACGATCTCCTTCTGATTCGTTTTCGGACACCACGAGGCGGTGCATCTTTGGCTTGACGCCGTACCTCCATCCTTTCCCTTTCTACCCCCCACCACTTCTCTTACTCCCATCCTTATCGACCCACCGTCGCGATGCGGGCCACTGTCATGATCTACGAGGATCCTACCCCGAAGTCCGAGAAGGACGTGTGGGCGGACGATGAATCGAAGACGCCCTTATATCTCGTCCTGGTCATCGTGTCCTTGGCCATCGCATCCACGATTGGGTACACCGTGTATCGCCTATCAGGATTGGGGGATTCGGGTCGAGGAATAGGAAACCTCATGTGAGCATGCTTTGTTTCTTACTGGTATCGAATGGCAGCCAATGTCATCGTCCCGATCCCAGATCCAAGTTTCCCGGCTACCTCCCAATCGTGGCTGACAACTCCCGAGTCCATAGGCACTGAGCATCTCCGCTGCCCGAAGTTTAGGCCGCAGTGTCGCCATTGACAGCGGCCGCTGCCAGCACGCCGTCCGAGGTCCGCGTTGTAATTATGGAGCATGTGGGTGTAGTGTGTATTCTGAGATGGTGTACGATGGTGTCGATGCAATATTAGCTGTACTTTAATGCCCAGACTGTGGCAGGGCGCCGACTCGAATGTCTAAGACTACGACCGTTTTGTGCGCAATCGCCAAGCCTCGCCAAGCATTGAAGCAATCGCGAACAAGAAACACATGCTAAACGCGATCATTTGATCAATTACATAATCGCCGCGGCTTCAACTACTTAAACTTGGAACTCCAGTCTTGAACTCAACCGTCGAGCATAACTCCATCCCGAAATTCGTAGCTATGCACAAATTAATTTTTCTCTGTTAGTTTTCGGGGATTACCTGTGCCTTGGCACAAAATGAACCACGTTGCACGGACTCTCGGAATGATCATTGGTCAAGCCTCGACAACCCTCCGAGCCGCCGCACTCCAAGGGACTGATGGACTTCTGGCGCAGCCTTTCTACTCTTTCCTCGAGCGATTAAATTTACAACGCTTGCCAATCGCCTCTCAGGATTTCTTACTTAACATCTGTTGCCGAGAATAGCTGTCGGTGGAGGGAACCCACAGCTGCTAATAGTCTTCCACACTTGGGAGCAGTTCCCCGCCACAGGTAGCCATGTTTATTTATTTCTATCACTTCCAGGCCGCACTGAAAGAACTGATTGTTCAGTGTGTTGACAGTTGCAGTCTCGACTGATAATCGACGACAAGTGCAGCCACAAGAATATATATACAAGATAATCATACAGCGAGAGAGAGATTATTGAAACCGCATATTAGCCGAAAAACGGACTACCACCCATACCCGCCATTTCCCTTTCCCCTTCCGTGATCCTTGTCCCCCTTTCTTCCGCCTTTATCGTGATCTTTCCCATGTCCGTTCCCATGGTCTTTCCCCCCACCATATTTTCCGTCGTCACCTCCGCGCGGATATTCACCGTGTCCCTTTCCATCGTTGTGGTCGCCCTTTCCATGGCCCTTGCCGTGGTCTTTTCCGCCTTTAGGATTATAGTGGCCATCCTTGTCTCCCTTTCCATGCTCGTCACCGTCGTACCCATCACCTCCACGGCGGACGGGCTCCAAAGGGCATGCAATATCGACCTCGCCTTCGGCAAAACATATACGACGATCGAAGCACTTCCTCCCCTTTGCGCAAACGGGCTGTCTGCCACACGGAGGGCATCGCGGGGGCGGCCGTGGTGGCGGGTGCGGCGGGTGAGGTTTGTGCTGCACAAAATATAAGTCCCATATCCACGGTGCGTCTCAAGATACGCGCCTTGTGGTGATCAGACTGGAGTTCACTCCCTGTTACATCTCCTTGGCCAAGGACGGCCGAGGAGAGAGAGAAAAGGACACAGATTGCGGCGGCGGCGGACGCAGTGAATCGCATGTTAGACTTGAGGTGCAGGCGAGTTGTAAGGGGGAAAGAATAATGCTGACTGTTGGGTAGTATAGGCAAAACCGTCCGCGCTTTATACGCGCGGTAGTGGCCATGGAGGCTAGATGAAGTTGTGCTAATTTTCGAACTTGGGCGACCCGTGATGTAAGTTCAAAAATTATCGAGAACTTGGATACTTGTCAGTCGTCGTTTGCGGGGAGAAAAATAAATCCTGAAGAGCTCAGATTCATCTCAGCACTATAGCATCGGGGGTCGACGGTGGGTGGGCAGGACAGCTTTCAACGGTGAATATACCGACTTGCAAGTTCAAACAACGAAACAAAGTTGTCTGATGTTCCCTGAGCTTGTAGTTCGGGCTTCTGAGAATCCCTTACTGAACCGAAGGAGGTAAAATTACCTCTTCACACACTCACCTCACATTTTTTTAGGTGCGCCTTGGACTCAGTTAAATTAACAATTAATTGTGGGGTATGCATCTGGAACTTGAGACTGATATTCATTGCGCTTCGCCCGTCGTACAAAATGGTGGTCTGGCTCGGTTCTATCTGTAATCAGATATAATATTTATCGCTGTCTTTACCCATAGAATTGATATCAGCTAGTACTACTTGCCACCGGACAGACGGCTGCCATAATGAGTTCAAAGCCGTAATTATTGCTGGATCATCGGTTTGCATTTACATGCCGTATGAACCTTGCAGAGCTTACTATATAACGCTTTGATTTACAGTATTGATTTCATGGACGTCATCTCTATTTGGGGCCCGAGAGCAAGGACTCGGAGCTTATTGGCACTTATTGGTCCGCTGTCGGTCATCTCGTGCATGGAAACGGCGCTCATGGAAACGAGCAAGACAGTGACGGGTGCCGGGTGACCGAATTTGCGGGATTAAATTGAGGCCGCGTGTGCTTTTCGTCGAGCTCACCGTGGAGTTCTCTGGGGAGAGAGTCGTGCTGTCAACATTTTAATGATCCCTGTGACCAGTCTGAATCGAATCTCGAACCCAATCAATTCAATATTGCCAGGCACTCCATATTTATAGCCATGGCTCTCCTTGACGATCAGCTCCGGGCAGAGTAGTTTTTGTGGCGATTGCAGTAGAAAGACTTGACGGTCCGAACTTTGTCACATTCTTCAACGATCGCATCAGCCGGCATAGCTCGGCAAATCCCGGCACGACCCGCATCTAGAAAATAAATCGGCACACAATCTTGGCACATGCACATCGCTGCGCAGAGTGTCCAACATCCCCGATGCCCAAATGTTTCAAATCGACGAAGATATTATTAACGCACTGACACTCAAAGATACGGAACTGGTGCGGAAGTTGGGGTCGTAACGTGGACAGCTTTAAAGTTGCATATGGGGACCACTTACGGCGCTATAGCACATCCATTGGCGTAATCTCGGGTCAGATGTTAGGGGTGATGAGATCAGCGGAGTTTCAAGTCGGAGACAAAAAGATCAGAAAAAACACCCGCCACTTGCCCGCCACCACCCCAGCGTTCCTCCATCATTTTCTCATCAAAATCTGCCTCGGATCATATTCCGATTGATCCTATTCCTCATTGGCACACTTGGCGGTGAACGCCCGCGAGCGAGCGAGCCCTATAACGTCTGGAAACGAGGCTACCATTGGCGTAGCAGGGCCGAGATGAGAACCTCTCCGGAAACGCTCGGCCGCGGCCGACCCATTTACGGGCAGAGCGGCTTATAGTAAGCGATTACTACCACCGTTTTAAATTATGATCGTCGTGTCATGGTTGAGTCAGGCGTACGACCCAGTTTTTACAGGCAGGAACTCAAAGCCACAGCAATCCAGCCGCGAAGGATTTACGCCAAGTAAATATTGGTGACAATTGGACAGGACCGCGTCTGTTGGCCCAAATACCAGCCCAAGGATGGATGCAACTCGGATAAACGGACCCACATCTCCGCCCAATGTGGAATTCTTGATCACGGCTACCGGTAAAACGTTGACACCACCAGTCTCCTCTTCCCTTCTCCGCCTCAGTATGGGCGATATTCCACCGAAAAGCGAGTCAATTTCCTCAGAACAAACGGCGGGACCTACGAAGTTAGGTCCTCCCGTCGCTGAATCTGGTGGCCCCCCATTCTCCGCCCAGTTTTTCGATAACTCGCCGACTCTTTCTGCTGCACGCGCCATATACCTCAAAACCCTAGCTGTTGGTGTAACGGGGCTCGCCTTTGTGGTTTTCGCGATCTGCGCAATATACTGGGGATCAATTTGGACCACCCCCCACCATACCCTTCCTGGATGGATCGTCGTCCGTTAATTTCATACGAAATTCTCCCAGTCCGACATTATTCAATGCATTGTAGGATTTTGACGGCGGATTTGTGGGCCAAGCCGTCACCAAAAGCCTTGCCGGGATTGAGGGCCTGTCGAATAGGGTCGTGTGGGAAGTGGTATCCGCAAACAAGTTTTCGGACGGAATATCTCAAGTAGAAAACGCCATCGTGGAAGAGAAGACATGGGTGATAGTTGCTAGTGAGTCGTGGGTGCTCCAATGTCCGATGCCGACCAACTGTTTTCCTTTATAGTCAATGCAGGAGCCAGTGCAAATCTGACCGCCGCTCTTTCTGCAGTTGATTCATCTTATAACTCCTCTTCAGCCATTACATTTATTGGAGCTGAAGCCCGAAATGAGGCTGAATAGTACGTATGTTCTCATTGCGTTGACATTCCTGATGTTAACGTGCGCTTTTGTAGCCGAAATTTCCTCCTGCCTCTGGTTCGTCTAGTCGTAGGAAACATGTTTTTCAATATTTTTTATAACCAAAATCGTCAGGTCTCATCTCAGCTGAGCAAAGTCAGCAGAACTTTTGCGCTTGAATTCGCTCGCAACATATCTCTGTCATCCAATACCTCTGCATTACTCTCCGTCGCACCCCAAATAATAACCGAACCGATTGGTTTCACTGTGAACAACATTCGTCCATTCGATGTCCCATTGTACGTGCCTGATTTCTGGTGTCAAATGACCGAACTCAGGTTCCGTTTCAGAGCAAGCGCGGTGACTTTTGTGGGACTCATCTACCTTTTGATTCTTTCCGTAAGCAGCATCTACTGTGCAACCTCATCTTGTTTCACAACGGTGCATCCTAGTTCTTCATGGTCGTTCGTGCTATTTCCCATGACGCATACATCTCCTCACGTACTCCCACTTGATATGTATAGCTGGTCTCCGGCGCCGCACGCCAAGCCTCTGGTCTTGAACAGCGCCTGACGCTGGGATCTCTCATTCGGGTTCGCCTAAGTACCACATTCGTGGCGTACTTGTTCGTGGCGGTAATTACTCACCTAGTCGTCCTCGAATGCTCACTCACCCGCAAACAGTTATTTTACACCCTTTTGAGCCGCGCATTCAATCTCCCGTTCGATCGGAGGTCTTACCTTTATCTATTTGTGGCGCTCTCTTGTGCTGACCGACGGGTACAGATTTGGACGAGGTGGCTTTGTTATATTCTGGATACTCAACTGGATAGGAATGCTTGCCTGGTCAGCCATATTTCTACCTGTATCGTTCTACATGTCACGACCTTTCTCAGCGGTCTTGCACTGGAATCTCTAGCGACCCTCATCACCGTCCGCTTCGTCCCATTCTTCCTCATCTTCTGGATCATCTCGAATATGTCTGTAGCGGGATACCCCTTGGAGGTTTTACCGCACATTTATCGATTTGGCTACGCATACCCATTTTACAACATGTCCCGTGGGGCGCGAACCATAGTCTTTGGGACCAAGGACAACCGTTCGTCATTTCATCATTCGCCTCTCGTAGACACCATGCTGACATGCAACAATAGTTGGCACCAACTTTGGGATCCTCATAGGATGGGTCGTCCTTTCTTGCATCACACTCCCTTTGTTCCAATGGTTTATGCACCGAAGAATTGTCGCTGCGCGACCAAAACCACCAACCGAAGGGTAGATCTAAAACTTATTCCCCGCGCCTAGAAGTAGACAGAATTAGCTAATAATTATTCAATCTGTAGTACTTTGTACCAGCAATAATTTTGCACGCATTCGATAAGTGCCTCTGTTCAACAAAAGATTTGAGCAAGATTTGAGCGCGGGTGAACAAATCGCGCGAATTGCCGAATCCGGATGATATTGATCGCAATGATCGAGTCACAGCTTCTCCCAAACTCTCACTCGCTTTTTAGAACTCGTCATATTTTGTCCTACTTGGGAGCATGAGTATGCGATTGTCCCACTGAAACCTCTTTGACCTGCTTCTGAAACGCAACCAAGACGCAGACGCACTTGACGGCCGACTACTCTTTGCCATTCCTAAGAAAGGTTTGGGAGTGCCGATTTATATCGTTCTGCGGCTCAACCTTGTTCAGGCAGGCTCCACGAGAAATGCCTAGCCATCCTTGCAGGTCATTTCTGGCTTGTACACCTCGGTCGGCCATATTGATATCTCCATAGGTGCCGACATTCAGTTCCGGAGACACAATAGGCTCGATGTGTGTCTGGTCCTCAACCACAACATTGCCCTGTCCGTCTCTCCATTTAAATTCCTATAAATAGCTTATCTATCCTCAGTGTATTCCTCCCCGCTTCTGACATCCCGTCTTTTGTCGGGAAAGGGAACGTCGATCTTGGCATTACCGGCCACGATGTAATCCTTGAGGCACAAATGCAGGACCACGTCACTGAAACTCTGCGTCTTGGATTCGGAAAATGCGCTCTCCAAGTCCAGGTCCCGGAGGCCGGCGCCATAAAGACCGTGGAGGATCTTGCTGGCAAACGCGTCGTCACCAGCTTTGAAGTGCTTTCAGGGGAGTACTTCGGAAAGCTGGACGAAAAGTTCAACCTTTCCGGCGATCAACAAACGAAGATAGAATATGTAGGGGGGAGCGTCGAAGCCGCTTGTGCCTTAGGTTTAGCGGATGGAATTGGTGGGTACCCAATGCTCATAGCTAGCACTATTCTCTGACGGCCCTTCCTTTCAGTTGATCTCGTCGGTAAATTGCCTCGAGTTGACTGGTTTTTCGGCTACTGACCATACTGGCCCCCAGAATCCGGCGATACCATGCGTGCGGCTGGGTTGCACGCCATCGCCACGCTTCTCGAGTCCGAGGCCGTACTCATAAAATCGACAGTCCCCAAACACCCAGGGCTCTCTCCTGTAATCGACCTCGTGACGAGTCGGATAGCGGGCGTCATTGCGGCGGGCAAATACGTTGTGTGTCAATACAACATCTCCCGCGACAAGCTCCCCGCAGCCACGCTCATCACACCTGGTCGTCGCGCCCCAACAATAAGTCCTCTGGAGGAGCAAAACTGGGTCGCCGTCAGCAGCATGGTCGAGAAGAAGAAAATCGCCGGAATTATGGACAATTTGGTCAAGATCGGGGCCGAAGACATTTTAATCTTCAACCTCGATAACTGTAGGGTCTAGGAGGTAGAGCACGATAAACTCGTACCCTTTGGCTGCCGCTGGTGGCATTATGTCCTCCCGTGAGATTTTGGTTTTGGTTTTGGGAATATTCCGACCGTGTCGCATTCATGCCTGTGTTATGTGACCGCAGAAAGACTCTTGGGCCGTGACAGGACCGCCTAATGTGCACTACAAGAGCACGAATGTGTAAACCTAGGGATCAAACTTGTACGTACGATAACCCATTTTGGCACTCGATGCTGTTAGATGCTATTGCTGCACATGAGCAGCTGCAGGACCGCAGTACGTCGACGTCTTGTCAATGTATGGACAGCCCGCAGGCCGTAGTTATGCATCGTTGAAATTTCTATTGGATGACACGGAGAGACGGCCAACCCCAGCCACCCTGGGTTCGCCCTAACATAAATTCTTGGATAGCCTCCAAGCATCGCGGCTCGGATGTGAGACGGATCGTGGCGTCGTGAGTGCGCGCTCTTGCGCACTGCGCACCTCTGTAATTTCCGGATGACACGGATCGGCTTAGAAAGATCAAAGGCGCATGATTGGAATCAATTTTGCCACACATTCGTGAGCATTGAATCAGGTCATTTGGGCTTGAGAAATCCTGATCCTTCAGCTAGGGGTTGCAATAATTGTGCAGATTGCGTACGCATGCGTAACGCGTGGTTCGGATACGTGGAGGCTGGCTGTTGCAAGATCACTCGACGCCCGGTTGACGGTATTATGTTACCCTTGTTCCACAAGGTAGCCCGAAACACAGTCGTTGTGTAGAGATTGGCGTGTCCTCAACACCCACCGATGCCGATGGTATGCATCCCGGCCGTTGAATGGTTTGTGACAGCGGTGCGAGAAAGGTTCGAGAAGCTGTCGACTCCCGACTGGACATCACACGCGAATTTCCCTCTCTGAAACTGCGGGCCTGTCACAGTTCTCCCGAGACCTGGTGCAACGTTCGTCTAAATTTAAGCCTCGATTTGCCTATAAATTAAACAGCCGTCCTTCACTGATCATTCACCCAGACAAGACATAAATGAAGCTCCTCAACTTCGCGCTCATTCTTGCAGCTGTGGCGATCTCAAATGCGTCGGAGTCAACCTCGGGCCATGACAACCACCAATGGATTGCCCCGAAGGCCACCGATCTCCGTTCACCTTGCCCAGGTCTCAACACGTACACTTATATTTTGCGCCGTCCTGTTCTAATAGCTAACAAGTTTGTAGCCTCGCGAATCATGGTTATCTTCCTAGAAACGGGAGGAATGTCTCTATCCCAATGATGTTAAAGGCTGCGATCGACGGGTTCAATGTGGGAGCTGATGCAATCTTGCAAGCAGCGAAGTTTGGTCTCTTGTCTGGTGACGACCCCACGACGTTGAACCTTGATGCTCTCAAGCTGTAGGTCATGTTACTGGACATTTTAATGAAGGTTGAGCTGATCTATGGTACAGGCACAATCTCATCGAGCACGACGCTTCGTTGTCGCGCGGTGACTTCAACCTCGGGGACAATCTTCACTTCAATGAGACCATCTTTACTACTCTCGCCAACTCCAACCCAGGGGTAGACTACTATAACGCCACATCTGCCGGACAAGTTCAGCATGACAGGCTGGCCATTTCCCTCGCCACCAACCCCAATATAACCAACACGCCGAAAGAGTTCGCCGTGCGGACCCGCGAATCCGGACTCTACCTGAGTGTCATGGGAAACCCTTTGACTGGTGTGGCGCCAAAGAAGTACGAAGATTTATTTCTGTGATGCCATTTCAGCTCATGTTTGGGCAATTTCCAGATTCGTTCAGATTTTCTTTAGGGAAGAGCGCCTGCCCATCGCTGAGGGGTGGAAGCGGCCCACGATCACAATCACCGCAGAAACGCTAGACCCGATCCAGAACATCGTCTTTGATGTTTCGAATTGGACCCCCACCCAGCTCTGCGAGGACCTTGTCCTCGGTCCGACTCTCACAATTTGATTGACCAGTCGATTTACCGTATGTACCTGCTTTCGTTGAAAAGAATCGGTTTTGTTGCCGCTGTGGCCATATCAATATATCCCAAGCGCCAAGATGGCCGATGAGATTCCGGAACCTTAAAGCTGCGATGAACGTGTCCGAGTCATGGAAGAAGATCCGAATCTTGGTATTCATCTTGGGACGCATCGCGTTTTTGTATCTGGCTCGTAGCTGCGGAGCAGGCCTGCGCCAAACCTTAATCTCTGATCGTCCGACGTGACGGCGAAAACTGGTACGCTGGTCATCGACCATCGACCTTAGGGTCCTGGATAGCGAATACATGTAATTGTCGGGAGGCGGCCCAAGCACAACCGATTGTGAGAAGAAACTCTGCATGCGTTTACAACCACTGCGCCATGCGGCTAGCCGCGACTGACGCCCGCGGCAGATACTGCCGCTACCTAGCCGGAGGCTAGCCGAAGGCTCGCCGTAGCCTAGCCGAACACTTTAGTCATCAGCTTGGTGCGCTGCGGCTAAATTGCCGTGGCTAAGCGACGTGACGAAGCTAGCCGAAGCTCCGCTATGAATCGGCAGACGTGGCAGACGCTCCACGTGGTCTCGACTATCAGAGCGCTGCAGACCGGCGTAAACTCCTGACCATTGCTCCATGGTTCGAGAAGCTCTTCTCTGCTTCTCCGCGTTTCAATATATATACGGCATGGCCGTCTGCATCCAACCCTCTCTTCCATCCCAGTCATGTTTTTTCTCGGTTCTGGGTTATTTCTCGCAGGGATCGGACTATTTTGCGAAGCCAAAGGTGGTTTCGATCTCCCCGCGTTTAGATGCTGCAGCTGACTGAATGCTAACAGCTCAAGGCTCGAATTTCTCCAAAAATGTTTCCAGTTGCCCAGGTACGAAGTCACCGACATCCAGGAACTCACTGTGTCTAAGACAGTCTAACCAACATCTGCTGCAGGATACATCTTGAGCTCACTCGAAGAAAACAACATCGGGCTTACAGCTGAACTTTCTCTTGCCGGCACTCCCTGCAATGCATTCGGAAACGACATCGCCAATCTTACTATCCAGGTTACATACGAAAGTGATCAGCGGTGCGTATCTCCTTCCTGCCCATTACTACGCTTGATATTGTTTTTACTTTAGACTACGTGTCAAAATCGCCGACAGTGACAACAAGCAATTTGCTATCCCTGAATCTGTTATTTCTCGGCCGCCTCCACCAGCAGCGTCATTCACGAATTCCTCGGATTTGGTATTTAACTACGAGACTTCTCCGTTTGCATTCTGGATATCGCGTCGGTCAAGCCCCGACGCCTCGCCTCTGTTCGATACTCGGCTTACTTCGCTTCCTGCAACGCCGATTCCCGCTGTGATTCCGGACGATAACTCTACAGCGCTGGATGGGTTTTCGCTGGTATTTGAAGATCAATATCTACAGGTAGCAGCTTTCTGCCGTCTTCTGAGTTGACGTATCGCTGATCAACCGTTTGTCTAGCTCACTTCATCGTTACCGCACGACGCGAATGTGTACGGATTAGGTGAAGTTATTGCAAGTTCGGGCTTTAGACGCAACGTCGCTTCAAACGGAGGGTCGATTCAAACCAATTGGGCGCGTGATATACAAGATCCTATTGACCAAAACATGTACGTCCCGTCCTCACTAATCTCCCTGGGCCTGTTGTCAGCCTGCCGACCTAATCTGACCTCTGCCGACGGGGTTCGGCACCTGTCAATGCATGTGCCGAGTTCCTAAGTCTGTGCCAACTTCCATCGGCAGAGATCCTCTGACGTGGGCCGATATCGGCAGGATCCGCTGAGTTGACCAGCTGGGCCGACGCCCGGCCGGAACTCCCTGAAAATTACTAATCATCTGTAGGTATGGATCCCATCCGGTGTATCTGGAGCACAGGTACAACGAGACGACGAATGAAGCTCAGACGCATGGTGTCTTTCTCTTTAGGTACAGCAATCGTCCCCACTTAAGCTTGAGTTGCTCAACGCGCGTTTGTTCTTCGTGAAACGTATAGCTCATCTGGCGCAGACATTCTGCTTTTGACTCCCCCCGAATCCATGCAATCTCTCGTGCAGTATCGTATGATTGGCGGCGTGCTCGACCTGTACTTTTTCTCCGGCCCCAGTGCACCTGCCGTCATTGAGCAGTACGGTGCACTGGTGGGACTTCCGGCTTGGCTCCCATCATGGGCCTTTGGGTTCCATTTATGTAGGCAAGTGCTCGCAGGTATAAATTCGAGTTACCCTGGAAGCTGATCTTCATCTCAGATGGGGATATCTCTCACTTAATGAAACGATGGAACAGGTCAAGAACATGCGGGCGGCGAACATTCCTCTTGAAGGCGAGCCTTTGAACAAACCCACGCTTCCGATCCACAAACTGAGTATCTATTTTGCTAGTGATGTGGAACGACATCGACCTGTACCACGCCTTCCGCGACTTCACGTCGGATCCAGTCAGCTTCCCTGGCGACGAAATGCGGGAATTCATCCGTGAATTGGTGAGTGAACTCTGTCCCCGTTTGTCGTACTCAGTAGCGCATTATCATTGCATTAGGCATCTAACAATCAACACTGTGCGTCCAAATCCTTCCCTGTCCCCGATCTTTCAAGCCAACCACTAACCTATCTCGATTCGTGTAGATATCCCTATCCTGGATGCCGCTGTTGCGCATGTGACGAACTCTACCGATGTAGTACGTGCAACGGCGGCCCCACTGGCATTACTCCGTTGGATCCGGATCTGATTTTTCTTCTTCTCTTCGATTTAGTATGATCCTTACACCAAGGGCCATGAGCTGTGAGTAGTTGGGTAAGCCCCTTGACTTCAGACTGACGATGTCCAGGGGAACATTCGTGAAGAATCCCGACGGATCTGAGTATATTGGGCAGGTTTGGCCGGGTTACACTGTAAGAAGCTAGTTAACTGTCTCCGCTCATTTTACTCATCGATACAAATCTCCACAGGTCTTCCCCGATTGGTTTGCGAACAAAACCCAACAATGGTGGACGGAATCTCTCAAGAACTGGAGTGACGGAGGAGTGGAATATTCAGGGATTTGGCTTGATATGAACGAAATTAGCTCTTTCTGCCTGGGATCCTGGTCCGTACATTATCCTGGTTCAATTCAAGGAGAACCTTCCTGACTTACGGGTTTGGTTCACAGCGGAACTGGTGCCGATCTCAATAACACGGCGATACCCGTTATCCTCCCGGGAGACCCAGGAGGTGAAGTTACCGACTATCCCGAATGGCAAGACTACTTTGCCGCGCATCGTCGTTCATCGACTTACTGCCTGGTTGACTTTAGCTACAACTCTTCAATCTCGGGCCTCAGCGGAAACATCACCGTTAACGGAGTTTCAACTTGTACCAACAGCAGCTCTTTACCCCCTACCTTCGTCAAACGGAGCTCGGGAGCTAAGGCGGAACCAGGAGTCAACCTCAATGCACCTCCGTATGCGATTCATAATGGTACGGGAGCACCACTTCACTATCTCACTAGGCTATTCTGATTATTTTTCTAGCGATTGGGGATCTATCCCTGCACACCCTCGCAACAAATGCTACTCATGCTGGCGGTATTGCGGAGCTTGACGTGCATAATATGTGGGGTATGATGGAAGAAAAGGCTACTCACCTCGCGCTTCAAGAACTTCAGCCTGGCCGGCGTCCCGTCATTATCGCGCGCTCGACGTTCCCATCCAGTGGGAAATGGGCAGGTCACTGGGTGAGGCACCGGACGCACTCTTCATTCATTCATATGCAGTTGGATTGACCTCACTTGTATATATCCATCCAGCTCGGAGACAACTTTTCGAAGTAAGCTGATTGTTTCGCTGGGGTTGGTTTATGTCCGAGTTGATTGGAATTTGCGGCAATAGATGGGAATACATGTATCGCAGCATCCAAGGCGTTCTCCAGTTCCAGATATTCCAGATTCCGTTCGTGGGTGCAGATACCTGTGGCTTTAGTGAGTATCTTCCGCTCCTTTATTTGCTTTATTCCATTCGCTGACGACTATCGAATATCGTAGTCGGAAACACCGACGAGGAATTATGCAACCGGTGGATGCAGCTATCTGCGTTCATGCCCTTCTATCGCAACCATAATCAGCGCTCTGCGCTCAGCCAGGAGCCGTACCGCTGGGACAGCGTCGCAAATGCCTCCCGCATCGCGATCGCTGCGAGGTATGCTTTGTTGCCTTACTGGGTGAGTTCAACATCTATATACTTACTCGCCGTTCTCATCGTTCACAGTATTCCCTGTTCGCGAATGCCTCGAGCAAGGGAACGCCACCTGTGCGGGCACTGTGGTACGAGTTCCCAACTGAGCCGGAGCTTTTCGCGGTAGACAAGCAGTTCATGGTCGGCGCCGACCTCCTCGTCACGCCCGTCCTCACTCCAAATGTTTCTACTGTGCAAGGTACCGCCTTCCTCACTACTACTTTGGCTGCTTCAAGCTAACCTGATACCTAGGTTTCTTCCCGGGTTGCGGCCAAATAACCTGGAGAGACTTTTACACCCACGCCGTGGTCAACGCGTCTGCGAACGGAACTACGACATTGGCGGCACCCTTGGGGCATATTCCCGTGCATCTGCGCGGGGGGTCCGCACTCCTTATGCACGCGACGCCAGGCTACACGACGACCGAGACCAGGGACGGCCCCTTCTCGCTGCTTGTCTCACTCGAATCCAACGGACATGCTTTTGGCGGAGCCTATCTCGATGACGGTGTCAGCAGCCCGCCCGGACAGAACAGGACTCTGACATTCACTGCAAACACGCGGACCCTGAGCATCTCCGGAACCGGCGGCTTTTCGGTGCGCCAAAAGCTGGAAGATGTGGTTGTGTTGGGTGTGGAGGAAGAGCCGGCGGCCGTTTCGCTAGGAGGTGAGAATATGTTGGCTCCATGCCAGTGGGAGTTTATGCCCGAGCTGCACAAGCTCGTTATTTCGAATGCGTCGATTGATCTGAACCAGGACGATGTGCAGACACTGACCTGGTGATGCCGTGAAGCTAATGTTTTAGTAGTAACCTTTCGGCAACACAAAAATATGTACATGGTATAGCCAATTCAGAGGCATTGGTCGCGCAAGCACGACTTGCAGTTCTGATATCGATACCTACTCCAGAACGCACAAAAGGCAAGCCTTAATCATGGGTGATGAAGTTCTTCAACCCCGAGCCCGTCGCCTCCTATGCCAACACAAACGCTCGCGCAACAACCGTCGCGCCCGCCGGTGAAGTGTGTGTGTGGTCATTGGGGTAGAATGCATCCACCGCCGTCGCGCCGAGGTTCTTGTACAATGCTGCCGTAAACAGCCCGTCGTCGACGAAGGTCGCGCCGGTGGCAGCAGCGGCGTCCTGGCAGTACGTGACGAAGCGGGAGGCGCTGTAGGAGAAGGTGCCGGTTTCCCATACATTGTTGGGGGTAGCGGAGGAGATGATGACGTTGGCGCCTTTGGATTGGAAGAGCTTGGCGGCGTTGACGAGGTACTGTACCATTTTATTCAATTCGAATGGGCTGTGACCCGTGACCCGCAACTTCGAACTTTGGTTTTCGTATATCGGGTCGGGAGACCGTGACATGGAAAAAAAGTTCGAATATCCGCCAAAAATGGCTGGGAACCTTCCAAAAGTTGTAGAAATACCGACCTTGAGTGTAGAACACTCCCTGATACACAGGGAAATCAATACGCCGAGGGAACACCAAAAGCGGTAAATTGCCACAATGATTTACGTTAGTGACTTTTTTACACGAATCCTGCCACTCCCGCCGCGAATCGGCCCGCGATGAGTGGCCTTCAACGCGCCGTGTGCGCGCGAAAAATTCGTTTTTAAAGCATTTTTGGGCCATCTTGTGACTTGGTTTTGAACATTCGAACATCCCCTGGATGACCCGTGACAGGTTCGATTTTTTTCGTATATTTTGGCCGCCGTGACCCGTGACATACAAATTGAATAAAATGGTACAGTAGGCTTCATAGGTGAGGATGGTTTGAGTGACACCGCTGGAATTCAACATGTCAGCACCAATGCGTAGACGAAGCCGAAGCTGAAGCGGAAGTGTATGCAAGGCCGGAGAAGTGAGGGGGATGAATAAAAGGAAGAAAAATATGTACCCTCACAACCAAACACGTAATCACATAACCGGCTGCTCCAAAAGGGCAATCTGTCCGTCCACTATCAGTTGGTGTTAAACTCCCGCCGTCATTGTGTCCAAACTCGATAACGACGTAGTCCCCCGCCTGGACGTTGGCGGCCACGGCAGTGAAGCGACCCTTGACGGTAAAGCTACACGCGGACCGCCCGGCGATGGCATTGTTGACGACAGGGAGGCTGATGCAGCTGGTGAGGAACTTGCCCCAGCCTGTGGGTACGCTGTCGCTCACACTCGCGCGCCTCCTTCTCCCGCGCGTCTTTACTCAGGCCGAGAAAACACCCTACGCTGCGGCGTCCGCCGCCGGATGAGGATGTGGACGTGGAGTTGGAGGTGGCGTGCGAAGCGGAGGAGGACGCGGCAGTGGAGATTGCGGCGGGGACGGGTGTAGCCGTGGAGGAGGATGTGTTGGCGGCGGCGCTGTGGCGTTGATGGGAGGCTGATGTGGTCCTATCGTATCAAGATCGTCAGCGAGGCGACCTTAATCACGCCGGGGGTTCGACGCCAGGAACGGGCTCGCTTGCCTACTTCACCAGCGCAAGCGACTTGGGCCAGGACGGCCACAGTTCCGGCCTCTAAGTTTCCCAACGCTTCTCTGTCTCTTCCGCTGCCATCCCTGCACTCTGAAATGAAATCACAGCCTTACTCGTCGATCGTCTTGCATGATAAAAGGAACCCCCCAAACGTGGCATGCTTTCTTGATTTCTTTCAGCTGGATTAGAGCTTGCCGTTCTGTAACTCTGGCTTCTTTTCTTCGTCCCTCCACTGCCACGTCGACGTCATTGTGATTGCCTTTTCTATGTTGTCTCTGCCCTCGAAACAAAGATGACCATTCTGTCAAATTTCTGCGTGCTCATGAAATACTTTATATTAGACTCGTTCTACTGCGCGCCGCGTGGCATTCGTGTGTGCACCCTAGGCGCCTCAGTAACCAGCGCTTCTGCGAGCTTGAAGCTTTTGTTTACGGCTCCTCGGCGCTCGGACCCGGACTCGCAAGACACAAATTCCGTTCTGTTCTGCTCGCGGTGTTCCCTTTCGGCGCGTTTTTATCCGCAACCCGGGTATTCACTTTTAATGCTGTGTTCATTTACAGGTCGGTGGTGAGCCGCAACTTGGTGTCTATTCTTAACGTTTGTCCTACATGCGTTGTCTAATTCTCAACGCAAACTGTGTTTACGATGCTGTGATATCACTCTACCCGATATCTGTGCAATACGACCCGCGGTACTCGATCCTCGTCCCACGGCGCTCCGTCATGGTGTCCTAAAATTGATTCCACACCACGTAGTATGCAATATTCACGCACTCGGCACGCAATCTACTCAATACTTGTTTCTTATCATCTCCGTCGCACTGTACTCTCCTGGTATGTCCCAAATCTTGTCGTAAAATCAACTCTCAGCCTAACTGCCTATCCGCAACCAAACACTCCCAACATCTTCCTCACGCCCCCTTCATTTTGCGGTCAGCTTTTACAAAAACAGGTATGGCTGACATGTGCCCTCGACTATGGGTGCATCAATACAGATGCGGATCTGTGGGTTTGATGGTACCTCAACGATGAAAGGGAGGTAGGCAGCGGAACAGAGCTGCTCGAGGGGGAGAGAGATGGTGCCTATGAAAACTTGACATCAGTATGAGGAGACAGTCAGCAAATTTGATTGCGCACCTTGTGATGTCTTCACGAAGGATTTGTTGCGGACGACTCGGCAGGACAGGGTCCGCAAGGACACAAGGATTTGGGGAATGGAGAGCTGCCTGCAAATGCCAAGAAAGATTTGTGGACTAGAGCGGGGGGACTTGGCAAGGACAGCAGGGCGAGGGTTGAGATGGGTGCGGCAGATGTAGAATGGGGTGAAGGCGGGGTTAAGATTGAGCTGGGATTCGGTGCTGTGGGCAGGTGGCATAGGCGTGAGAGGCGAGGAAATGGGATGGCGGATGGATGAAGCATAGGCAGTGCAGTGGTGTTAGAGGGTGGCAGCCATAGTTCCTGAGCACACACCTTTCATTGCAACACGCTGAACCCAATCTGAGTCTACCTCCAGCCAAGCACCTTCCTCTCCATTTCATCTCTTTCTACACCACCCATGATGTCAGTACAGCGGCTCAGTGGGTTCTGAAGAATGCGACTGAGGCGAGTGAACAACAAAAAGAATGCTTCAGAGAAGAGTAAAAGAGCAGCTGGAGTATAGACCAGATTAGTATAAGGTATCTAGCTAATGTACAGGGTTTATATAGTAATGCCAAGGTAATTAGTAACACAGGAGTGAGCATAAAGGAGGTGTAAAAGGGTAATGCAGGGTTAATGCTGATCGTAAGTGGAGTGATCAGCATTTGGGTTCGGTATTTAGGGTTAATGTGAAAAGAGTGAAATTGTTGGTTTCATGGCACATGAACACCAAAATTTGAGGTGGAGGTATACTGGTTCGAGAGGTGGAACAAGCAGATTATTGAATGCATCCTAGATGCATTCAATCCAGGTTGGCAGCCAATGAGCGCAACGAGGGGAAATAGTCAGCCTAGGACAACATAGAGTTCTATTATCTACTTATCTTTAATGATTAGTGCTATACACTTGAATCTGCTGTAAAAACACCACAAATGCTCAAAATGGATTCCTGGGAGTCTCAATTGGGAACCAACCCTCCTCACCATGGGGTGTAGATCATAACAAATGTGTAATATAGGATTACTCACTGTGATGCCCCTCTTGGCATTATGGCACACCACTGTTCGAGTGTATTTGCCAGATTCTCGCTTGGTGCAGGGTATCAATCAATGTCCGTCTCCCACTTAACATTATTCAATAACACTGTTCACAAGGAATTCAGTGCATGAATTGCTCATTGGTAAGTTGATGCCTGAAAATCATGTAAATAAATAAACCTCAGGACTTATTCAGCAATTGCAGGCAGGCAAATATCATGAGGGTGGGTGAGTGGATGTGGGAGACGAGATTGTGTATGTTTAGAGGGTGGGTTACCTGTGCCTACCTCTGGCTACATGGGTCTACATCTGTCTTGCTCACTCTGGTACAAGTTCATACATTCAAATTAAATGATTCAACAACATGATCCCATACATTTATCACAGTCCACTTGTTAATTGCCTTCTGAACAATAAAAGTTTAGTAAGTGCTTAAATAGTAAATGCCACCTCATACCTACTCGCTTGCCTGTGTTCTCCTACACCATGTCAGCCCACTCTTTCTGCTTCTCGTGCAGAAGTTCAAAGAGCTCTTCGACAAGCTGTTCCCCCCAAGGGAAACATCCACATCTGTACTCGTCCATTGCCCGAGTGAGGAAGTCTTCAGCCTCTGCAAATTTACATTGAGTAATACACAAGTTTCCCAACCCCTTCAAGGCATTTCCCTGGCCACGACCACTACCAAGCCTGATGTAAAGATCGAGAGCAGACTGAAAAAAATTATCTGCATCCTCAAGTCGATTGAGCTCTATGTAGAGCTCCCCTAATGCCTGAAGGTCACCAGCCAAACCCAACCTGTCATTGACCTCTGTGTGGAGAATGCGAGCAGACTGAAGGATTTTCTCTGCATCCTCGAGTCGATTGAGCCCTATGTAGAGCTCCCCTAATGCCTGCAGGTCACCAGCCAAACCCAACCTGTCAATGATCTCTGTGTGGAGATTGAGAGCAGACTGAAGGATTTTCTCTGCATCTTCGAGTCGATTGAGCCTGGTGTAGAGCTTTCCCAATGCCTGCAGGTCATTAGCCTGACCAAACCTGTCTCTGACCAGTGTGCGGAGACCAAGAGCAGACTGGAGGCTTTTGTCTGCATCCTCGAGTCGATTGAGCCTTGTATAGAGCTCTCCTAACTCCTGCAGGACATTTGCCCTACCCAGCTGAGAATCAAGTTCTGTGTACAAATTAAGAGCAGAGTGGAGCCATTTCTTTGCATCCTCCAGTTGATTGAGCTTGATGTAGACCTCTCCCAGCCTCCGCAGGGAATTGGCCTGACAGATCCTGACATTGGCCTCTGTGTGAAGGTGAAGAGAAGTTTTCAACATATTTTCTGCTTCATGAAGGTTATTGAGGCGAAGATGCATGATGGCTTGTTCATAGTAACAGTCACCTTCCTGGCTTGGGCTATTGTCATGAGCAATGGAAGCTGCCTTTGAGAGAAGTCTTGTGTCATAGACAGCTAAGTACCGGCATATCCAAGAGAATTCAACAATTTTCTGTAGGGTACACTGAACATTGGCATATTTTGCCAAACAAATATTCAGCACTGCTGAGATATTGCTAATTTCGAACTGGATCTGCTGGAGCACACTGGATGGGATGTCTAATTGATCAGTTGGAATCTGATTAAAATAGAGGTCAGCCATTAGAGAGAAGAGGGTTACTGAGAGGGGTGTTGACAATTCGGGATGGGATTGAGTGTACTGGCGCACAGGGGACAGTACACGGAGGAAGCCATCAAGTGTGTATGCCAGGGAACACTGTTTTAGCACTCTGATGGCTGATCGTATTCCTGTAAAATCTTTCCTAAATGCTTTCTCAAACTCTGGTATCCGAGACTCTGGAAGGCCTTGGGGTAGCATGCACAGAATAATGAAGAAATCAAGGGCCCCCGAACAGGCACGAACTCGTGGGCCTCGTAGTGACAGCTCAATGGACAGTTCCAGATTGTTGAGTCTGTGTGCAAACCCATCCGATTTGACAAGCTTTGTTGACTCAGAGTTCCAACTTGCCCAGAGCACCTCTGAAGCATCGCTTTCAGCAAGCTGGGAAAGCAGTGTGATTGCCAGTGGAATGCAATCAACTGCATTGATAAGGAGGAGTGAAAATTCATCATGGCCGTGGCTAATGTCATCCCATGTCTTGACGGCAGCATTGACCTCCAGGGGCTGTACAGGTGGAAGAAGTGGGGGTGTCCATTTTATGCCTCGAGGACGATCTGAGTCCCGACTTGTGATGATGAGTGTCAGGTGCTGAACAGCTATGCTCAGGAGGAGTGATTCAATTTGGTCCTTGTCAGAGTCCCATGGAGTTTCAAAATTATCAAGACAGAGCAGACATTTCGAGGTCATTGACTGCACAAACAACCCAAGAGTATCCATCGGTGATGTGGGGCCACTAGAGTCAACAGAGAGTCCAAAGAGCATGAGAAGTTCCAGAACAAGGTTGTCAGCTGTAAGGATAGCCTCACAAGAGAGGAAGAAGCGCTGGCAGAGGAACTCCTTCTCCACGTTGGCATGGTGAATTGAGGTCAGAGCAATTGATGTTTTCCCGATTCCTCCTGAGCCTACAATAGCCACACGAGCTGGTGCATGATTGAGGATGAGGTCCACAACATGATCAACCTCAACTGAACGCCCATGGAAGATCAAAGGTGCAGGAGGAAGTAAAGAAGCTGAACTATAACAATGATTAGCATATCCCAGTGGTTAAGTCTGGATAAGGGGAACCTACACAGAGTTGAGATTAGCAATGAGATGGCCCTAGTACATTGGGTTAGAAAACATAGAATATACACCATAGGGCAGAGAACACAACACACATGGGGCCCAAGAACATTCACCAAGTCATCAATCCTCTTGGACTGATCACAAATCATCTTAGACTGATCACGAATCATCTTGGACTGATCACGAATCATCTTGACCTGATCAATTTGAAGGTTAACCTGAAAAGAAGATACCATGTCAAATGAGAAACTGCAAAGATTAAGATAATATGCAGCAACATACTTGGAAGAGATTTAGAGCCAAGACGACCTCGTCACCGCATTGCATTGCAGCAGCTGTGAGTTTGGAGCGCTTACAGGCAAGGCGAATTAGGTTGCCAAAGTGTTTAGAGTCACTCTTGCAATCATTCATGGTTGCAATAACCTTCAAGAGGCAGCTATACAAGTTTATCAGCCCCCAAAAAAGCCATAGGCAGATCAAGTACATACCCCTCAAACTTTTTGAAGGCCTTTTTAATTGTGTCTGGCAATTCATCTTCCATCATCTCTTCCTGCTCACACAGCATGCAAAAACTGTCGACAATTGTGTGGATCTCCTGGATTTTAGACATGACGCTCTTCCAGGTGGACTTGCAGACATTGACCTCCTACGATCAGGTCAGATGTGGTCAGTGCCTCGTGTTTTGTGACCACATACATCAATAATTTTGAGGACTTCCACGAGAACTTTCGAGATGGCACCCAGGTACGGCACATTCTGTGTTGCAGATGCTGCAATATCCAAGGCAATGGCCGCCACATGGACTGCACCTTTGGTAGTCTCAATGAGCTTCTTTTTCAATTGGGCTGAGGAAGGGAGATCAGCATTGGCGTACAATATTATCATTGAGGGCTTACAGATGGGGGCATCTGTGGACATTGTGATGGATGTAGCGCAAGGGATGTATCATGCATGGTGTCAAAGCCGGGCAGAGCACGTTGCACTGCCCTGTGGCAGACCACACGGTTGTGTCATTCACTGCAGGGGTTAAAGAATTTTTAGAGGTCTGAATACTGTACTATTCCGATTGAATGTTCAGGTGATGGGTGACGGAGGGTCGTGAACTGAACATTTGCAAGCTAGGTGATGGGTGACAGCAACTTTTGAGGCCCAAATAGGCTTGAAAATGACAAAATTTCTGTGCCAGCATTTGCTGGCCATCCATTTATGGTAATTTCTGAGGGTATTTGTCAGAATCAACACCCGAAAAAATGAACACCTTGGGTGACAGGTGACATGGTGTGAACATTTGGTCGAAATAGTACAGTACACTTCAAGACATGCCGGCTCTTTTGGAACTGATTTTTCCGCTTGGGGAAGATTAGATAAAAGAGAGGTCATGGTTCAGGGTTAAGTTGATTGGTACATCTCCCATCAAATCTTTCTGCATATGGATTTCATTTCCGCTGTTCGGCTCTCTCCTCCCAAACCTCCTCAGTGCACTGATAAGCTGGCTAAGCGAACATATGTGAAATCTTTCAATTTTATAACACTTGGTCGCCGTTACCGGTACCGGCTATAAACTAAGCTATTACATTGTCTCAGAGGGCTGGTGTTGAGATCTGAGAAACCAGTTAAGGATATAAGCACATGCTAGTGGTCGTAGCTTGTTCCAGACAACAGCCACCACAATGGGCTTGAGTCTGGGGAAGCAACGAACCTATAGCTAAAGGGTCACTTTACCATTCTCAAACGGAATTGGAGTACTCTGTGCGCTGTTCAAAGTAAGGATATATAAAAGCCATCTAGACTACAACCATGCAGTACTGGGGGATCACTATTAGGATTAGATTACTCTCAATAGTTGATAGTACAAGCGGTGACAGATCCCAGCCATGGCTGCAAAAGGATTGATGACTCACCAGACTGGAGCTATAGCCGGTTCTGTGGGTGATTGATGGGATCTTACGTTCGATGGCGGTTGAGGGCTTTTATGATTGAGCTCGATCCCTCTGTGAAATACAGAACAACCAAAAGGGCATGGAACAGGCAGAGGGTGCTGCACATTGGCCAGGAACAGAGATGAAACAGCAATGATCAAGTTTAAGCCCAGTCTAGGCCAAAACAGGAACCAAGGAAGCCTGATGGCATCACAATTATTGTCGGGTCTTTCGATCATGACCGATCATTTATAGTGTGTGACACGGTGTGACACAATACCGCAGTGTCACGGGTGCGGGTACGGTATACAGTTTAGATAAACCCTCGAAAGAGAAAACTGCCCTAGCTGCATTTAAACCATCTAAAATGCTGTTGTTTCAAATTTCACCCGCGGTTAAAACCACGGTGTGACAGGTACAGTGTCACGGGTCACGGGTACGGTAGCCGATCGTGTTCCCACAGTATCCACCCATGTCACACCCTAATCATTTATGCAGGAAATATACCAATGGATTTGAAACTAACCTTTTACAGATTACTTTCGTGACCAGAAATCATGTAAAGCTCCACAGTCCTGGTCCTAGGGCATGACTCATGTTTTATTATTGTTTGTTTGTAAGTATCTGTATATAGGTTCTTGAGTTTGTATAAATAGCGGTAGAGTAGCAGTAGTTCACTAGTGGATTCACCCCTCTCCTATCGCAAGTGTAGCTATTACAGCCTGCACGATATTAGGAAAGACTTGAATTCATTCGGAGTACCACTGAGAAATAATAATTGTTTTTTTGCTTGATATTTCATTGTTTACTTGAGAATCATTGAACCGGACATAGGGTAGGGTGCAGGTACGGGTAAAACCCGCAGGTTTCCGGGTCAGGTTCGGGTGTGGGTCTTGAGACCTTAGACCCGACCCACGGGTATTTCAGGTTTTGGGGTAACCTCTGTCAAGCCTTTGTGTTGCCGCTATGTGCAGGCATTTTGAACGGCGAACTGGTGTTACAGCACTTTTTTTGACACTGTTGATCATTGTTGATCAGCACCACATCCGCTTCAAGTTTGCCACCAAATAGAGTTGCTGATGCACCCCACATTCACACACCATCTCTGCTACCAATCAGTGTGCACGAATGCTCTCTAATCTTGAGTCTCCAGGTGATTAGGGGGCAATAATTTCTCTATATAATTGGTACATATTTGGGCTATAAACTGAGTACTGCAGGCTAAACCTGCGTGGGTTGACACCTGCGGGTTAACCCACTATAACCCATGACCAATCAGGTACGGGTTTGTACCCTTACCCGCAGGGGTGCGGGTTTTTTAGGTAAGGGTGTGGGTTGTGGCCTGTGTACCCATACCCATGCCCATGCCCAACCCTAACCAGACATAGTCCAAAGACCATACACAGTGAGAATTGATAAGGGTTATTGCAGCGAACAGCGGAATATTAAGGATCAGTGATTATCGGGCATTGTAGATGTAAAAGTCAACTCTAGCTATAGTTTGTAAACATCAGAAATACACCAGACAGCATTATAAAAGTGAATTACCACCTCCCAGGAAGTTATTCCACCAACCTTGTGATAAAATCAAGCTTTCTGGAGCCTCTAGACCGCCCATAAAGCACCTAGATCAGTATAAAGCCATTCACCATCCCACCATAGCACAAAGTCTTACTACTTTGACTGTATTGTACCAAATTGTAGCAACCTAATACTTGGTTGGAACCCCGAACTTGCACGTTGTATTGGGTGGGTTGTGTTGTGTTATTGGTGTTATTAGTGGTCTCTTGAGTCATTATATTGCATTAGATTTCATACGCGGTTACATGCACAGTGTTTCAGCGCATTGGCCCATGGTTGACCCACCTCAGGTGAACTAGACAAGCTCCCACCAAGAAAAAAAAGCTTTGCCCCCTGATGCTTTCAGAATACGGAAGGAGAGAAATAAAAGCAGAATTAAACATTGCTTGAAATAAACCGTCGAGGTTAACTCCCTGGACCAGTTCATTTGCTTACGAGATCAGGTGAGGCTACAGAAGTATCTCAGAACTCATGCAGTGAAAAGCCACAAGCACAGTGAGCTGCTTTTAATACCGAGAGAATAAATGAGGAAACCTCCATACTTATAGTGGAAATTTCCTTGCCAGCCGTGAAAAATGAAGCACTAATGAGTGTCTGTCTAGGACTTGGAGAGACTAAATAACGCCCCAACTTGGACCTTGGTGGCATACTTTTGTACACCTAACGTACACCATTTTTTGTGGCCTCTGAATGCTGGATTAGATCAAACTTAGTGAATTCATCAGAACCAAGGAGTTTATGATTTCCGTCTCATAGGAACAAATTTTGAGCTGTTTTCGAATATATGTTTGGCAGACCGCAGCGGCAAACATCCAATGAGGCTGTGGCTGTGGTTGGCAGCCATTTACCCTTCCAAGATGATCAGAGATGTACCAATCGACTATGGACTCGTCATGGTTTCAATCCTGGTTGGTGCTGAGATATAAACACTTTTTCATCCCAGCCTGATTTTGAAAAGATTAGGCTATTTTGATTACTTCTCTAGTGATTGGGGATCTATCCCTGCACACCCTCGCAATAAATGCTACGCATGCTGGCAGTATTGCGGAGCTTGACATGCATAATATGTGGGGCATGATGGAAGAAAAAGCTACTCACCTCGTGCTTCAAGAACTTCAGCCTGGCCGGGATCCCGTCATTATTGCGCGCTCAACATTCTCATCCAGTGGAAAATGGGCAGGTCACTGGGTGAGGAACTGGAAGCACTCTTCATCCATTCATATGCAGTTGGATTGACCTCACTTGTATCCATCCAGCTCGGAGACAACTTTTCGAAGTAAGCTGATTGTTTCGCTGGGGTTGGTTCATGTCCGAGTTGATTCGAATTTGCGGCAATAGATGGGAATACATGTATCACAGCATCCAAGGCATTCTCCAATTCCAGATATTCCAGATTCCGTTCGTGGGTGCAGATACCTGTGGCTTTAGTGAGTATCCTCCACTCCTTTATGTGCTTTATTCCATTTGCTGACGACTATCGAATATCGTAGTCGGAAACAGCGACGAGGAATTATGCAACAGGTGGATGCAGCTATCTGCGTTCATGCCCTTCTATCGCAACCATAATCAGTGCTCTGCGCTCAGCCAGGAGCCATACCGCTGGGACAGCGTCGCGAATGCCTCCCGCATCATGATCGCTGCGAGGTATGCTTTGTTGCCTTACTGGGTGAGTTCAACATCCATATACTTACACGCCGTTCTCATCGTTCACAGTATTCCCTGTTCGCGAACGCCTCGAGCACGGGAACGCCACCTGTGCGGGCACTGTTACAGTGGTACGAGTTCCCGACTGAGCCGGAGCTTTTCGCGGTAGACAAGCAGTTCATGGTCGGCGCCGACCTCCTCATCACGCCCGTCCTCACTCCAAATGTTTCTACTGTGCCAGGTACCGCCTTCCTCACTACTACTTTACCTGCTTCAAGCTAACTTGATATATAAGTTTCTTGCCGGGTCGCGGCCAAGTAACCTGGAGAGACTTTTACACCCACGCCGTGATCGACGCGTCTACGAACGGAACTACGACATTGGCGGCACCCTTGGGGCATATTCCCGTGCACCTGCGCGGGGGGTCCGCGCTCCTCATGCGCGCGACGCCAGGCTACACGACGACCGAGACCAGGGGCGGCCCCTTCTCGTTGCTTGTCTCACTCGAATCCAACGGACACGCTTTTGGCGGAGCCTATCTCGATGACGGTGTCAGCAGCCCGCCCGGACGGAACAGGACTTTGACATTCACTGCAAACACGCGGACCCTGAGCATCTCCGGAACCGGCGGCTTTTCGGTGCGCCAAAAGCTGAAGGATGTGGTTGTGTTGGGTGTGGGGGAAGAACCGGCGGCCGTTTCACTAGGAGGCGAGAATATGTTGGCTCCATGCCAGAGGGAGTTCATGCCCGAGCTGCACAAGCTCGTTATTTCGAATGCGTCGATTGATCTGAACCAGAACGACGCGCAGATACTGAGCTGGTGATGTTGTGAAGCTAACGTTTTAGTAGTAACCTTTCGGCAACACAAAAATATATACATGGTATAGCCACTTCAGAGGCATTGGTCGCGCAAGCACGACTTGCAGTTCTGATATCGATACCTACTCCGGAGCGCACAAAAGGCAAGCCCTAATCATGAGTGATGAAGTTCTTCAAACCCGAACCCGTCGCCTCCAACGCCAACACAAACGCTCGCGCAACAACCGTCGCGCCCGCCGGTGAAGTGTGTGTGTGGTCATTGGGGTAGAATGCATCCACCGCCGCCGCGCCGAGGTTCTTGTACAACGACGCTGTAAACAGCCCGTGGTCGACGAAGGTCGCGCCGGTGGCAGCGGCGGCGTCCTGGCAGTACGTGACGAAGCGGGAGGCGCTGTAGGAGAAGGTGCCGGTTTCCCATACATTGTTGGGGGTAGCGGAGGAGATGATGACGTTGGCGCCTTTGGATTGGAAGAGCTTGGCGGCGTTGACGAGGTAGGCTTCATAGGTGAGGATGGTTTGAGTGACACCGCTGAAATTCAACATGTCAGCACCAATGCGAAGATAAAGCCGAAGCTGAAGCGGAGGTGTATACAAGGCGGGGGCAGTGAGGGGGAAGAATAAAAAGAAGAAGAAACATGTACCCCACCACAACCGAACACGTTGTCGCATAACCCGCTGCTCCAACCGGGCAATCCGTCCGTCCATTATCAGTTGGTGTTAAACTCCCGCCGTCATTGTGTCCAAACTCTATAACAACGTAATCCCCCGCCTGGACGTTGGCGGCCATAGCAGTGAAGCGACCCTCGACGGTAAAGCTGCGCGCGGAGCGCCCGGCGATGGCGTTGTTGACGACGGGGAGGCTGATGTAGCTGGTGAGGAACTTGCCCCAGCCTGTGGGTGAAGGGAGATGGGTAAGCCTGCGGGAACGGGAGAGGAGACTCAGGGAAGTTGGCAGGTGAAGAGGAAGGTGAAAGTGAAGCAAACCGACATACCGTTAGTCCCGTCGTTATTCCCATTCGCAGTCATAGTAGAGTCTCCGGCGAGGTAGACTGTGACCGCTAGGGTGGCTCTCGCCGCCAAGGAAGCGACAAAGACCGACTTTCCGAGTTGGAAGCGCATTATTTTCGGTGGGGGCGGGTGACGGAGGAGCTGGAGTGAACGAACAACCGCGCATCTTATATTTTTCTAGACGATCCAAGAGCCAGAATATCGCCGGGCATTAAGATGACGGGCCGGGATCGTCCTCCGACGTTCTCGCGAGGAATATGAATGACCAACACGGGTTGAGTCCGACTGACGGAGGCATCGGTCCAGCTCGGTGACCGGCAAGCTGTAACCATCTATACGGCCGCCGTCCAGTATCAAGGTCTTTAGAAGGCAGGGAAAGGAATGTAGAAAAGAGTCAGATGGAGAGACAGACGCGAGGATGTTAGGTCTGGTGGAAACCACGCGGGCGCGCACCTGACGCAAGGGTGGCTGTGCTGTTGACGCGACTCGGACCAGCTTTGATTTGGAGTCGTTGTTATGGGGGCTTAATACATCCGTTGGACTAAACCTCCACTTGGTTGAATGTTGGTTGAATTTGGAGAATCGGCAAGGGCAAGGCAAGGCAAAGTTCAAGAATGGCGCGTGCTGAATGTATTTGGACGCTGTGAGATTAAACCACACACAAAACCCCTGAAGAATAGAAACCAAGAAGTAAACAACCCCGCGCTATTATTTTGGCTTGTGCGCTACCCAAAACTCCGCCCGATAAATCCAACGCATCATCGCCTGTGCGTCCCCAGTATACTCACACTCCACCGTCCTGCTCTGCTGCCCGTCTTCCTGCGGATCGATCACGAACCCAACTTCCTCTGCCGCACGCAGCACTTCCTCGAGGCTCAGCTCGAGCTTAGCCTGCGCGCCGCCGGTCCATAAGAGCGGACCGAGGTTGATCCAAGTACCGCCAGGGCGGAGCAAGTGGTAGATATGCTCGAGAGTGGTGAGGATATCGAGGGAGGTGTCGATGAAGAAGAGGGTGACGACATAGTCGTACCCAGGGATCGGGGCAAGAAGGGGGCTGGGGGCCGGTGGAGGCTGCAAAGTGAGGAAGTCTTTTTCGACGAGTTTGAAGCTCGACGAGAGGCGCGGGACAGCGTCAGGAAATCGGATAGACCGGAAGAGCGAGTCCGCGGACCTCTGGTGCGAGAACCAGTGGGCATACGGGTGGACCGCGTGCTCGTTAGCGACGGAAGTCGTGGAGGGCGAGAGCAGGAAGCGAAACGCTAGATTCATGAAGAACGAGAGCTCGTTTGCGGTCGTTTCTAAGAAACCTGCATGCGCTCAACACAAGTAGCATGGAACCGAGAATATACGCACCAAGCTCCGAAATCTCCCAGGCAAGCCTTCCCAGCCCCGACCCGGGAACGAGGACACGCTTCGTTCCCCGCTCGTCAGCGTCCACCTTCCGCAACACGTCCAAAATTGGCGTGAATATTTTTTCTCGCTCCCGCATCCCATCGGAACTCCAGTCCCGGATGAAGTGCTTGAGCGACTCCCGCACCCGCATCAGGTCCATCGACGTCCCACCGCGCGGCGGCAAGTCCAGACCAAACTCCTTCTCGGCGAGCCGTGCTATCGCGTCCGTGATCTTCCCGTTCGCGTGCGTGACCTGCGCGAGTCGGTCGAGTTTTGCGGGGTAGCCGAGGGTGTAGCCAACGCGCTTATGCGAACGACTGGCGCTCGCGTATGACACCTGGAGGCGGGATGCTTCGGCCGCCGATAGATTCCGGTAGCGTGCATACGTGTTGTGTGCCCGCTGCAAGGAGAATGGCCCGCCAGATTCGTCGGGGTCGAGCGAGAAGAGGTCGCGCAATTCAGACCAGGTTCGCGGGATTGGAAGTGAGGCAGAGAATCTCCACCCCGCGAAAGCAATGGCGAAGGGCAGAAAGAGAGCTAGCCATACGTCGGACGTCCATGGGATTAGCATGCGTTTGCTTGTGCCACGACATGGGACTCATCAATAGATCACGGCCACAACCACCGCAAATAACCGCTCTTGCCCTAAAATGGCAGCAGTTGAAAGTCGTGACTAGGAAGAGCGCATTACTTCAGGCCCCGCCGGGCTCGTATTATCATGTGAGATATCTCAGGCTTTGATCCATGAATGGTGCGAATCTGCACAATTTCAACGAGACTCTATCTGTCCTTGATGGCATTCGGCCCCAAGCGACGGCTCGAGGAAGGCTCCCGCCGAGGACGGAGCCATCTGTACACTACCATGAGTCTCACAGCTTTAATTTTCTCTGGCGCGATCGAGTTGGGCCGCCGGGTTTTGTGGTTGGGCGGCAACTGGCGGTGATTTTCACGATCTATCGCCAGAATTTAATGTCTAGGCACAATGGGCGTCATGGATTGGTTATTTTGATTTCCCTTGAGTTTCCTCATACATTACAAGTTCAGAACTCCCATTCTACTGGACATATAAAGTTGCTATATACTAACATGGGCATATTCCCTCGTTCTTAAGCTCGACGCGCCATCCTGGTGCACTTAATGGGTCGCAAAATAATTATTCATCCTAAATGTGAGTACCTGAACTGCCCTTGTTAGTTCTGGTGTCTCAATTGTAACGGAGGAGAAGTTGATGGCTGGTATTATCTGGCAATACGTTTGGAACCACACGATGGGGAATTATAATCCGCGATGTTAGTCAAACAGAACTTCGCAGTATTTTTTTCAAAACAGGATACCCCTTGAGCTTCAACTTGGGAGCAGCTCGCTCGGTGGTTGGATCCGGAACAAGGGACCGACCGCTGACAAATCAACCCTCTCTCTTCCGACCACCACCAGCATTTCCGGCCTCTCAGTCTCAAACCCTCTCCGTAAAGGCGGATACACTCTCCAGAAAGAGATATCTTTGCCCCGTAAGCGCCCCGCGGCCCCCGCCTATCTTGAGCTGCCGGTGAAACTACGAGCACGGCGGATCAGAGCGGCGAAAACGAATCGATCAGACCTCGTCAGTGTCTCAACTTCTTGCAGCCCACCAGGATTCGGGAATATCTAGTACAGGATCCTCTTGGCCTACTCGCTGTAACAGTCTGGCTCTCAATGATTTAGACGCTTCGCATCGGGCACTGGTTAGATTCAGAGTCTAAGATGAGTCACTGGGTAACAATCTGTTCATTGGCCCGAGGGGCTCTGGAGTGGGGCCGCGGCGGATGGCATAGCCCCCGACGAATTCTAGGCCGATCATGGAGACTTCGTCTGAGACTCAAGGTCGTATAAAGGCCCTCGCTAGCCGGAAGCATTTCTCCTGATCATCCTCCTCCTCTGCCATCTTGTGCTATACTCTGCGCATTTACCCATCCTATCACATTTCACGACCAGCCTCTCTACATTATGAAGTCGTGTATCTCCATCCTCGCGACCCTCCTCCTCACATCGACTACTATTCACGCTCTGGCTATCCGAGACGAACACGTAAATCCCACAATCCACACCCCTGTCGCCCCCTCTAATCCAATTTTATGTACAGGGTGGCAGCAACTGTCCCTCCCCGTCCAAAGCCCTCCACCTACACCGGCTCTTCCAGAATAATATCGAACACTACCTCTACACCACGAGCCACGTAGAGAAATCCCGCGCGCTCCAAGACGGGTACGAGTTCGACGGCGTCGCCGCACGTGTGTTCCAGACGAAGCAGCCGTCGACGGTCCCATTTTACCACGTTCATAACGGCGCGACGGGGGACAACTTCTACACGACGGACGTGCGCGCGCGCGACGCGGCGCTCTCGAGCAACCCCGCACGCACGATCGACAAGGGCGTCGCTGCGTACGTCTTTGCCCGGCGCCTGTGCGGGTCCACGGCGTTGTACCGCCTGTATAACCCCGCGACGCGGGACCACTTTTACACCATCGATGAGAGCGAGCGGGAGGAGGCGGTGTCGGATGGCGGGTACGATGCTCCGGTCATTGCCGGCTTTGTTCTGAGGAAATAAAAGAGCGGCGCAGTTGACTTCCATAAATGTATTCTATGCACTTGATGTGACTCCAAAAACTTGATAGACTTTCTCTCGCGTACGGCGACTTGAATATGACTGAGTACAGATCATCCGTAAAAGGGTCGGTCCAAGCGATATATTCCAAACTACATATTTAGACGTAGCTAAGGTTAGGGTTAGGACCACGGAGGGTCGAAAAAAAAGGGCTACCCAGCCGAGTGGCCGTGTTAGCACAGGAAAATATTGAGACGGTGTATGAGCCTAAGCCCATACAAGCCGCAGGCGCACTCTGTATGGACAGGGTCGCCGTGCTATGGAGTGTTCCCACGGCCCACAAACCCAGGGAGTTGAAGGGGCCTATGCCATCAAGGTAAGTATGAAGTATAACGTCGTCGACGCCACAGATTTATATCGCGGGCGCGCGCACGGACCAGTGGGTGTTTCAGTGTGTTATTTTCGCCGTCTTGTTATCAATGCCGGCAGCATCTTTGTACCTTCTCTGCCAATTCCTGGATCGGCAGTTACTAGTCCCGCACGAAGGCGCGTAAGGCACGTTCGCAGGGGATATAACTTGGACTCACTCGCCAAAATCCAAGCCCCCGCTCTAGTTTGGATGCCCTGGCCTCTTTGAACTCGGATCTGGCGCCTGTAGAATATTCTGTTGCGACTTTGGCCAAGCTCTAGCCGTTTTTTTATACCGGGACGGCTTGAATTCCAGACGGCGATGTCGATCAAGGTCTAGGTTCGCGGTCGCTATGTATTCACATTCGGACTGTGGAAACTGTGCATGTTACTCTGAGCCTGCACGGAATGCGACAAAACACCACAAGTGCATATATGCCATATAGTATATGCACTGAAAATCCAGACGGCGATCAAATGTCGTTCCAAGGCTGCCTTAGTCAAGACTGACAGATTCCTTTGACCCATGTGCTTGATACCCTCGCCTCGAATATAAATCAGGTACTGTAGTGCTTTACAGACTATTGAATTCTCCTATTGCTCCCGATGCTCGCGTTCCCGCCCTCTGATCTGCCCATAGCATCAACTGAATTATTTTCAACGGCGGAGTGGGTTGAAATGTTCAATTCTATACTCCGAAGTGCGCGGGCCACTGTATTGCATTGGAAATTGTGGGACGTCGCTTCTAGGCGAAATCTCAGATCTGTATATGCTTGCACATTCGCCGTTCGGCAATCTCCGTGTTTGGGTCTCCTGCCTTCTTCGTCTTGAGACGGCAGACCCCAACGACTGATTAAAACGTGATTCAAAAGCCCCCCACAGAGTTCTGCGCGCCCTCCACATCATGTCCCAGCCCTCAGGGCGCGCTGAGCACCTCAATGCCGAGCGCCAGGGGAAGATGATCACGGTGTATGTACTGGTGGGCTGCACAGCGGTGCGTGCTTGTGCCAGTTCATTTTCTAGCTCATCCTGACGAATGTCCTCATAGGTTCTCATTTGGGATGTCTTGAACAACCTCCGGAACGACTATATGTTGCTCTTCAAACAAAGATTTCACGTGGCGTCCGGGGCGTATGTGGTGTCCAGGTGAATAATTATCTACGTACACGTCCACGGCAACTCATGTGAGACCCAACAACAGACTTGCATCTTTGGTTTACCTCCTGGGGTTTACGATATTCTTCAGTGCGCGTCTGACGTGAGGGATAGCCTGAGCCAACGCTGATATATAGTGATCCAGCACACTCTATTCAAGCGTGCAACACGGCTTTCGTCGCAATCAGCAGCTTCTACCCGCTCGTCGTCTCTGCATCAACTTTTCTCTTTCTCTTCCGGGTGCGGGGCGTATATGGCGGCGATCGCCTCGTCACCGCAGCATTCGGACTTCTGTGGCTCGCAGTCGTGGGTACATCAATGGCCATCCCGTTCCGCACAAACGCGATTGGACTCGGGGACCCTCGTCATTGCGTCCTTGTGAATATTGGGGCGTACACTACGGCGTCGGCGATCGCGGGGATCACCTTAACTGTATACGACACCCTCGCCTTCTTCGCGATCTCCTACCGGCTGGTCTCAAATTTTTGGCACTCGGAGGAGTTGACGCGTGGGGAGCAGGTCCGGACATTTTTCAGCGGCGCCAACCTACCCGCCTTCTCGAAGGCGCTATTCACTGACGGGCAGATGTATTACATGTGCGTCGCGGTCCACATCCTTATTCGGCGCTGATCCCATTCTTGCTCCGCAGGATTACAGCCGTTACGAACTGCGTCACCATATTGTTGGTGTACATTCCGAGCACTGTTCTGGACGCCGATTCCATATACCATGGGGTGATGGTCCTCCCGAGCATGACAGTGTTGAGCATCATGGCCTGCCGCGTCTACCGCAACACGAAGCTCAGGGTGTCAGGGCTCTCCCTGCCCACGGTCAACTCCGGTGGGCCCGGCCGTGACCTCACAACACCGCTCAGCGTCGTGTTCGCGCAGCGCCATGCGGTGGACTCTGAGGGCGATGCATCTGAGCCCACGGGCAGGAAGAGTGACACGGGCTTCTCGGCGGGGATGCACCACGATCTTCAAAGTGCTGTCCGTTGTCATATATTATAGTTATCCTCATTATCTGTTAGAATAAATGCCCCGTATTTCTACCTACATGTGCTACACAAATGTACTCACCACCGTACGTCGATGTACCGTTGACTGAGCAGTGAGCTGCGCCCGTGACTTGACGGTCACTTACTACTAATATCCAGCGTTACGTTCTTTGTTTCCGTACACCACCATCGTGATCCGGGCGAGCAAAGGCTGTATCGTCGCCGAAATTCCGCAAGCTTTGCGTAGATGCGCCACCAAGTTCGGATGCAAGCTCACTTACCTAAACAGGGACAGAATCGATCTTTGGCGAATCGCTCCGACAGTCCACCTCCACTACCTCGATGCCCCTGCAAAATGTACTCTTTCAAATGCGCTGGACAAAGATCTGATGCTAGTTAGCCTTCAATGCCCTGCCCATTGCCTACACCACTGGATCTCTCCAGTAGATCGATTTACGTTCACCCGTTAGTCGCTCTGCTCCTTCGCGCGTTCCATCCCCGCTCCTTCCTACGGGGTACTAAATTGATGCTCCGTTTATCTTCCCTCTCACCGGTGGGGCCATCTTCCAGGTCACTCCCAACATGTCCCCTCACCACATCATCGCGCTGCTCGTGCCGTCGTGGGGACACGCCGTCAGCTACATCTATCTTGCGACTCGAATACTGCAGAAGGATCCCAACCTCGTTATTACGATCGTGCAGCACAATTCGGTTGGTGCGTACAGAGGCACCGATTGACATATACGTCCTGACCTTTTGTTCTCTGCTCAGTCCCGAAATTCGAACTGGAGTTGAGAACGTGTCAGTACGACATCGAGCGACTGCGAATTATAGGAGCAGGCGACAAAGAGTTCGTTCTCGTTTGTGTGCACAAGTGATTATTGACGCCGATTGTGGTGTAGCACTGGGACGAACCTCAAGTTCATGGAGCCGTTAGACCAGCTGGCTGAAAGCTGGAGAGAAATTATCCCTGGAATGACTCAAGAAAATGAAGGATGGCCTAAACCACATGCTGTTCACGTACATCTTCGTCCTATGACCCCATCTGGGGAGTTTCATTTCGTCACTGCGATCACAATTCCTCTGCTAATTATTCCCTAGATGGACATGTTAGTCGGAGGGTATGTCATTGAACTCACCAAGCAAATCATGGGCCCAGACTGCAAAATTCTTATGTGGTGGTCTATGGCCGTTGTTTCAATGCCAGCGAGGTTGATCCAGTGCGACTTCGCAGCGATAGCACAGGAAATTTACTCGGACGAGGCTCGTCGGCAGGGTCGGTCCATGGACGACATTTTGCAGCAGGTTGGCCTTCTTCTCCCAGCGACGCACCCCTCCTGACTTCAACCACCCCCCTTCACAGGTTGCGCGGGCGTAGAACGGGAGCGACGAGCTTTCTGGAATCATTGTAAAATCTCCGGGTGTCCCCGACGTGTACGATCATGAGCACTTCGTCTAGGCTGCCGGCTCGCCAGCCGTGGCCCCGCACTATGTTTCCGCCCAGAAGCTCGCCAAGTTCGTCGACGGGTTCATCGTTGCCACTAGTGTCTGCCTCGAACCTGTTGGAGTCCCGTACTGCAGAGAATATTACCAGAACAGCGGGCAGGACCTTTTTACGATTGGAATGCAGGCGCACGAACTATGTTGGACCGACCCCGCTCCAGCACCACCCACAAACGCTGTTGTCAGATCGTTCTTGGAGAAGTCAGCAAACCAATATGGCGCTAAATCGGTTATCTACATCTCTTTCGGGTTTGCACACCTTCGAATATTTCATTGCAGTGCTAAAACCTTTAAGTTCCATTTTCTTCCCGACCGCTACGCCAGAGCTCGTTGAAGCGCTTGTGGATACCCTGCTGACGCTCGAGAAACCCTTGCCATTCATTTTCGCTCTGGGAGGCGTGTTGGCGTCTCTTCCCAAAGACCTCATCCAGCGCGTGCACTCGAGTGGGAAAGGTCTCGTCTGCGACTTCTGGATCGAGCAGTGAACGATTCTCCAGCATGACGCAGTCGGATGGTTCCTAACGAACGGCGGATTCAAATGTGTCCTGCTTCTTATACCGTTAATTGGGACCAAGCTCCATGTCCGACTGTTTATCGCAAGGCATTCCAGTCATCGTCTGGCCGATCTGCGGGGATCAGCCATTCAACGCGGTGCTCATATCGTCAGGCCTAAATCCCGTGGCTATGGAGCTCATGCAGGTGGGCTTACGAGTCATCTACCGAGTAGCTCGTTCTAACCCTTTCGGCTCAGGTTCCCGCCGGACCTCAGATTGGCCCTTCGCTTCGCGGGGGCCAACTAATCACCGGTACAGTTGAGGATGTGTCGGCAGAATTCAAGGCGACATTTAATGCTGCGCGGGGATAAAGGGATGCTATCTTGAGGGAAAATGCAGAGAGTATGGCGAGGACGTTGAGAGAGGCGCGATCCGGGGAGTTTTCCGATGAGCTCGTCCGATTAACGAGTTTTAGAGTCCGTTGGCTTGTTTGGTTGTGTTACAGATTGTTCAAACTCACTCACTTTTCGCCGCAAAGGTTTCTTGCTCTCGCTCGACCACGACGCCGATCCTCGCCTTTATGGTGGGTGCCTTCCCCGGTGGGCGGCGATCCGAGCAGACCGTACATAAGCAGGCGCTGAGGTTGAAGTGGCTGAGATTCGCGAGGAGAATCTTGAGGATATCTAATGCTAAGAGGTAATTATATCCTGGATGACCGACCTTGAAATTTGTAGCATGTACCTTCAATAGGTGGAATAGTTATGGATTTAATTGTGTTGAACATGAGTGTCGAAGAGGTACTTAAATTGAACGGGCCGAAGATCGCCGAGGTCCAAAAACAACTCGCTACCCAGGTTTCCATACCACCAGACTCTGAATTAAACGCGTACAGAATTTGCTCGACGCGCCCAGTCCGTGCACTGGCATGTGATCGTGATCCGCGTGACATCTTTGCGGTCTCGCTCAAGTCTCGCCTTGATTTCACCTGCTCTGTATCTTCATCGTGCGCGAGTTGTTGAAACATGAAACCCAAGGTGTGTTCCCTTTTCGTCGATGGATGCTGGGGTTTCATTCTTTTTGAACTTGGCAGGGTCGAAAAGATTGTGCCACCAACTCATCCAAACGGTGCGCGACTAGCTCGAGACCTTGCGCTCGTATCGTTGCCAATCTGAATTTCCTGATCAGGAACCCGAAGATTTCCCCTGTACCTTCTCCCCATCTGCCGCCTGAACTTTGGGTGACGATTGGGCGCTTTGTTCCCCGTCAAGCCCTCGCCCATCTCTCCTGCGTCTCGCATGAATTATGCGCCGTATTTTCCCCACTACTTTATGGAGACACCATCACTACGCCAATGAGTGGAGCTCAAGCGTCACGTCTTATTGAAAGCCTATCCGCGGCCCAGCCATCCAGCTGGAAACCGCGTCCCGCAACGCTGATTCGGCACCTTGGTATGACGAATGGCGGGCCCCGGGTAGCACAAACCATTGACCCTGAGATTTGGGAGGCATCGGTTAATGCGCTCCGCAATCTTGCTGAACTTACGCTCGGTGAGCGTACGAGAGGATCCGCTTTGCGCGTTCTCCATTGGCATCTGCCGGCTGGGATTGACGAGCTCGGCAAGATACTTGGCTTCCCTGGACACTTTCCGAATCTCAAAGAACTCGTAGTTTTTGCAGATGGAACGAATGAAAACTTTAATGTGAGCATCCCATTTACTTATCCTTCGGTAGATTAAGAAAGCCACAGTTCGTTCAGATCATAGGCCTCGAAGTGCTCGGAATCAGCCTCTGCCTTCCTCTCAATGGTACGGTTGCCCATCTCCCAACAATCCTGCTCATTCAAATCCCTAATAGACGAGGATTACGATTCTGACGACGGCGCGAAGTTGTGTTACAAGCTTACCGAAGCCTTGCAAATGCTGCCGTACACTTCTCCTCGTCTCCACTCTTTTAAATTGAGGCTCGGTATCCCATATGATGAGGCAGAGGACACATTTCCATCCCTCGGATACAGCGACCTTGTCGATGCTATCAATGAGTTGCATTTTCCCGCGCTAACAACCTTCGATATTTCGGTCATGCTATATCCACACGCGGACGATGATTTTGATCCAGATGAGTTACCTACCACCGACTTCTCCACTTTCTTAGCCTCCCATGGAAACCTTGTTAACCTTTCGCTGAATGCACCCGATACAAAACTCACGGACAATATTACCTTTCCGCACCTTCGTTCTTTCGAGGGTTCTTTCGAGCATTCCGAGATCATCACTCGGCGACACCGGCTCGAAAAGCTTGTCCTCACTTTCATCCATCCATTTTGGAGGTACAACCCGCCGGCGTTCTGCACCCTGCCCCTTCCCACTCACTTATCGCTCACAACACTCCGTGTTACGGCTGTTACAACCGAAGGATGGGAGGTCAAGAGGACCAACGAACTAAGCCCTGAATCATTTGCCCAATTGGTTCCCTCCTTCCCCAATGTTACTCATCTCAATTTCTGCACTAACGGCAGGATGGTACGTTCTCAAAACAAGCGTGAACCGTGTCGCAGCCTTGCTAAGATCCCAATAGCCCCAATATCACAACTCCTTGATTTGTTTAACAAAACTCAAGAGCATCCGCGTGCAAGAATACCGACAGCGCAAAGTACCGGACCACTGGTCTGTTACGGAGATGTTCCCAGCCATCGACTACATCGCAGAATTCCGTTTCTTTTTGCCATTTTTACCACACCTCACATGCATCGACATCTGTCTTTTGGCTGATATCGATCGGCCTGTCGACTCAACGGAAACTCCGCGCACTGAAGCCACAGAAGTTCAAATCTGGATACTGTTGGTTGGGCGCCCGAAGTTAAGGGTCGACTACTCGTTTTCGGTGATTAGGGCCTTCGGTGGTCCAAAGGCTGTCTTGGACGATGCTCGCATTCGTGAGAGGTAAGAAATCAACATATTTATTCAACATGAGAGTGTATGCTGATTCGCGACGGGTCAGTTGGCTCTGAGTGTTCATTGGAGGATCTTTCGACTGGGCTGAAGACTTGTTTGTATCGACTCGAAGGCTGAGAATCTCCGGGGTGAAATGTGGTTGAACTTGGGTGCCTTTCTTATGAAGTCCTGAGATGGCCATCGCAGCTGATTACTATTTTGGTGTATATCTCATGTTGAAGCCAATGGTGGGGCCATAATTGGGAGTCTTTTGCCGATGTTTGAATGTTCTCAGCAAGGCACCGTGAAGGGATGTCTCGGCATCGTTGTGCAAGACTTGCACCACAATTCCTGACAGCCCTTTTCACTGGTACAGACTGATTCACTTCCGATGTCGATGCCTTCCGAGCTGTAGTTATTTCCTCCACTGTGAAGGAACTTCATTGGATTCTCTTGGTCTGAAGGACGTTGAGTATAAATGAGCGTTGCAGTGAGGCCAAGTCTGAATTACTAACCGACTTTGAATCACGTGCAATTTACCTCACAAACCTGGCCTACCTATGTCGAGTCAGAGATGGGTAAGAAAGGCTCGGTGGCGGGTGGTCCGCATCTTCAACCTATAGCTTGAAGTGAAGGAGAAGCTGCTCGTTCGAATCGAGCCCGAGCCATGGGGTGGATCATAAATATTTTAAATTTGCCCGATTCGATGGCCCAGAAAGGTTGAATAGACTCATGGTCTTCATCCCAGAAATAAATAGGTTGCGGGGTCATGAAACTGAGCTCAGAATTGGTTCAACCTCATCTCCTTCGACCTTTACCTGCATATTCCGAGGCAGAGGTAGGGAATCAGGGGTTGGTGGCGGGTGGTCCGTATCTGCAACTTGTAGGGCGAGGATCTGTTGATGCAGGAGGTGCTCGTTCGAATTGAGCCTGAGCCATAGGAGTATTTTGAGATTCTCCTTTGTATTCCTGCTCAGCACACTAGCAGCCACCAGCTATCCAGGCACTTCCGATACAATACACTCCCTTAACTTCTCCTTTTCTAAAAGAACCGGGGGATGAACCAGTGGCGCCGGTCCAACTTGAAGCTTCAACGAGACCCGATTAAATTCGAACCAGGTTCGATTGATCTCCTCCCACCTTAAAAAACCCGGCCAACTTATTGATGGGTAAAAGAGGGTAGGACAGGCTCGGTGGCGGATGGTCCGCATCCTCAACCTATCTTTTGATTGTATATTAGAATTTGAAGCAGACGCCGCTCGTTCGACTCGAGCCCGAGCCATGATCCAGATGTGTTAGTCATTTTTTTCTTTGGTGCACGGTAAGCCTTTAATTTTTGATACAGAAGTTTGAGCGCACTGTCTGGGATGCCACCCTCCCTCCCCCAAGACACAATTCGTGTGTCAGCATGGCAAGAGTCGAAAAGCAAATTTGAACCATGTTCAATTTGTTCCCTCCCACCTTGAGATAAATGTGGTCTACCTATCTTGAGTCAGAGGAGGGTAGGGGTTAGGGAAGGCTCGGTGGTGGATGGTCCGCATCTGCATCTGCAACCCATCCAAGTTGAGTGTCAATATGACTGGAGCAGAAGGTGCTCGTTCGATTCGAGCCCGAGCCAGGCCCATGTTGGGAACATGTCGATCTTTTTTTTGTTGCGCGCTGAACGGGTAAGCATTCCGAGAAAGGAGATTGAACGCTCTTTCTGTGATGAAAAGTAGCATGTTCAATTTATCCTACGGTTCAATCTATGTATGTAGCTCTCAAAATCTGGTGTACCTATTTGCGGGTAAAAAAGGGTACGGTGGCGGGTGGCCGCGTCTGCGATTTGTAAAATTGTCAGATGTCATCCAATGTGGAGCAGAAGCTGCTCGATTCGACAGAAGCTGCTCGTTCGAATCGAGCGCGAGCCATGCCATGCTTTCTTGAATATTTTTTTTCTTGTAGGGTTCACTTGTCTGTTATCTGCCCAGCCAAGCCTTGCTTGAATTTCCTCGGAATCTAGGCACGCGCCTAAACCATTCTGATCCCATGACCATACGACTCACCTGCTCCCGACACCCACAACAGCCCTTACCATGGCCCAAGAGCTCTTGTGAGTCCCGGTCCCCCCCCTTATAGGACGCCCGGCATGCACATGCACGCTGCACACACCCATACACACCACCGCGACGCCCCCACCCCCTAGGACCGCCCCAACGCCTATGACCCCGCCTATGACCCAGGAAAGCCGTGCCCCCCGCGCGCGACGGTCATCGACCTCAGCACGCTCGACCTCGAGCACCTCGTGTTTGACTGCGACTCGGGCAGTGAGCGGGAGCGACGACGGGTATGTCTCGACACTTCAGCGCATGTAGCGCGCCATGCCGGTCCTGGTGGCCGTGGTGCCACGGAGGATTACGGGCGCGCGTCGCGTGGCACGTGTTGTGTCAGCGCCGCAGCCCATGAGGGACATGGGCGTGATGGAGGTGGAGGCGGTGAGGACGGGGACGGTGGCGCGCGCGGGTCGGCGCACGCACGAGGACGAGGTGTCCCAGAGCATCACCGCGATCCCGGGCCTCGAGTGCACGACGCTCCAGTCATTGCAGGGTTTGTTCTGAGAAGATGAAAGAGCGGCGCAGTTGACTTCCACAAATGTATTCTATGCACTTGATGAGTGAATCATAAAACTTGATGCATATTTCCTCGCGTGCGGCGACTTGAATACGACTACGACTATAGATCATCCATAAAAGGGTCGGTCAAAGCGATGTATTTCAATCTACATATTGAGACGTAGCTAGTCACAGGTTAAGGTTTATCGCACGCACTTTCGCTGCTTCCACTGATGGTTCACAGCATCCTTTCCACCCCTGCGCTCGAGCCTAGTGCCTCACCACTCGACAGTCGCACACTGGAGCCTCTACGGCCCGTACAGCGCATGCCGCGAGAAGACGGCCGCGCAATCCGCACGACGAGAAGCAGGGCTGTGTCGTAGAATTGACGCCGCATGCGAGAGTCGCCCGCGGATGCGCCGATTCCCTGTTCGCTAGAGGTACGCGCACACTCGTTCCCGTCGCAAGACCTGCACCCCGGATGCATCCGCAACGGCGGGCATCGAGTTGGCAACGGCGCGCTTGCGGAGACGGAGCGAGCAACAACGCGCACACGCTGGCGTGTTGTCACGGACGAGGACCGGAAGCAACGTGCCTGCGAGCGCTCGGAGAGCGCGATGAGCTCGTGCCTGCGCCACAGAGAGCAGAGTGCGCTCGCGCACAGACCCGAATCACCGACCTCGTAGTCCTTTCAAATCCATGCCCAATACACTCGTTTCCGTCCCGAGACCGAGTGAGCGGAGCAAGCGTTTCTCCTTTCAAGGCACGTTGACTTCAGGTTGCGAGTCCTGGGGTAATAGGTAGGACAGTTGCAAGGCGAGGTCATCGAAACGTTCAAAAGAGTGGTGATGTCTTTTGGCACGGCGCCGGACAAGAGCAGAGAAAGCTGCAAGCGAGTAGATCACACTCGAGAACAGAGGCACGCGGCTGGCGCGGCGACATAGGAATTCGCGGGAGATTCGGTTCGGAGAGAGCCTCAGAGAGGAAGGGGAACGGACGCATCGGTCGGCGTCGGCGGAAGAGAATTGTCGCGGCCGACGTCCCACGGCAATCCCACGGTGCCAATCATCGGATCTTCGGGCGATCACTTTGCCGTTCAACGTCGAAAACTAATATGAGAACACTTCTGCAGTGCCAAAGTGTCTGAGATCCATTCAAAGGATGGGAAACGGCCGCCGAAGCAGGGAACTCTAAAAGCTTGTTCTTTTTTTTTTTTTTTTTTTTGCCCAAGTGCCATCAATTATGCAAACATTGTACATGCAATTCCAGACGGCGATCAACAATCGGACTTCTGGGCGCGGGAAACCCCGAGCCCTTCTTAGACCCTGCACGGAATGCGACAGAACACCATAAGTACGTATACTACATGCCCTAAAAATCCAGACAGAGATCAAATGTCGTTCCAGGGTTGCCTTAGTCAAGACTGACAGATTCCTTTGGTATCACACCGGTGATTTGCCAAATTTCGGCACAGCCGAGGTGGAACTCAAAACGTAATACTAGGGTTAGAATTAGCCTTATAAGGAAGATACACCATATAAGGTTAGCCCTAACCCTAGCTTTAAGTTTCAAGTTACATCTCGAAATTTGGCGGTCGCCGGTTGGTCGCCGGTGTGTATATTGATTGAATTCAAGTTCTCCTATCGCTCCCGATCCCGCCCTCTGATCTTCTCACAGCATCAACTGAATTGTTTTCCTCATTTCATCTGTATTCGCTTCTCTTCAATACTCCGAAGTGCCTGGGCCACTGTATTGCGCACAATATCCGTAGCATCTGAGATTGCGGAACGTCGTTTCTAGGCGACATCTCAGATTTGTACATTCTCGCACATTCGCCGGCGGTCGGCAATTTCGATCCCATGCTGTCTCATGCTTTCTTCGTCTTAAGACGACAGACCCCAACGACTAATTAAAACTTGATTCAAAGCCCCCCACAGAGTTCTGCGCGTCCTCCACACCATGTCCCAGCCCTCATGGCACGCTCAGCAGCTCCATGCCGAGCGCCAGGGGAAGATGGTCTTGGTGTATGTGCTGGTGGGCTGCACATCGGTGCGTGCTTGTGTCAGTTCATTTTCTCGCTCATCCTGACGGAATGACCCCATAGGTTTTCATTTGGGATGTCTTGAACAACCTCCGGAACGACTATATGTTGCTCTTCAAACAAAGATTTCACTTGGCGTCCGGGGCGTATGTGGTTTCCAGGTGAATAATTATCTATGTGCACGTCCACGGCAACTCATGTAAGATCCAACAACAGACTGGCATCTTTGGTTTACCTCCTGGGGTTCATGATATTCTTCAGTGCGCGTCTGACGTGAGGGATAGTCTGGGCCAACGCTGATATATAGTAATCCAGCACACCCTATTCAAGCGTGCAACACGGCTTTCGTCGCATTCAGCAGCTTCTACCCGCTCGTCATCTCTGCATCAACCTTTCTCTTTCTCTTCCGGGTGCGGGCCGTATATGGCGGTGATCGCCTCGTCACCGCAACATTCGGATTTCTGTGGCTCATAGTCGTGGGTACATCAATGACCGTCCCGTTCCGTGGGAACGCGATTGGACTCGGGGACCCTCGTCATTGTGTCCTTGTGAATGTTGGGGAATACACTAGGTCGGGGATCGCTGGGATCACCTTAACTGTGTACGACACCCTCACCTTCTTCGCGATCTCCTACCGGCTGGTCTCAATTTTTCGGCACTCGGAGGAGTTGACGCGTGGGGAGCAGGTCCGGACATTTTTCAGCGGTGCCAACCTACCCGCCTTCTCGAAGGCGCTATTCACTGAAGGGCAGATGTATTACATGTGCGTCGTGGTCCACATCCTCATTCGGCGCTGATCCCATTCTTGCTCCGCAGGATTACGGCCGCTACGAACTGCGTCGCCATATTGTTGGTGTACATTCCGAACGCCGTTCCGGGCGCCCAACCCATATACCGCGGGGTGATGGTCCTCCCAAGCATGACAGTGATGAGCATCATGGCCTGCCGCGGCTACCGCAACACGAAGCTGAGGGTGTCGGAGCTCTCCCTGCCCATGGTCAATTCCGGTGGGCCTGGCGGTGACCTCACGAAACGTCTCAGCGTCGTGTTCTCGGAGCGCTATGCGGTGGACTCTGAGGGCGATGCGTCTGAGCCCACGGGCAGAAAGAGTGGTACGGTGTGAGAAACGCCTCGCTCTTCCGGTTCCCTCAGCTCCCTCCGATATTCCGCGCACAGCCTAGTACAGGCCTCGCGGCTCCTTTAATTATTCCGCTCCGCTTCCTTAATTCAGTACTGCCTTTGTATTTACGTACTCCACTTATTAGTGCTGTTCAAAGTTCCCACTATTTGACTTCCTGTTTGACTTCCTGTTTGCTCCCTTTTTGCAAATTTTGGCAGGGATCCCTGCCAAAATCTGCCGAAAAGGAAGAGACCAGGAAAACGAGTAGGAAGCGAAAAGGGACATATTTGAAACCCTAGGGTTGAGATTTTCGAACCAGGAAGCAAGTAGGAGAATGTTCCTGGTCTGAAATACTGCCAAATCTCAACCAGGAGAGCAAAAAGGAAGTCAAAAAGGGCTGTTTTTGACGAACAGGAGCACATGTAGTTCCTGATTCGACCCTACTTGTGTCCCTGATTGTTCTCCTGGTTGCACCATCAACACAAACAGGAACACAACCAGGAGCACAACTAGGAGCCCAAGTAGGGACCAACCAGGAGCTACTTTGAACACCACTATTATTTTCCTATTAGTTACATATAAATAATCCCGTATTTCTTGTAGATCAACTCTGTCCATAGTTGAGAATCCTATCTGCCTTTCCCTCGTCTTATTCTTGCCCTGCTCGTCTCCGCCTCGCTTCGACACCAGTTTGCATCCTCATTGCATCCTCCCGGTATTTATCTGGATTACCGACACTCGGGTTCTCACAAGTTTGATCCGGGCGACTTCTCCTCTGAGTCCACGACGATCCCGAGATGCAGGTTGGCTCGCCCGACCCCGCCGTTCATTCCTGGTCCAATGCGGCGGCTACCCCTTTGCCCACACCGCTGCTTCTGCTCCTGCCCCCCGATGTCTCTCAATACGTCAACGATCTCACCAGCATGATGAAGCTCCTCACCGACAACTTCGGCTTCGGAGCCTTCCAGAACATTAATGTTATGGCTACCTACGCCCAGAAGTTAGAACTCTGCCTCCGCATCATCTGCTCCCGCTCCATCTGCTTCCGCGCCGACGGCGTCTACCCTGGCTATCATTCACCGCGGCACCGCTCGCGTTCGCGATCCAAGACTACTTCATGAGGCACAAAACGGCTAGAAAAGATGAGTCAAGAAACCCATCGCTGGTGGGTGTGTCAACATTACAATCGAAGCTGGTCTCGCACTTTCAATCCAAAGATCGGAGTTAAGGTAGGTCGTTGAATATGGCTGCCGACACTCGTGACTCCCTGGGTTACAGCGACTCGCTTCGAGATTTTTGGAGTCGTCGCTTCAATGGGAAGATCGACGAGGTCGAGCCCTTCCTCAACGAGATCGAGGATTGCATCCACATCCAGCGCTTCGCGCTTCCCACTAACGATGACAAGTGCCGTTACATGGGCCGTTACATTCCTGACGGGTCCCCCGCGAGTGGTTCGCTAACATCAAGCGCAATCACGCCTACCTCCTCCAGGACTTCACCTAGTTTGTCGTCGACTTCTGCACTAAACTCGCCGATCCCAACATCCAATCCACCGCTATGATGAAGCTTGACCGCCTTCGTCAGACCAACTCCGCGTTCCAATACACCACGAAATTCCAGGAAATCTGTACCCATCTCAATATGACCGAGGAGACCAAGATCGACCGTTACAAGCGTGGCCTCAAGGAGGTTCTCAAGGATGCCCTTGTACCCATCTTCCTGCGCCCCACCACCATGAAGGAATGGGAGCGCCTCATCCTCGCCCTCGACAACAACATCCTTCAGCGCGACTACGAGAAGAAACACAGCTCGAAATCTACCCACACCACTCCCTCGTCCTCTTTGACTGCGCCTTCCTCCTCCACCGAGACCGTGCCCATGGATATTGATGCCGTGCGCACCGGTGCCTCACGCGGCAAACTCACCCCCGAGGAAAGCCAAGCGCGTTTCATCAACGAACCCTGCCTTTATTGCGGTAAACCCGGCCACGTTGTCAACGTTTACTTCAAGCGCAAGGCTAAGCACGGCGACAAGCCCGGAAAAGCCTCGCCGGAGACGAACTAGTTCCGCAGTCTTCGGCGGCGGTAGGAACAGATTATCGTTCTTCCCGTCGCGCCCCGAGCCTACCCATTTCCAAGCGCTCAATGGCGCCTGGGTAGCTCGTTCAGCTTCTGCTCCTCGTTTTGAATTCGCTCTGCAAAATCCGTACCTGTCCACGTATACGCCATCGACAACCACCCACTCAGCTCCGGTCTCTTGACCCACGATGTCATCACTAAACTCAAAGTAGTACGCGATCATAACGAGAGCATCGCTTTGGGCGTCGTTCAGATGCCTTACCCTGTCCTCCTTGGCCTCGACTGGCTTAAGCACCACAATCCCTCCATCGATTGGGCCCGCGGGCAGCTCACGCTGTCCTGTTGTGGCGCGGATCATGATTTCCCTGCATCCGCATTTGGAAAAGCCTATGGTCTTGCACATTTGCCCGTCCTCGTCTTTTGTCTCCGCGATATCCTCTGTCGGACTAAGCCTTCGTCTAAACGGCAAATCGCTCTTCTCATCTATTTCTGTCCGCATTCATCGTGCAGAACCAGTACACACCCAGCACGCGGTCGTCTAGCTAACGCCTCCGCAATTCGGCCTTAGTCGGACCGAGTTACTCGCCATTTGGACCTCCTACGTTCCAGTCTCTCCCGATCCCATGCCTCCCGATAAACCCCTGGATATTTGTTTCATCAACTCCGCGCGGTTCAAGTACGAGACCAATTTAATTTTGTACACCCCGAACGAAGAGCTGAAGGCATGCATTTACGCTACTACGGCTCCCGACGTTCCATTCGGCTATGGCGATATTTTTACTCCGCCGCCTGAGCCTCCTACCTCTCCTGCTACTCCCCCGGACCGTGACCCTCCTCCTCCTGACCTCCCCCACGATGAAGAACCGCCCGAACCCGCGGACGTCGTTAGGAAGCTCGTTCCTGAGTGCTACTATGACTACCTCGACGTCTTTTCACCCATCGAAGTCACCAAACTCCCGCCTCACCGTCCCGGTTTCGACATCGAGATCGAGATCGAGGATGGGAAATCACCGCCGTTCGGGCCCATTTATTCCTTGTCCGAAGCCGAACGCGCTGAGACCTTTGACTGCATCGAACGTAATCTAAAAAAGGGTGTTATTCGCCGTTCCCGTTCCTCTGCCGGTGCCTCGAATCACCAAGAAAAATCGGCACCCACTTCCCTTGACTACCGACCTCCTTGATCGCGTTAACGGCTGTAACAAATTCACTGGAAGGACGCTTTTAATCCTATTCGGGTCAAAGAAGGGGATGAATGGAAGACCGCTTTCCGCACTAACCTCGGCTTGTTCGAGTACACCATCATGCCCGTGGGTCTTTCAAATGCTCCCGCTACTTTCCAGACTTACATCCAGGACACCCTCCGCGACCTCTTCGAAATCGCTTGCGTTGTTTATCTCGACGACATTCTCATTTATTCCAAACCCGGCCAGGACCACGAGCACTGTGGGAGGTATTCACACGCTTTCTATTTTTGATGGGCCAAAACCATCCGGGACTCGCCGCGTACTTAAATCCACGCGGTCGGAGACTGTTCCTGAAAACCGATTCTGAGAACCAGATATGAAACCACAAATATGGTACGGTAAAATGCGCCTCAGGGACCCGTGAATTTGCATATGTCTCGAGCAATTTGGTCTAGTAGTGATCGAGAAACAATTAAAATACTACGGGGCATCAAACACGCCCAAATTGTTGTGATCAGGGCTGTGCCAACTCATCTGCAAACAACATGCGCCCAAACCCCAAATTCGACTATCGTCGCCTCGGACTATTGAGAATGGAGTGATGGGGTATGTAACCGAGGAGCACAGGCGCTAACTGCCGATACACTGAACCGTTTGAGAGTGAGATACAAGCGGAATTAATTAATTCTTGGGATGCCCTTTTATACTACGAGAATATGTATCTAGAGTATTCTGCTAACTACTTGTCCTTGCTGCTGAGTGAGCAAGCTGAGTGAACGAAGTCGGCGATGAGGTAAGTTCCCCGACTCGGTGAACGTTGCCGGATTGCACCCGCATCAGCACTGCCACTGATGCGCTCCAGTTCAAGGTTCTTGAACGCCGCGGCCTCTCATCATATTTACTCCAACTTCCGGCTTCTATGTCTCGTCTTCATCCCGAGGACCCTTCCCTTACTTCAGACAGAAGGCGTGGGCGGGAGAGGGAGCTGGAGCGTGAGCGGCAGCGGGCGGCGGCGGCGCCATCTGAAGCTGAGAGGTACGATCTCCCTTCTTCGCGCATAGCGTTCCCGATTCTGACTCATTACCGAGGTGCATGCGGCCGAAGATGAAACTGCGGCGTCGGAGCGTGCGACCGGCGAAGGTGTTAGCGGTCGAGTCCGATGCTCTGAGTTTGACGCAGGAAGCCGAAGTTCGGGCCATGGACGTGGCTCTCAAAGTTGAAACCCATATTCCTAGCGCAGACGGCACGGATTCAGCTGCGATGCGCGAGTCCGAGATCGAGAGGTATGATTCCCTCATTCTTACATAGCGTCGCCGATTCTGACTAGTCACCTCGCACAGCGCGCCCGAAACAGCCTCGGCTCCCGAATCCAACGAGAAGTACGCGGCCCTCGCCTCGTGCCGCTGACTGCTCTACCTATCTCCCCGCCTTGAGACATACCTGTAGTCGCTCATCGCGACGGGCACCGCGCGCCCGCGTTCGTCATTCCCCCCACCTTAGCGCTCGCCTCCCACATCCAACGAGGAGTACGCGGCCTTCGTCTCCAGCGGACCTCGTGCCGACTGACTGACTGCTCTACCAATCTCCCCGCCTCGACCTGCAGTCGCTCATCGCGATGGGCACCGCGCGCCCGCAGCCCGCCCTTAGCGCCCCGTTCTGCGGGTGGGATACGCACGCCGCGAGCGGTGCCGTCGAGATGGTGTGTGTCTACTTCTTGCTACTTCTGTTTCTCTTCCGCTTCCTGTTCTCGCTTCTTGTTCCTGTTCTGGCTTTCGATTTTTCGTCCTCTTTTCTGTTCTTGTCTCTATTCCTTGTCGATTTCGTTCTCGCTTTCCAACGTTCTGTCCCTACTCCTCTTCTTCCGCTCTTCTTCACGTCCTTTTCGATTCCGTTGCCTCCTTCTGCTCCTTCTGCTCCCCTCGTCGTTCTTCCTGTCCATCCCCGACCCCCCGCGCCCTGCGCCCCGCGCCCCGCGCGCTTCCTTCAGCTTGCGTGCGCAACAGGGTCCGCGAGACAGGGGTGGGCATTCGTTTTCGCTGTTTCTCTTCGTCGTCGCGCGCGGTGACGGCGTACGCCGAGGTCGGAGTCGGGTCGGAGTCGTAGTCGTCGACGGACGAGGCAAGGCGGGCCCCCGTCCTCCACGTCGTCGGGCTTTATCCCGTCCACCGACGCCGAGTCCGCGTGGTCGGAAGACGCGAGGCTGCCCTCCTTCCCTATCACGGGTATACGAGAGGGGCCGAGTTGAGACGGGGACGGTTTAATCTGTTCAGAATGTACTTGTCTTTCCTCTTCGAATTCCTGGGTTTCCGTCCTGCTCTCCTGCCGTTCTCGCTTTCCTGCCCTTCTGTCTCGTTTTCCTGGGTCTAATTTCACTCACTCTCGTACCGATTTCGCTCCCTCCTCCTGCTCCTCCTGTTGTCTGTCCTCGTTCTCGGACCCCGCGTAGGGTGCGCTTGCTTCCTCCAGCTTTGCGTGCGCAATGCTCAGGAGGGGTCCGCGGCACAGGGGGCGGGCATCCATTATCCGTTATTTCTTGTCGCCATCGCGCGTGCGCGCCGGCGCCAGGGTGGGCTGAAAATTCAGACGGCGATCAACATCATTCGAGAGTCAAGACTGACAAATTCGTTTGGTCCATTGACATGCATATTGAATTCTCCTATTACTCCGGATGCTGGTCCGTGCTCCCGCCCTCTGATCTGCCCACAGCATCAACTGAATTATTTTCAACGGGGGAGTGGGTTGAGATGTTCAAATTCTGTCTCCTTATAATATTTATTCACTTCTCTTCAATACTCCGAAGTGTCCGGGCCACTATGTTGTGCTCAATATCCGCAGCATCTGAAATTGGGGGACGTCATTTCTAGGCGACATCTCAGATCTGTACATTCTTTCATGCTGTCTCATGCCTGCTCCGTCTTAAGACGGCAGACCCCAACGGCTGATTAAAACTTGATTCAAACACCCCCACAGAGTTCTGCGCGTCCTTCACACCATGTCCCAGCCCTCAAGGCGCGCTGAGTACCTTCATGCCGAGTTCCAGGGGAAGATGGTCTCGGTGTATGTGCTGGTGGGCTGCACAGCGGCGCGTGCTTGTGTCAGTTCATTTTCTAGCTCATCTTGACGAATGACCCCATAGGTTCTCATTTGGGATGTCTTGAACAACCTCCGGAACGACTATATGTTGCTCTTCAAACAAAGATTTCACGTGACGTCCGGGGCGTATGTGGTGTGCAGGTGAATAATTATCTACGTACACGTCCACGGCAACTCATGTGAGACCGAACAACAGACTTGCATCTTTGGTTTACCTCCTGGGCTTCACAATATTCTTCAGTGCGCGTCTGACGTGAGGGATAGTCTGAGCCAACGCTGATATATAGTGATCCAGCAGACCCTATTCAAGCGTGCAACACGGCTTTCGTCGCATTCAGCAGCTTCTACCCAGTCGTCATCTCTGCATCCACCTTTCTCTTTCTCTTCCGGGTGCGGGCTGTATATGGCGGCGATCGCCTCGTCACCGCAACATTCGGATTTCTGTGGCTCGCAGTTGTGGGCACATCAATGACCGTCCCGTTCAGCGGGAACGCGATTGGACTCGGGGACCCTTATGAGTGCGTCATTGTGAATGTTGGGACGTACCCTAGCGTGGCGGGGATCACCTTAACCGCGTACGACACCCTCGTCTTCTTCACGATCTCCTACCGGCTGGTCTCAAATTTTCGGCGCTCGGAGGAATTGGCGTGTGGGGAGCAGGCCAGGACATTTTCAGCGGCGTCAACCTATCCGCCTTCTCGAAGACGCTATTCACTGACGGGCAGATGTATTACATGTGCGTCGCCGTCCACATCCTCATCCGGCGCTGATCCCATTCTTGCTCCGCAGGATTACGGCCGCTACGAACTGCGTCGCCATATTGCTGGTGTACATTCCGAACACCGTTCCGGGCGCCAATTCCGTGTACCATGGGGTGATGGTCCTCCCGAGCATGACGCTGATGAGCATCATGGCCTGTCGCGTCTACCGCAACACGAAGCTTAGGGTCCCGTCGGGTAGTTGGGAGCTCGCCCTGCCCACACTCAATACCGTTGGCCCCAGCGGTGGCCCTCAATGCCTCTCAGCGTCGTGCAGCTTTCCACGCAGCGCTATGCTGTGGACTCTGAGGGCGATGCGTCTGATTCCACGGGCAGCAAGAGTGGTACGGACTTTTCGGCGGGGATGCACCACGATCTTCAAGGTGCTGTCCGTTGATTTACAAGTTAGATATATCGTCACCCTCGTTATCTGTAGAATAATTGCCCCGTATCTCTACCTACATATACTACACAAATATTGTTTCCGAAAACGTGAAGCAGAAGTTGCTTGTTCGAATCGAGCCTGAACCATTGCAGGCCTTCGTACGTACAGTATTTTACTCGATCCTCAGCTGGCATTAGCTTGTCTATTCAAGCTCTGGTTTGGAAATATGTTTGTTCCATTTCCTCACTCCAAGCGGAACCCTTGTGAAAAGTCCAAACGGAGCCCGAATTCTAGAGTCCCGACGGAGCCCGAAGTGACCGCAAACGGAACCCGTGCTCAACCTCAACTCCAACCGGAGCCATGATTCCACCTTTCCCAACTCCAAACGGAACCACGGTTTCGCCTTTTCCAACTCCAAATGGACCCGCGGTTTTACCTTTTCCAACTACGATTTTGACCATTTCTAGTTTTCGACTCCAAACGGAACCACAATTTCAAGGCTACTCAGAGCATTTCCTGAAGCTCTGTACAAGCCAATAACATGAATATCTCTTGGTCTATTTGGCCCCTTTGCGTTTGCTTCGGCGAGGTGCTGTTTCCACCAAGGGAGTCAAAGACTCAAAGGAGAGCTGGAGACCGACCAACTAATTATAATAGCATTTCGTCCTCGGCAACGGGTGAAAATCATCTTTTTGCGCACAAAGCCAGCGTATTTCGGCCGTGTTGCGGCCCGTCGGAACTTGAAGGACAAGCCAAAATTTCAGGTTGACAAGTTTGAACTTGATTTGACTCGACATGGTCTCACCGTCGCTGCTCTTGCGCTCCTCTTCTTCGGCTGCGACCAGCTTATCCACGGGTTTCTGAGAGCGCATTTCAGCAGTGCACCCTTTCAAATCGAGCTCAGCTCGCATGGGTACATCGATATCCGAGTAGTGTTGCCGCGGCTCAACTATGGCTGGCTCGGCTCGGCTTTTGATGGCTTCCAAGCCGCTACCGGATCCGGCCGAGCCGAGCCGTGGCTGAGCCGGCGGAAAGTCGTAGCCGAGCCGGATACAGCCGGTCGCTATGTGGCTGGCTTGGCTCGGCTAATTTATGCTCGCCTCTCACGGCTGGCGGCTTCAAGCCGAGCCGCCGCAATACCAAGTACTACATCGCCATTAATGTTATCATCAAACTTGTTCTCCTGAATCACCACAATCACATTGGCTAACAGCATCAGCTGGTGAACGAGGATATACCGAGATCTCTGAACGGACTCGGGGGTAATGAATTTATTCACGTTGTGAATGTCTCTAGTTGCCTGAGTGAGCTGGCCGCGATTCACGAACGATTCAGGCCGAGAATAAATTTGAGAATCACTTCTGAATCACCGGCCTGAACCGCTTCTGAATCACTTACTCTGACCGTCCCTAATACATATAACTAGGTCGCGGGATCATTACAATCACACTGAAACCGAGCTCGGAATTTGGTTCAACCGCATTTCGTCGGACCTTACCTACCCATTCGTCATTAAAAGAGGTAGGGAAGGCCCGGCGGCGGGTGGTCCGCATCTATATCTGCAACTCATCCAAGTCAAGTGTCAAGTTATATGAAGCAGAAGCTGCTCGTTCGAATCGAGCCCGAGCCATGTCGCACTACTCTGAACAATTTTTTCCTCGTGGAATTCGCTTGTCTGTTATCTGCATGCGCCTAGACAATTCTGATACCGTGACCATACGACTCATCTGCTTCTGACACCCACAACAGCCTTACCATGACCCAAGCGCTCTTGTGAGACCCCCTCCCTAGGACGCCTGGTGTGCACATGTGTGCTGCACACACCCACATCCACCATGCTCAACCACTACTACACCCCCCGCGACGCCCCCACCCCCCAGGACCGCCCCATCGCCTATGACCCCACCTATGACCCAGGAAAGCTGTGCGCGGCGGTCGTCGACCTCAGCAGACTCAACTTCGAGCACTTCATGTTTGACTGCAACTTGGGCAGTGAGAGCGGGAGCGACAACAGGTATGTCTTGATGCTGCAGCGCATGCAGCACGCCATGTTGGCCCCAGTGCCTGTGGTGCCACGGAAGATTGCGGGCATGCGTGGTGTCGATGCCGCAGCCCATGAGGGGCATGGGCATGATGGAGGTGAAGGTGGAGAGTGTGGAGGCAGCGCGGGCGGGGACAGTGGCACATGTGGGCCGGCGCATGCCCAAGGGCGAGGTGTTCCAGAGCATCACCGCGATCCTGGGCCTCGAGTGCACGACACTCCAGTCATTGCAGGGTTTGTTCTGAGAAAATGAAAGAGCAGCGCAGTTGACTTCCACAAATGTATTCTATGCACTTGATGAGTGAATCATAAAACTTGATGGATCTCTCCTGGCATGCGGCAACTTGAATATGACTACGACTACAGATCACCCATAAAAGGGTCGGTCAAAGCGATGCATTTCAATCTACATATTGAGACGTAGCTAAGGTTAGGATTATCATATGCACTTCCGCTGCTTTCACTGATGGTTCAAAGCACCCTTTCTACCCCTGCGCTCGAGCCTAGTTCCGCCCCACGCGCGCAGCAGTCGCACACTGGAGCCTCTACCGCCCGTACAATGCATACTGCAAGACGGCCACGGCATGCAGGCAATCCACGCGACGAGAAGCAGGGCTGTGTGTGAAATTGACGCCGCATGCGAGAGTCGCCCGCGGATGCGCCGATTCCCTGTTCGCTAGAGGGTACACACACACTCGTTCCCGTCGCAAGACCTGCACCCCTGATGCATTCGCAGCGGCGGGCATCGAGTCGGCAACGGCGCGCTTGCAGAGACGGAGCATGCAACAACGCGCACACGCTGGCGTGTTGTCACGGACGAGGACTGGAAGCAGCGTGCCTGCGAGCGCTCAGAGAGCGTGATGAGCTCACGCCTGTGCCACAGAGAGCAGAGTGTGCTTGCGCAGACCCGAATCATCGACCTCATAGTCCTTTCCAATCCATGCCCAATACAGCCGTTTTTCGTCCCGAGGCCAAGTAAACAGAGCAAGTGTTTCTCCTTTCAAGGCACATTGACTTCAGGTTGCGAGTCCTGGGGTAATAAGTAGGACAGGTTCAAGGCGAGGACATCGAAATGTTCAAAAGAGTAGTGATGTCTTTGGCACGGCGCCGGACAAGAGGGTCAAGAGCAGAGAGAGCTGCAAGCAAGTCTTTGCAAAATCACGCTCGAGAACAGAGACACGCAGCTGGCACCGCGCCATAGGAGGTCGCGAGAGATTTGGTTCAGAGAGAGAGGAAGGGGAACACAGAGGAGTCGGTCGGCGTCGCGGAAGCAGGTGGAAGCGAATTGTCGTGGCCGACGTCCCACGGCGATCACATGGTGCCAATCATCAGATCTTTGGAGGAGGAGGAGGAGTGTATTACTGCAGAGGTCCCAATAAGGAACAAGCAGGTACTGCACCTACGTACATCACATCCTGAATATATGTTACAGTCATCAACGGCCAGATCACTGTGGTAACCTAAATATGTCTGATGATCGCAATAGATATCTCACGAAAAGACTTGGAAGACAGGGAGAGAAAGCTAATATCTGTGCCTCACTTTGTGGCGCAGTGCCAGAGAAAAAGCGATCACTTTGGGGCCATTCAACGTCGAAAACTGATAGTTAAACCTATGAGAACAGCTTCTGCAGGGCCAAAAATGTCTGAAATCCATTCAGAGGACGGGAAATGGCTGTTGAAACAGGGAACTTCAAAATTTGTTCTTGTTTTTTCTTTTTTGGCCGACTGTTAAGTATCAATTATGCAAACAGCTGTATATTCTGTTACGACAATTCCAGATGGCGATCAACAATCAGACTTCTGGGCGCTGGAAACTCTGGGTCCTTCTGAGACTCGGACCCTGCACGGAATGCAACAGAACACCACAAGTGTGTATACTACATGCTCTAAAAATCCAGAGTCAGAGTCCTAGTGTGGCGTGAAGCAGGTTGGATGCTTGCTTGACATGTGTGATTTACATTTCTTTCTGGGCTGGCCCGATTTGACCTAATTTACCGGTGTAAATTACGCGGTCTGGGGCGGAGCCCTGAGATTTTTTTCCTCCTGTTTACCGTGTAAAACAGTCGCCAAAACACTAATTTACTGGTCAAGTAGCTACACCCAGCTACTCCATTCATCCGCTTTCGGTGCAACCCTGTGACAGGCTCTGTCTTCCGCCGGTTTCGAGCTCACAGACTGGTCCCTCTGACCACTTCGTTCTCGGAATGGGGGGAACACTTTTTTTTGAGTGATACCATGATCCTATAGATATGGCATAAATACTGTATAAAAACCTCTTGTTGAGAACTTCATAAAAAAACCATGAATTTCCACGACAACTTGCATGATGCAGGTAACTTCCAGCTCAACACGTGCAACTGTTTCATTTGCAACTTGCAAACTTACAAGATTTTTTCCATGTAACTCCCAACCTTACAACTTTCTTTATGTGCAACTCGAGGGCTTGCAAGTTTCAGAGGTCTTCATCTCGGGTAAGTTGATGCATTTGATCCGAGTATTGATCCGGCCGCCTGGGCCGGGGTTGCCGAAGTGCTCGGAATCGTGGTCAAGGTAGTTGGATAATATGGACTTGTCTATCAAGGCTAATTTGGGTTGAATCCTCTTTGGTACTTCTTGATAGAATCACCTATGCCAAAATTTGAATATGACGGTGTATATTTACAGCTAATAACAGTACCGAAGGTGCGACCAAAAAATTTCCGTTTTTGGCCGTTTTTGATCCCTGCGAAAGAATTGCTCGTAGCGGCCTCAATCCTCGTCCGTTTGGGCTGAAACCTAGCTAGAATTAACGGCCTATTCCATGCACAATTAGTGATAGAGCCAGATCCAAAAAAAATTACATACTGACTGAGCTGGTAAACACGGTGTTGTGCACCGAGAATCTTGTCTGGCATGCCCAAATACTGTCCGACGGAGCTGATTTTTTTTTGAGCAATGATCTGGGAGTATTTCAAAACCTGTCGTAGAGTCAGATTGGCACCTGAGTCTCCTTGCTTGCGAGGAATATGATTCTCGGACAGGATCTAACTAAGTGACCGTGACTCTCCCATTTAAGCCTCTATAAAACAGAAACATCCCTGGTACAAGCACGGGCAATCTTTCGATCCATGAGATGCTACAATTTCACAGAAAACGTGTGTAGGACGCGTGTAGGAAACACTAATTAGAACGTGTCGACGGCACTGCAAGTCACTGTCACATCACCCGCATATCACCGGTCTTCTTGGGTGGTGTGGCACATAGATCGGAATCAGAGTCGACAAGAAGCTCAGATTTGCGCTTCGCGGAACATGTCTGATGAATGATTTCAACGGAATCAGAATCTTCCACGTCAGAGGAGGCCGCCATGGGGGTGTCGGATTTGGGGAACTCTAAGGGTCGATGGTCGGGAATGGAGAGAGGGCTGGAGCTTCGGAGGCAGGCTGCCAGCAGCTTCGCTACAGCCTGAGTTTTGTCGGCACTGGTCAGGTTTTTTTTCCGCTGTCTGGCTGCTGAAAGACTCCGAGGATTGGCCATACAACACCTGGAACAAAGAGGAGTGGCGTCGGGTGTGGGTTGTGGGCGCGGCGGTGATATGCGGGTGATGTGACAGTGACTTGCAGTGCCATCGACACGTTCTAATTAGTGTTTCCTACACACATTTTCTGTGAAATTGTAGCGTCTCATGGATTGAAAGATTGCCTGTGCTTGTACCGGGGATGTTTCCGTTTTATAGAGGCTGAAATAGGAGAGCCACGGTCACTTAGTTAGATCCTGTCCGAGAATCATATTCCTCGCAAGCAAGGAGACTCAGGTGCCAATCTGATTCTATGACAGGTTTTGAAATACTCCCAGATCATTGCTCAAAAAAAAAACAGCTCCGTCGGACAGTATTTGGGCATGCCAGACAAGATTCTCGGTGCATAACACCGTGTTTACCAGCTCAGTCAGTATGTAATTTTTTTTTGGATCTGGCTCTATCACTAATTGTGCATGGAATAGGCCATTAATTCTAGCTAGGTTCCAGCCCAAACAGACGAGGATTGAGGCCGCTACGGGCAATTCTTTGTGCACAACACCGTGTTTACCAGCTCAGTCAGTATGTAATTTCTTTTTGGATCTGGCTCTATCACTAATTGCACATGGAATAGGCCGTTAATTCTAGCTAAGTTCCAGCCCAAACAGACGAGGATTGAGGCCGCTACGGGCAATTCTTTTGCGGGGATCAAAAACGGCCAAAAACAGATTTTTTTTGGTCGCGCCTTCGGTACTGTTATTAGCTGTAACAACAGAGAAATTTGAGTTGAATAATGAACAATTGAAGTGTGTGCAGAGAAATTTGGCCTCACTCATTATAGTGCAACGCTGAGGAACCTATAGCTATAGTCTTACAAGGAGTCTAATTTCTCTCTTTGAGCTCGGCAAGACATCAGAAAAATGGAGGAAAGCAGAAGAAATGAGGTCGAGATATGCTTTGATGCCGAGATGATGCAATCAATACCATCAGTCCCTAAACCAGATCTGACCCGAAACTTGCACGCAGAAGTGGGTGTGTGGGCCTGATAGAATGCCCAGGTACAAAGGAGGCAAATCCTGCAAACTTGCAAGTAAAACCTCCGAGGTTGCAAGCACAAAGTCAAATTACAGGCAGAGGCCGGAGTTGTCGTGATTTGGGCCGAAAACTGGGTCCAAAAGATGCGAAAAACCAGTATGTTTTTACACAGTATATCGCCCATATATAGACTCTTAGCGCTAGCTCTATTTGACCCTCAGGTACCGTAATTTACACCCTCCTTTTCACCCCTACCAGCCTCCGGGTAAATTAGCCACTAATTAACCCGGCTAATTTGCAGATGTAATTTTGGGAAGCCTATTTCGCGCCACACTAAGATTCCAGACGGAGATCCGAGGGGTACCCGCCGAAAGAAGCCGAGACACAGCCTCATAGGGTCTGGACGCCCTTATTTCACTTTTCGGAATTTGGTCGGAGGACTCTAAAATGTGTTTAGAAGGGGGGGAAAAAACCCCTGATTTTTTTTTTACTCAGTTGAAGGTGGGGGAGGTCGGTGAGCGTTCGAACATGACTTGCTGCAGCAACAAACAGCGCGCATCGTGTTAGATCAAGGCTAAAATGTGAGTTTTTGCGGTCATTTCCGTGGGAATTACCTCCCGATTTGGGGCTGTCATTGTTCGGCTAATAGGGTCTGGACTCTGGACGGCCTTAATTCACTTTTCCGACGTCGTGTAGCAAATTTTAGTACTGGGTACCCCTTGAAACAGCTGTAATATTCTGGTGCGACAATTCCAGACGGCGATCAACACTCGGACTTCTGGGCGCTAGAAACTCTGAGCCCTTCTGAGCCCCTGCACGGAATGTGACAGAACACCACAAGTACGTATACTACATGCCCTAAAAATCCAGACGGAGATCAAATACTCGTTCCAGGGTTGCCTTAGACGAGGCACAAATTCCTTTGGCCCATGTATATTGAATTCTCCTGTTGCTCCCGATCCTCGCGTTCCCGCCCTCTGATCTGCCTACAGCATCAACTGAAGGATTTTCAACGGCGGAGTCAAGTTCCGTCTCATTTTATCTCCTTGTAATATTTATTCACTTCTCTTCAATACTCCGGAGCACAATATCCATAGCATCTGAAATTGTGGGACGGCGTTTCTATGCGACATCTCAGATCTGTACATTCTCGCAAATTCGCCGGTCGGCAATCTTCCTGTTTGGGTCTCATGCTGTCTTATGCCTGTCTTGTGCCTTCTTCGTCTTAAGACGGCAGACCCCAACGACTGATTGAAACTTGATTCAAAAGCCCCCACAAAGTTCCGCGCGTCCTCCACACCATGTCCCAGCCCTCATGTCGCGCTGAGCAGCTCTATGCCGAGCTCCACGGAAAGGTGGTCTTGGTGTACGTGCTGGTGGGTTGCACAGCAGTGCGTGCTTGTGTCAGTTCATTTTCTCGCTCATCCTGACGAATGTCCATAGGTTTTTATTTGGGATGTCTTGGACAACCTCCGGAACGACTATATGTTGCTCTTCAAACAAAGATTTCACGTGACGTCCGGGGCGTATGTGGTGTGCAGGTGAATAATTATCTACGTACACGTCCACGGCAACTCATGTGAGACCCAACAACAGACTTGCCTCTTTGGTTTACCTCCTGGGGTTCATGACATTCTTCAGTGCGCGTCTGACGTGAGGGATAGTCTGAGCCAATGCTGATATATAGTGATCCAGCACACTCTATTCAAGCGTGCAACACGGCTTTCGTCGCATTCAGCAGCTTCTACCCACTCGTCATCTCTGCATCGACCTTTCTCTTTCTCTTCCGGGTGTGGGCCGTATATGGCGGCGATCGCCTCGTCACCGCAACATTCGGATTTCTGTGGCTCATAGTCGTGGGTACATCAATGACCGTCCCGTTCCGCGGGAACGCGATTGGAGTCGGGGACCCTCGTCATTGCATCCTTGTGAATGTTGGGGCGTACACTAGGTCGGGGATCGCGGGGATCACCTTAACTGTGTACGACACCCTCGCCTTCTTAGCCATCTCCTATCGGCTGGTCTCAACTTTTCGGCACTCGGAGGAGTTGACGTGTGGGGAGCAGGTCCGGAAATTTTTCAGCGGCATCAATCTACCCGCCTTCTCGAAGGCGCTATTCACTGAAGGGCAGATGTATTACATGTGCGTCGCCGTCCACATTCTCATCCGGCGCTGATCCCATTCTTGCTCCGCAGGATTACGGCCGCTACGAACTGCGTCGCCATATTGTTGGTGTACATTCCGAGCACCGTTCCAGGCGCCCATCCCATATACCGTGGAGTGATGGTCCTCCCGAACATGACAGTGATGAGCATCATGGCTTGCCGTGTCTACCGCAACACGAGGCTCAGGGCGTCGGGGCTCTCCCTGCCCACGGTCAACTCCGGTGGGCACAGCGGTGACCTCGTGTTCACGCAGGTCTGTGCGGTGGACTCTGAGGGCGACGCGTCTGAGTCCATGGGCAGAAAGAGTGGCACGATATGAGAAACCCCTCGCTCTCACGCTCTTCCGGCTCCCTCCACTCCCTCCGATATTCCGCACACAGCCTAGCACAGGTCTCGCGGCTCCTTTTATTATTCCGCTCCGCTTCCCTAATTTCGTGCTGCTTTTGTGTTCACGTACTCCACTCATTATTTGGACCCTCCTATTAGTTACATATAAATACTCCCGTATTTCTCGACGATACTCGTAGATTAACTCTGTCAATAGTTGAGAATCTTCTCTGCCTTTCCTTCGTCTTATTCTTGCCCCGCTCGTCTCGGTTTACCGATCATTCTACTGGGTCCCCAAAAGGAGGAAAATGCGAATCAAAAAAGGAAAGAAAGGGAGAGGTTTCATTAAGCTTCAACTGAACGTTCTACAGCTTGAAATATATTCAAAGACACGTTCCTTCAGTTCTGAAAAGCCTTTGATGAGTTGAAAGGCATCCACGCAATCGACAGATATACTTTCAATGGAGAAGACTGCCCAGCACGGCTGTTCAAAAAAACCTTGAGGTGACTCAAGCACCTCCTTCATCGTAGATGCGCGAACTGAAACCGGGGTCAACGTGGCAATAGATGGGGCCCCGGGCCTGCGTAAAATGCACGCCACAAGACTATGTGCATGTTTTAAACACATGTGGCTACATGAGCCTAAAGTGATGAACAGGGTTCAAGTAAAAGCGATGAATGATTTTTTTTCAAGTCCCTCAAGGTGGTTAAGGGATTGCTCCTGTTGACGCTTCCGGGTCAAAGGCATGTTGACTACTTTTCTTCTCTGTCTGCTTGCCGCAGGCCGGAAAAAAATGATTCAAGTTCTCCAAGCATAGAAAGTTCCAGCATGTCGAGTTAGGTCACAGTTTCGAGACATCCGGGCCCAGTGAGGCCTACGGCGAGCAAGACGGCACATAATCGTTAAGTGCCAGTGACTTTACATGATGTAATTGTCACGCGGCTTCGGCCGGCGTGCTCACTGAGTACTTAGAAACGATGTCTGATAAAATCACTTTGAGCTGGGAAAACCACTTATATACAAGCTCAAATTGCCCAGGAATTAACATTCCTACAAATTTTGAGTGAGGTTCAGACGGAGTAGTCGGACCGCGAGTTATGTGCCATCAGTGGCTGTGAGACATAACCGGGTATGTCGCCAGTTTGCATCCTCCCGGTCTTTATCTGGATTACCGACGCTCGGGTTCTCACAAGTTTGATCTACCACCAAAACCCTCTGACGCCGAACTTTCCCCGCTACCATGTCTTGGCACAACCCGAGCAACTTCTCCTCCCAGCCTCTCCATTGCGATCCCGAGATGCAGGCTCATCAGCAAAACAGAACTCATCTGGCTGTTGGAATAATCCGAGGTTGAGTTGACTCGAGACCAGGTAATTAGCAACCAGAGATTTCGTGTTTGGCTGAGCTCTGCAAACACGTAAGGATACAAGCGCCCATACGCTACTTTAAATATCCGTGTGATTAGGTAAGGCTCCAGAACATTCGCCCAAGATTGAATATTCCCAACACTGGCTCATCTGGCATCAGATCAACCAGGCGCGCCATATCGCCAGAATTGCATCTGGCAGGATAATTACCCTCGCGACGCCATAATCAGTTTTGGGGCCAGAAAAGCATCAGAAACACCATTATGGCTACACATGTTCATCGACAAGCTTGGTTGCAATCCTTCAGGGAGAATGAATACACGCTCAACATACTATATTCATCATACGGAGTGGCTACTACAATGACTAGCCTCCCGTGCTGTCTCCTCGGTGCTGATCCAACTCACTACACCTCGTGGAAGCCGCCGTAATATCGACATTTCTAGACAGCGGCGCCCGAGGCACTGGCTTCATTTTGGATCAATAAACCATTGAAACAAGAACAAACTGACATGTACATACCTGGCGCTTGATCCACTTAACACCTTCCCCATGACCGCCACCATCCAACAAGAGGCACACCTGATTGAAGAATCTGAAGCAAGGTCGGTAAAGATGGGTAAGAAAAAGCTCTGAAAGTTCCATAGAGAAACCACTTGAAGCGGACATCTTGCTGAGACACAAATTGCGGCCACGGGAGAAGTGAATGCGACCGAGTATTACGAGCCGAGGACTTGAGGCCGGAGTGAGTGATACTCGAAAGCCTTGAAGCTTGATGGCTTGATTCTTGAGACCTTGGGAGCTTGGAGACACTGAGCGCAAGCGAAACCGAGAACAAGGTGTGGCGCTACAGCAGCAATGGTACTAAGTCCGAGACCACGACGACTAGTTTGAATTTGCGGACCTCGGGTGCCTCTAACGGGTTGATAGGCCTGCAAACGACCTCTCCTCGAAGGTGCAGGCATGGGGTGTGCGGGAAATGTCAAAAGGCAAGGGCGATGGTGGTGGAAAGAGGAAGAGAAGTGCCCATCAAAGTCAACCATCGACCGAAACACGTGATGTGCCTAGGCCTTCCGCAGTTGATGCCAAGTGTGATGTGGGACTTGCTCTGCACATCCCTTTGCGGGATTGTCAATCGAACTCCAAAGCAAAAATCTTCGATGAATTTGATCTTCGTACGAAATTTAGTTGTCAAACTGGTGGTGGGTTGAGATACTGGCCGGGTGATAAAATCTGACAATTTATGGGCCGCCTGGCTGGCATGGCCGGCATGGTCGCCATACCAGTCAGATGCGTCAGAGACGGCCAGACGGTGCCATAGCAGCCAGAGAAATTCTGTTTTGCTGATGCTGGCTCTCCTCACTCCGCCGTTCATTTCTGGTCCAATGCAGTGGCTGACACAGCGTCTCAAGGGGGTCCAAAGATCAGAAAATATGATATCACCTACAATTTTTTTGAAACGGCCTTTCGGGCTTCAACCTACCAACCTACCGGGGGAACTCGCTTATATAAGCCTCAAATTTACCGCTAATTTTTTTTTGAGCCCAGGGGGACGTTTGGGTGGCATGCTGGAATCCACCCCGGTGTTTCAACCACGAAATTGGCGCGAGTTGAAGGAAAAGACTTCGGCGTTGGTCCAGACCATTTCGTGATCACATGATAACTTGCCTGATCGGGAGGCGGTTCAACAGTCAATAGTTGGCCATATTTAAAACCAACCAAGCTATTGAGACAGTAATGTGCGGCCAGAATTGCATGCAGTATGCTTGGGAAGGCGCAAAAAGATTCTAGGCCTCATATCAGGGCAAAATAAAAGTACATACAATTTTTTTTCCTGGCGGCCGGGGCCCAACCAACCTACCCAACCCCATATGCGCAATGCTTATCTTTGGACCCCCTTGCAGCGTCTAGCCTGCTGGTAGCCACGGCGGTAACACACCGCTGCTTCTGCTCCTGCCCCCGATGTCCCTCAGTACGTCAACGACCTCACCAGCATGATGAAGCTCCTCACCGACAACTTCGGGGCCTTCCAGAACATTATGGCTACTTACCTCTGCTTCCACGCCGACGACGTCTACCCCGGCTATCATTTCCCGCGGCACCGCTCGCGTTCGCGATCCTCGTCGCTTCAATGGGAAGATCAACGAGGTCGAGCCCTTCCTCAACGAGATCGAGGATTGCATCCACATCCAGCGCTTCGCGCTCCCCACTGACGAGGATAAGTACCGTTTCATGGCTCCCCCGTCGAGTGGTTCGCTAACATCAAGCGCAATCACGCCTACCTCCTCCCGGACTTCACCCAGTTCGTCGTCGACTTCTGAACTAAATTCGCCAATCCACCGCTATGATGAAGCTTGACCGCCTTCGTCAGACCAGCTCCGCGTTCCAATACATCACGAAATTCCAGGAAATCTGCACCCATCTCAATATGACCGAGGAGACCAAGATCGACCGTTACAAGCGTTGCATCAAGGAGGTTCTCAAGGATGCCCTTGTACCCATCTTCCCGCGCCCCACCACCATGAAGGAATGGGAGCGCATCATCCTCGCCCTCGACAACAACATCTTTCAGCGCGATTACGAGAAGAAACACAGCTCGAAACCCACCCACGCCACCCTTCCGGTCCAGCACACCACTCCCTCGTCTTCTTCGACCGCGCCTTCCTCCTCCACCGAGACCGTGCCCATGGATATTGATGCCGTGCGCACCGGTGCCTCACGCGGCAAACTCACTCCCGAGGAACGCCAAGCGCGTTTCACTAACAAACCCTACCCTACCCTACCTTTATTGCGGTAAACCCGGCCACGTTGTCAACGATTACTTCAAGCGCAAGGCTAAGCACGGCGATAAGCCGTGAAAAGCCTCGCCGAAGACGAACTAGTTCCGTAGTCTTCGGCAGCGGTAGGAACAGATCATCGTTCTTCCCGTCGCACCCCCGAACCTACCATTTCTGAGCGCTCAATGGCGCCTGGGTAGCTCGTTCAGTTTCTGCTCCTCGGTTTGAATTCGCTCTGCAAAATCCGTACCTGTCCCCGTGTACGCCATCGACAACCGCCCACTCAGCTCCGGTCTCTTGACCCACGATGTCATCACTAAACTCAAAGTACGCGATCATAACGAGAGCATCGCTTTGGGCGTCGTTCAGATGCCTTACCCTGTCCTGCTTGGCCTCGACTGGCTTACTGTACTATTACGACCAAGTATTCAGTCACTGGTCACAGCGCCGGTTGAAATGAATACTTTCCAAATATGTCACAGGTTACCGAGAGCCTTGAATACTTGACCGTTTTATCCGGTTGCAAGGCCGAAAAATCGAAAATTTTCTCCAGCCACCGGTGCTCTTTTGACGCCAGTTTGTTGGAAGATGCAGCCCAATCGGGTCTGTTTCTGCGGGAAATTCAGTTTTGGCGGTTCTTCGAGCCGAAATTTGAGCTGAATACTTTCGAAATGAATGCTGAAAATAGTGGTCACAGGTCTCAACCTCAGTTGAATTGATGGGAAATGAATACTTATGGTCACTGGTCACACCCCCTGAATACTTGGTCGAAATAGTACAGTAATCACCACAATCCCTCCATCGATTGGGCCCGCGGGCAGCTCACGCTGTCCTGTTGTGGCGCGGATCATGATTTCCCTGTATCCGCATTTGGAAAAGCCTATGGTCTTGTACATTTGCCTCCGTCCTCGTCTTTTGTCTCCGCGATATCCTCTGTCGGACTAAGCCTTCGTCTAAACGGCAAATCGCTCTCCTCATCCATTTCTGACCGCATTCATCGTGCAGAACCAGTACACACCCAGCACGCGGTCGTCTAGCTAACGCCTCCGCAATTCGGCCTTAGTCGGACCGAGTTACTCGCCATTTGGACCTCCCACGTTCCAGTCTCTCCCGATCCCATGCCTCCCGATAAACCCCTGGGTATTTGTTTCATCAACTCCGCGCGGTTCAAGTACGAGACCAATTTAATTTGGTACACCCCGAACGAAGAGCTGAAGGCATGCATTTACGCTACTACGGCTCCCGACGTTCCATCCGGCTATGGCGATATTTTTACTCCGCCGCCTGTGCCTCCTACCTCTCCTGCTACTCCCCCGGACCTTGATCCTCCTTCTCCTGACCTCCCCCCACGATGAAGAACCGCCCGACCCCGAGGACGTCGTCAGGAAGCTCGTTCCTGAGTCCTACCATGCCTACGTCGACGTCTTTTCACCCATCGAAGTCACCAAACTCCCGCCTCACCGGTTTCGAGATCGACATCGACATCGAAGATGGGAAATCACCGCCGTTCGGGCCCATTTATTCAACGTAACCTCAAAAAGGGTGCTATTCGCCGTGCCCGTTCCTCTGCCGGTGCCTCGATTTTATTCGCCAAGAAGGATGGCGGGCTTTGACTCTGCGTTGATTATTGCGGACTTAATTCCATCACCAAGAAAAATCGGTACCCACTTCCCTTGACTAATATCTCCCAGATTGAACGAGTTTGAGGCCTTTTCTGCTGGCTTCAAGGACTGTCAGCCACGTACTTTTAAGTTTATTCTTGTTTACTGGCAGCTCGTTACGTGCTTTAAGGACGATTTGCTCGCGAAACCACGCGCCCAAACCCCAAATTTGACTATCGTCGCCTCGGACCGTTCAAGGTTCTCGAATGCCGCGGCCTCTCATCATATTTACTCCAACTTCTTCCGGCTTCTATGTCTCGTCTTCATCCCACGCTTCGCTCCTTGAAAAACATATTCCTTCTTCCAGCATTGCCGACCGCGAATCTCCTCCTTCCATTTCCCACGTCGAACTCGATCCTCTTGACAAAGCCAGAGACATCGAAACCGTTCTTGATTCGCGCAGAGTCGGATGCCGCTACGATTATTTCATTCACTGGCGTAATCTTCCTATTTCGGAACGCAGTTGGATCGCAATGTTCGATATTCCAACAACATTCAACGAACAATTGGAACACTTTCATCGTCGTATCCCAAGCTTCCTCGCCCACCACGCTTTAATTTCGACCGCGTCACCGCGCCCGTTAAATCCCTTTCCACGCCCTTTCCAGAAACCTCACCTTCACCGCCTCCTCCCGGTCGCACTCCGACACCTCCTCCGGAACCTTGTTCTGCTCCCTACGAACCTGCGACCCAGACGTCTACTCGCTCAGGACGTGTCGCTCGACCACCAGCATTGAAGGATCATGCACGCTCCATCCTTAAGAAGGGCGCGATTATGGTGTTTGTGGTATCAAATTCCCTTACTGGGTTCAACCTTGAACGATCTCCTTCCTTATCGCGGGTATACGAGAGGGGCCTCGCGCTCAGCCCGAGGGCCGAGTTGGGACGGGGACGGCTTGTTCTGTTTACACGGTACTTATCTTTCTCCCCCTCTTCGGATTCCTGGGTTTCCACCCTGCTCTCCTGCCGTTCTCGCTTTCCTGCCCTTCTGTCCCGGCTTTGAGCTCGTTTTCCGGTTTGATTTCACTCACTCTCGTGCCGATTTCACTCCCTCCTCCTGCTCCTCCTGTTTTCTGTCCTCGTTCTCGAACCCCGCGTAGGGTGCACTTGATGCCTCCAGCTTTGGGGGCGCACGTCGACGACGTAAAAGGCAAGGCGGGCTCGAGTCAGAGTCAGAGCGGTCGGGCTTGATCTTGAGCCGACGCGGGAGTCCTACATGCCCTGAGAATCCAGACGGCGATCAATTGTCGTTCCAGGGTCAAGACTGACAGATTCCTTTGACCCATTGACATGTATATTGAATTCTCCTGCTCCGGATGCTACCCCGCGTTCCGCCTGCTCCCGCCCTCTGATCTGCCCACAGCATCAACTGAATTATTCTCAACGGCGGAGTGGGTTGAAATGTTCAAGTTCTGTCTCGTTCTGTCTCGTTTAATATTTATTCACTCCTCTTCGATACTTCGAAGTGCCCGGGCCACTGTATGGCGCACAATATCCGCAGCATCTGAAATTGTGGGACGTCGTTTCTCGGCGATATCTCAGATCTGTACATTCTCTCATGCTGTCTCATGCCTTCTTCGCCTTAAGACGACAGACCCCAACGACTGATGGAAACTTGATTCAAAAGCCCCTCACAGAGTTCAGCGCGTCCTCCGCACCATGTCCCAGCCCTCAGGGCGCGCTGGGCAGCTCCCTGCCGAGCTTCAGAGGGAGATCCAGCTCTCGGCGTATGTGCTGGTGGGCTGCACAGCGGTGCGTGCTTGTTTCAGGTCATTTTCTAGCCCATCTTGACGAATGACCCCATAGGTTCTCATTTGGGATGTCTTGAACAACCTCCGGAACGACTATATGCTGCTCTTCAAACGAAGATTTCACGTGACGTCCGGGGCGTATGTGGTGTCCAGGTGAATAATTATCTACGTACACGTCCACGGCAACTCATGTAAAACCTAACAACAGACTTGCATCTTTGGTTTACCTCCTGGGCTTCACGATATTCTTCAGTGCGCGTCTGATGTGAGGGATAGTCTGAGCCAACGCTGATATATAGTGATCCAGCACACCCTATTCAAGCGTGCGACACGGCTTTTGTCGCATTCAACAGCTTCTACCCACTCGTCATCTCTGTATCAACTTTTCTCTTTCTTTTCCGAGTGCGGGGTGTATATGGCGGCGATCGCCTCGTCACAGCAACATTCGGATTTCTGTGGCTCATAGTCGTGGCCACATCAATGACCGTCCCGTTCCGCGGGAACGCGATTGGATTCGGGGACCCTCGTCATTGCGTCCTTGTGAATGCTGGGGAGAACACTAGTGTGTCGGGGATCGCGGGGATCGCCTTAGCTGTGTACGACACCCTCAGCTTCTTCGCGATCTCCTACCGACTGGTCTCAAATTTTCGGCACTCGGAGGAGTTGACGTGTGGGGAGCAGGTCCGGACATTTTTCAACGGCGCCAACCTACCCGCCTTCTCGAAGGCGCTATTCACTGACGGGCAGATGTATTACATGTGCGTCGCCATCCACATCATCATTCGACGCTGATCCCATTCTTGCTCCGCAGGATTACGGCCGCTACGAACTGCGCCGCCATATTGTTGGTGTACCTTCCGAACACCGTTCTGGACGCCAATTCCATATACCATGGGGTGATGCTCCCCACGAGTATGACAGTGTTGAGCATCATGGCCTGCCGCGTCTACCGCAACACGAAGCTCAGGGTGTGGGAGCCCTCCCTGCCCACGGTCAAATCCGGTGGGCCAGGCCGTGACCTCACAACACCTCTCAGCGTCGTGTTCGCGCAGCGCTGTGCGGTGGACTCGGAGGGCGATGCGTCTGAGCCCACGGGCAGAAAGAGTGGTACGGCCTTCTCGGCGGGGATGCACCACGATTTTCAAGGTGCTGTCCGTTGTCATATATCATAGTTATCCTCATTATCTGAAGAATAATTACCCTGTATCTCTACTTACATATACTACACAAATGTACTTATCACCGGACGCCGATTTAAGCAGTGAGGTGCTCGTCCGATTAGCGAGGTTTTAGAGTCCGTTGGCTTGTTTGGATAGTCAGGATAATTCAAATTCGCTCACCTTCCGCTGCAAAGGTTTTCATGCTCTCGCTCGACCGCGACGCCAATCCTCAAGTCCTTCCTCACCTTTATGGTGGGTGCCTTCCCCGGTGGGCGGCGATCCGAGCAGACCGTAATGAAGCCGCAAGCAGGCGCCGAGGCTGAGGTGGGCGAGATTCGCGGGGAGGATCTTAAGTATATCTAATGTCAACAGGTAATTATATCCTGGTTGACCGACCTTGAAATTTTTTAGCATGTACCTTCAACAGGAGTCAATCCCTCTGCAATAGTTACGGATTTAATTGTGCTGAACAGGAGTGTCGAAGACGCGAGCCACATGTGCTTCCTCCTAGCTCTTAAATTCCTACTCACTTATTTATGGGTCAACAAGGGTAGGGAAGGAAGGCTTGGTGGCGGGTGGTCCGCATTTGCACCCTATCTCTTTATCATATATTCGAATTTGAAGCAGAAGCCGCTCGTTCGATTCGAGCCCGAGCCATAGAGCTGAAAGAGTGTCTGCTATTTTTTCTGTCTTGCACGCCAGGTAAGCATTTGATTCTGACCGAGAAGATTGAACACACTCGGGATGCTACCCTTGCCACGAAATAAATTATAATTCGTGGGCGGTCATCGCACTTACGGTGAAACCGAGTTCACTCGTTTCCTGCCATCTCTTAAAACCTGCTTACTTATTTCTGGGTAAAGATAGGTAGGGAAGGCTCGGTGGCGGGTGGTCCGCGTCTGCAGCTTGCAGGACAGTCAGCTGCTAATGCAGGAGGTGCTCGTTCGATCCGAGCCCGAGCCATGTTTGGACCACCACTTGGATCTTTTTTTTGTTGTGCGCTGAACGGGTAAGCATTCCGAGCAAGAAGATTGAACACACGTGAGATGCTACAGTACCCTTGCCATGAAATAATTAGGGGGCGGTCATCGGACTTACGGTGAAACCGAGCTCATTCATTTCCTGCTATCTCTCAAAACCTGCTTATTTGTTTATGGGTAAAGATGGGTAGGGAAGGCTCGGTGGCGGGTGGTCCGCATCTGCAACTTGTAGGGCTGTCGTGTGTTGCTGCAGGAGGTGCTCGTTCGACTCGAGCCCGAGCCATGGTGAGAGTATCTGCCATTTGTTTTTTCTTGCACGCCAGGTGAGGGACAGCCTGCAGGTAAGCCTTTAATATTAATTCTGACCGAGAAGATTGAACACACTTGGGATGCTACAGTACCCTTGCCACGAAATAATGAGTGGGCGGTCATCGGACTTACGGTGAAACCGAGTTCATTCATTTCCTGCTTATTTATTTATGGCTATGAGTAAAGAGGGTAGGGAAGGCTCGGTGGCGGGTGCTCCGCGTCTGCAACTTGTAGAGCGATAATCTGTTGCTGCAGGAGGTGCTCGTTCGACTCGAGCCCGAGCCATGTCAGGAGCATGTCGATCTTTTTTTTGTTGCGCGCTGAACGGGTAAGCATTCCGAGCAAGAAGATTGAACGCGCTTCCCGTGATGCCACCCCCACCCCGTTGGTAGGCCTGTTTCCATCGCTGAAAAATAGCATGTTCAATTTATCCCATAGTTCAATCTATGTAAGCAATTCCTCCTAAATGTGTCCTATCTATTTGCGGGTAAAGGCGGGTAGGGAATGGCTCGGTGGCGGGTGGCCCGTGTCTGCGATTTGTAAAAAAAAACCATTTGCAAAATGTCAACCAATGTGAAGCAGAAGCTGCTCGTTCGAATCGAGCCCGAGCCATGCCGCGCGTTCTTGAACTTTTTTTTCCTCGAGGAATTCACTTGTCTACTATCTGCCTTGTTTGAATTTCCTCGCAATCTAGGCGCGCGCCTAGACCATTCTGATCCCGTGACCGTACGACTCATCTGCTCCTGACATCCACAACAGCCCTCACCATGGCCCCCGCGCTCTTGTGAATCCCCTCCCTAGGACGCCCGGCGTGCACATGCGCGCTGCACACACCCACACCCACCATGCTAGACCACTACTACACCCCCCGCGACGCCCCCGCCCCCCAGGACCTCCCCCGCCCCATCGCCTATGACCCCACCTACGACGCCGTCCAGGGGAAGCCACGCCCCCCGCGCGCGGCGATCGTTGACCTCAGCACGCTCGACCTCGAGCACCTCGCGTTCGACTGCGACTCGGGCAGCGAGAGCGGGAGCGACGACGGGTATGTCTCGACGCTGCAGCGCATGCAGCGCGCCATGCCGGCCCCGGTGCCCGTGACGCCGCGGAGGATCGCGGGTGCGCGCCGCGTAGCGCGCGCGGTGTCTACGCCGCAGCCCGTGAGAGAGGGCATGGGCGTGATGGAGGTGGAGGTGGAGGGTGTGGAGGCGGTGAGGACGGGGACAGAGGCGCGTGCGCGCCGGCGCGCGCCCGAGGGCGAGGTGTTCCAGAGCATTACCGCGATCCCGGGCCTCGAGTGCACAAGCTTCGAGGTAAGTTTCTATCTAATCTTTCCCCTCCAATTCCTTATCTTACCCTTCCCCAGGAACTCCGCCTCGAGACCTACCTCCAATCGCTCATCGCAACGGGCACCGCGCGCCCGCAGCCCGCCTTTGCCCCCGCCCTCGTCATCCCCCCTGCCTTTAGCCCCCCCTTCTGCGAGTGGGATACTCACGCCGCGAGCGGCGACGTCGAGATGGTGCGTGCTGCTTCTTCGAATTCCTACTTCCGTTTCTGTTCCTACCTCTACTCCTGTTCTCCGTCTCCCTCTTCCTTCTCTTTTCTTCGTCCTCGTTCTCGCTTTCCTCTTATTGTGGGCTCCCGTTTTCTCGGGGGGCGTCGCATTCAGCCCCCGAGACGGAGAGCATGGGTGGTGTTTGAAGCCACAACGAGCGGCGACGGAGGCATGCGCTTGCTGGGGGGACGGAGCACTGCGCTACGCTACGCCCATGCCTGCGCGGTGGGGCAGGAGGCGTGCTCGCCCGGTCGGTCGTAGCTCTCCTACTCTCCTTCGTTTCCTTGGTTTTCTCCTTTCCTCGTCCTTGGTTTTCCTCCTTCTCTCCTTCTCTCCTTCCCTCTTCCCTCTCCTCCTCCTGCCTCTTCCTTCGTTTTCTCTCCCCCTCCTCTCCCCCTTTCTTCCTCCCGCATCCTCCCGCATCCAGCATTTACTCACACACCCACAGCCCCCCGCCCCCGCCCCCACCACCTCTACCGTTTCCACCCCCACCGCCCCGGCCCCGCTCGTCTCCATCTTCCGCGCCGCGTCCTTCCCGCCCGCCGCGCACCCGCACGCGCACCCGTTGGGCTGATCCCACCCTTCCTCGTCCTTCCATAGACCCGAGATCGCGTCGTCGTCCGTCCGTCATCTACGCACCCCCATGCCCCTTACCCTAGCTCTCACATGCCCCGCCTGCCTGTATGTACCTCCTCCCTTCCCTCCTCTACACCTCCCTTCTACGGCGTCCCACCCCGCCTACCTTCGCCCGCCTTGTTGTACCCTCCCCCCACTCCACCCCTCCTATCTTAATCCACGATCTACGTCTCCGTCTACGTCTACGCCTACGTCTCCGCGGCCCCGGTCCCGGCACCGGCACCTTTCACGCACCGCCGTCCCCCGTCCCTCCATTCCATTCTTGACGTCGCTGTCGATCTAGCCCCCCGCCCCCGCGTCTCTTGTTTAGTTTTTGGTTTTCGTTTTGGTTTGGGCGCTCTCGCGGGGGTGTATACACATGACCGGTGATGATATAAATGATATAAATGAATGAATAAACTGCTTGTCTCCACTCTTCATTCTGTGCTGTTGGGATTGGGATGAGATGAGTGGGATCGGGACTGGGATTGGGATTGAGGGCGAATGGGGGGAATGGGGTGGAATTGTGGGGTGGGGATGAGAACGATGTATTGTTGTCTCGATTCGGCCTCTCACTCTTACTCTGTCGATGGTCCGAGTCCCGGCGCTCGCGCACACTGGCCCAGACAGCTCTCAGATCTACCCTGTGGCAGGGTGCCTGTCCTTGTTCGAGCCTTGAAGCAGGCCGCGTAAACTTGCGCCGACGAGCATCACGCTAGACCGGTAACCGATCTCTCGTATGAAGAAATCGTTCATAGAATCTCTCGGAAGAAATTGTTCATAGAATCTATGAACGATTTCATATGAGAGAATCTGAGATCGGTTACCGGTCTAGTAGTAGCATCGCTTACTTACACTACGCCTCGAACCTCGAAGCAGCCTCGTCGCCTCTCCCTGTCCCGTCCTCCAAGCTTATCTGAGCGTGAGCCTTGGGTCGTTTCTATTATCGTAAGTACGCTCCTCCAGGCTCCTCTACGTGAGCAAGTAGGTATGTGGATTCCACGCTCCCGGTATGTGTATAGGTGATGTAGGTAGGGGCTGTCGCAAAAGTCCGATTTGGGTTATAAGGGGTTGGAGAGGCTTACAGACTTATAGGCTACTTACGACTAACTCATACCCATCTTACAGCTAGGTTGTAAGTGACTGTAAGTACTTAAAACTTTCCCCGCTTTCCACCAATATTCTTGGGATCTCAATGCTCAAGGGCATTCAAACATCGTAGCAATCAAGTGTATTCAATTTCCAGCGCGTAACAACCAGTCTACATCATCTAGATAAAATGTTCGATCCGCCTTTTGCACCCGAAACAAAATTCACCCCAGCCAAGATAATATTGGTAGTACAGTAGACGATGCACCGAGAAACCAGAAATATTAAATTGAAACCAATACATACAGTAATCAAAGTCTGACTCCTGCAGATTGGGGGAGCAGTGAATTGCACTCTCAGGAGGGACTCCAGCGACGAGTGTGCGGGTCGAGGGGACGCGGACAGGCGAGAGAGAGCGGGGGTACGCGGCGAATGGGACGTGGACGGGAGAGCGACGAGCGGGGCCGCAGAAAAGGGAGTCCCAGCAACGGGATCTCCTCTCCCGCCGTCAGCACCCTCGCCACGAAACGCCTGAGCGGCTCTGCGCTGGCATCCCTCCGCTCCCCTACCCCTCTGGTATTTAGCACTGCCCCCTCATTCTCGCACAAAGGCCCTGCAACGTGATTGCTCCCGTGTTGGCGAAGTTCCCCGCTAGTTTGGGGTCTGCAGGGACGGGAGCAGCGCTGTGCGCGCGTCTGAATGGGGCGCCGCGGGCCGGCGGACGTGGACGTGGGGACAAAGCGGAGTGGGGCGGATGCGCGTGTGCGGGTGATACGAGGCGGGCGATGTGGGTGGTCGTGGCAAGTCGACGCGGCAGGTAGGGTTCTGTGCAGTTGCAGGCTGTCGAGCGGGACTTAAAGTTAACGAAAAATGTCGAGGCAGCAGAGCACGTGGGCAATTGTGGAGTAAATGATGTCACTGACGTATATATTCCGCAACACTGTGACGTTGTGACTCCACCTGTTTCTTCCTCCAACCACCACCTTCGGCCCTTCGCCAACTCCTCGCCGAAGACCATACTCACCTTGCCCTCGCACGCCCTCACCCGAAGACCTCAGCTGCCCACCGCTGAAGCCGATTACCCCGGCCACCCTTTCATTTCGAGGATGGGCGCCGATTTGTTCACAACACGGTGCGCCATATCCCCGTCTCCACCTGTTCCTTATAACCTTGGTTTAGATAGCTGCGCTTCAGCAAACCCAAGTTTGTCCAACGGACCAGATCATATGGTACGTTGTGTTCCTCTGTCGGCGCCTGCTCCTTCTAATCTTAACTTGTCAGTCATCAATGCCACCACTCGCTATCAAGTCACTCGGCTCCGGTGAGTCTCCAAGCTAGTTTTATTTCCCTTGACTTATTATGTTCCTCTAGCTCATGCGGCATTCAAATGGTACGTCACCTATGAGTGCCATGTCTTGTATCCTGTACCTGTATTACTATAGCATGAAATAAAATTGGTTATCATTTATTCTTGAGCATCGGTGAAGGGGTAGAAAGGGAGGGAAGTGCCGTGGAATTGCTCGGGTGCAGGATTCATCAATAACCGCCCCTAAGCACTTATAAGTCCTATAAGTTCCGTAAATAGTTATAAATTACTACAGCGCCTTTTTGAGCCTTACAGCCCCCCCGAAAATATTACAGGGTTATACAGCCTTGTAAGAACCTATACGCGCCTATAACTCATTTCGGACTTTTGCGACAGCCGTACAGGTACTTTTCGTCTTTCGTTTCGGCGGCGCGGCGGGTGTTTTTGGTCTCGGCCCTGCGCTGCGCTGTTGTTCGTACGTTCGTCTGGGCACGCGGTTTTCGTTCTGGCGCCGCGGCCCGCCGCCCTTCGGAGCGCGTGCGGACGTGTGGGGAGGACGAAACGGGAGCAGTGCGGGGTGGGGCGGGCGCGCTAGAAGCGGGCGACGTAGGGGAACTCGGGTGCGGGTGCGGGGGCGTCTGAATCGTCAGATCGGGGCGCGTCGTCGTCCTCGCCCTCAGACTTGGACCCAAGCGCGCTGTCGTCCCCGCCCTCAGCGTCAGACTTGGGCTCGAGCGCGTCATCGTCCGCCTCAGAAGCGAGCGACGCGCCAACTTCGGTTTCGGTTTCTTCGCATCCGAGGGCTAGGGAGGCGTCGGCCAACGCGCACGCCTCGCCAACTTCGTTTTTCCACATCCGCTCCGCGACCCGCATGCGCGCGCGCGCTTCGTACTTCGTCGGGTCGTTGTCCCAGTCCAACGCGGCGTCTGCGTCCGGGTCTGGGGCTATGTGCGAGGGCGAGGGCGAGGGCGAGTCAGAATCCGAGTCAGAGTCTGAATCCGAGTCCGACGACGACTCCGAGTCTGGCTCTTCCTCCTCTGGGGTCGAAGCTGGAGGAGCTGCATGCGAGTCGAAGCCATACGCCGTCGCGTGCGCGAGCCTCGCCTCCGCCTCCGCGAGCGCGGTCCTTTCTCGCTCCTCCTTGCTCTGCTCCATCTTCTGCCGCTCCGCCTCCGCACTCGCAAGCTCGATCCACCCCCGCTTCCGCTCCTCCCTCCTCAGCACCTTACGCTCCCGCCTCCGCGCCCGGCGTTCCCGCGCCTCCGGCGTGTCCGGCTTCTCCCGCTGAACAAGCTCTAAAAGCTTTCCGAGCTCCTGTGTCCGCGCCTCCCGCCTCTCCATCCGCCGCAGCCGCTCCCGCACATCGCTCAGCCGCTCCTTCCCCCACGTCCCCGTCGCCGCCCCCCGCTGTCGTTCCCGCTCCAACTCCCGCTCTCGCGCCCTCGCCTCCAAGAGATACTCCTTCTCCATCCGCAGCGCCCACCCCTCCCGCGTCCCCCCAAGCACCTCCTCCTCTACCCCCTCCCCGCTGGCTCCAGCCCAACCCGCCGCCCCGCCCGCCTCGAGCCACGGCTCCCGCACAAACCGCACCTTCGCCTCCGCATACGCGGGCACCTGCACCGGCAGCACCGTCCGCGCGCGCGCCGCCGCCTGCGCATCTGCGAACCCCACCAGCGCGTGCAGCTCATACCGCAACTGCACCCCCTCGCCCGGCACGCGTACGCCGCGCACCCACACGCCCTCCAGCGCGCCGAACGCGCCAAAATCCGCGCGCACCTGCGCCGCCGCCGCCGCCCGCGCGCGCTCCGTGTTGGCGTGCGCCTGCGCCGCGCGCGCGTGCCGCAGCTCCACCTCGAGCGCGCGCTCGCGCGCGAGGGCCTTGCGCAGCTCGTACGCGTGGAACGTCTCGTCCTCCGGCCCTTCCGGTGGGGGGGCAGCCGGATCGAACGCGAACTCGGGCTCGGGCTCGGGCGCGAAGATGGGCCCGCTCGATCCCGGGACGCGCAGCGCGAGCCAGCGGAGCACGTTGGGGTGCGCGAGGAGCTCGGGGGTGTAGTGGGGGTGGCGCGTGGGGCTGAGGGTGGGCGCGAAGAGTCTGTCGGGTGCGGGCGCGGGGGCGTGCGGCGAATTGACAAAGTCGGGTGGCAGATTGCCAAAGTCGGGTGGCAGATTGACAAAGTCGGGTGGCGGATCGACAGGGTCGCGTCGCGCATCGCGAGATTGGGCTGCTTCCAGCGCGGGACCTAAAGCGTTGCTGTGGGGGGAGATGTAGGCAGTCAGTCGGTCGGCATGGGGTAAGCCGGGGCGAGGGGTGCGTACGGCCAGGAAGAGGGTAGCTGCGGCTGGGCTGTTTCCGGCGCGATGTGAAGGTAGGCGTAGGAACCGAAACGGCTCGCGAGACGGTGGGATTCGTAGTCCTCGTGCTCGGATTCCCGAGCCGCGGCTGAATCGGCGCTGTCTGCGCTGGGGATATGCGATTCTGTGTCCATGGCCCCGCCTTCGGCTTCAAGCCCGGTTAGACTCGGAGCATCGGGCTCGACCTCTGTCGCCTCTACACCTTCGTCAGACGGCGGCTCCGTATACTCCGCCGACGCGGTTTGACTCTGGGCCGCCTGTACCCCGTCTCCTCCCTCGGATTCGGGCGCGCTGTAAGATTCGTACCTCTCAGCTTCAGATGGCGAGTCCTTGGTCTGATTCTTGCGCACAGCAGCTGCTAACAGCCCCGTCAGGAACTTGAGAGTTTCTTCGTTGCTGTGGGGGGATGCAGGTAGTCAGTCGGTCGGCATGGGGTAAACCGGGCCGAGGGCGTACCGGCATGTTTCGTCAGGCGTATAACGCGGCCGCGCGGTTTGACTCTGGGCCGCCTGTACCCCGTCTCCTCCCTCGGATTCGGGCGCGCTGTAAGATAACGAGTCAGAATCGGGAACGCTGCGCGTAAGAGGGAGGGAGTTTGTACCTCTCCGCTGAGTCCGAGTCCTCGGTCTCGGATTCACGAGCCGCTGCTGAATCGGCACCGTCTGCGCCAGGAACATCCGATTCTGTTCCGAGAGCCGCGTCCACGGGCCCACCTTCGGCTTCCTGCCCCGTCAAACCCACAGCATCGGGCTCGACCGCTGCCGAATCAACGCCGTTTGCGCTGGAGATGTGCGACTCTGCTTCAAGAGCCGTGTCCATGCTCCCGCCTTCGGCTTCCTGTCCCGTTAGATTCAGAGCGTCGGGCTCGGCGCTAAGGAGTAAGGCGTCAGAATCGGGAACGCTAAGCGCGAGAGGGGGGATTCGTACCTCTCAGCTTCAGATGGCGAGTCCTCGGTCTCGACCTCGTGCGCAGTAGCTATCTCGCTGACGTAGATGCTAGAGATATGCGATTTTGCTTTGAGAGCGGCGTCCATGCCCCGGTGCCGCGGGATGTGGGGTGGCGGATCGCGTCGCGCATTGGGAGGGTCGTCTGCTAACAGCCTCTGCAGCAGCTTGAGAGTTTCTACGTTGCTGTTGGGGGAGATGTAGGCAGTCAGTCAGTCGGCATGGAGTAAGCCGGGACGAGGGGTGCGTACCGCTCGTATTCGGTGAGTGACGGATCGTGAGCCTGCTTGTTGCTGCGGGGGGGATAGGCAGTCGGTCAGTCGGCATAGGTCAGCTGGAGGCAAAGCTGCGTACTTCTCGTTAGATTCGGGAGGCGAGGATAACTGCGCGCTGTGAGGGAATGCGTCAGAATCGTGAAGGCTCCGCGCGAGAGGGTAGAATTCGTACCTCTCAGCTTTAGAGAGCGAGTCCTCGTGCTCGAATTCCCGAGCCGCGGCTGAATCGGCGCTGTTTGCGCTGGGGATATGCGATTCTGCGTCCATGGCCCTGCCTTCGGCTTCCTGTCCCGTTAGATTCAGAGCGTCGGGCTCGACTTCTGTCCCCTCAACATCTTTGCGAGATGTCGCCTCCGTAGGCCCCGACTCCGCGGTTTCACCTCCGACTGTATGTACCTCGGATTCGGCTCCGCTTTACGAGGAAACGAGTAAGAATCGGGAACGCTGCGCGCGAGAGGGAGGGATTCGTACCTCTCAGCTTCAAGTGACGCCACATCCGAGTCTTCGGTCTCGGTCTCGGCCTCGCGCGCCACAGCTGAATCGGCGCCGTCTGCGCTAGAACTATGCGACTCTGTTTCAAGAGTCGTTTCCGTGGCCCCGGCTTCCTGCCCCGTCAAACTCAGAGCATCTGGCTCGACCTCTGCCCCCTCCAGATCCTCGCCGGCCGTCGTCTCCGCACGCCCCGACCACGCAACTCTAACTTGGGCTTCCTGCACCTCCAAAAACGGCCCCGCTGCGCCGTCTTCCCCCGCCACAAGCCCATCCCCACCTTCGCCCTCCTCAGCACCCGCCTGTAAATATCTTTCCTTCCACGAAATTCTTGTCCTCCAGTCCGCCCTCGTCTCTCCGTCGATCGCCTCCGCCTCGGCGCCGTGGAGCAGGGCTTCTGCTGTGGCGCCATCCTTCGCGCGCAGCGCCGACTGGAGCGCCTTGATCCGCCACGGGGACCACGCCACGGCGTCCTCCGCGCTGGGGAAGACGTGCGCGGTGGGTCGCTCGTCGGGGGCCGGCGGCGCGTGCACTTCGAGGATGAGCGGCGACGCGATGAAGTCGTGTACGAGGGCAGGGTCGCGGAAGTGAATCGTCTGAGGAGACGTTAGTCAGGTGAAGGTGGGGGAAGAAGCGAGTCAGGGTACGAAAGGAAGTGGAGGGCAAGAATGGGAGATGATATGAAGGAGATGTAGACAGGGACGCGACGGGATCGTCGCGATTGAAAGAAGAATCCCCGCCGAAAATAAAAATATAGGAGATAATGAAAACACGCACCCCACCAAGTCTCCATCCAGGTCCCTCATCCGGAGGTCCATCCTCGCGCCGCTTAGCTGTCACCCACAGCTGTACGCCCACGACGTCCGCCGGCCGCGCGCCTGCCCGGAGCGCGATGCGGCTGAGATCGGAGAGCGTGGTCGACGGGGGGAGGTCCAGGAGCGCGACGGACGTCTTGGCGGAAGATTTGAAGGGCGCTTCTTTGAAGGGTGATTCCGCGGGGCGCTTGTCTGGCTCGGGCTGCGAGGGAGGTGCCTGGGGTGGCGCACCGATGATCTTGGACGTGTACGGGAGCTTGAAGGGCACAGACTTGGTGTCAGGAACCGTCCAGGACGTGGGCTTGGTTTTTACAAACGGGGACAAACGAGGTCGGAGGGGGACCTTCATGGTTGGTGGGGCCCGCGCTGGCGCTGTAGGTTCGTCCCACTCCTCATATGAGATCGCCGGGGGTTTGTCCTCTCGAGCAAGGCGTATCCTTTCCTTCCTCTGTGCCCTCCTTGCCTTCTTTGCCTCTGCCTGTGCCTCCTCCTTTGCTAGCAACTTTGGAAGCGCCTCTGCGTCTTCCTGGACCGTCTCGTCCTTGGCCCCCAAGGAGTGCTTCGGGATGATGCAATCCAGGCGTGATGGGGTCTCTGTGGCAGTCGGTTCAGTCGGTGAAGGCAATATGAAGTTCCGGGATGTCTGTGAGCTCCGCGCGCTCAGACGCGCCCCAGGGAGCAAGAACAAGTACCGGAGTCCGTGTACGCCGGAAGGACAGCGTACCGCCAAAGGCCGCAGGCTGGCCTGCATAACATGAAGGCGGAAAATAATGGGAGATGATAAATCAACAAGAGCAAATAACGCGCTTTTTGCAGGAGCTGTCCTCAACCAATTCGGACTTCCTTCAGAGCTGTGGACTCGTTCAACGTTCAATCCCTGCGACCATTCAGGACATTCCTTTTTTCACTGAGAGGTCCGAAATCAGATCGATTTGATTTTTCTTCGTCGATCGGCCGCGGCAGGCCTAGCCGGAAGCTGAACAGTGAACCAGTACTACGACTATTAGGCCTGATGAGGCTGGCAAGACCCAGGATAAGAATATGTATTGCTCAACTACTTTCTTCGATGGCGATGGCATAAAAAATTGAATTCATCGACGCCAGCAGGATTTGACTCCCCAGGTTGCGATCCTTTCCCAAGCGCAACGAGGGGCGGGAGGATCAGTATTCCTCGCGGGAGCGGCACCATTTCTCGCCTCGGCCAGAGCGCGGCCCGTCAGCCACCCGATCCTATTTCCGACAGTATTGCCCTCTTCACGCGACCCAAAAAAAAATCCCCAATCGTCTCCTCGGCCTGCGTTCAACCCCAGCCCCCTCTCGGTTGCATTGTTGGGCCACCTTTCTGCACAGCCCCAAGATTCTAAATCTAAGGCCCTGATATCCCAAATTTGAGCCGAAATCCAAGGGTCACGATCGACATTCTCCCCTAGTGCTTTTTGTTCGGATTCAAATGCTTTTCTACAAATCCCCCGCCTCGACCACAACTCTTGCCAGCGGTACCCGTACATCGGTACCATGGCTCGCAAGTCCAGCCCATGCTATCCGCTGCTGTAAGGATTTAAACAAAGTGATTCGCACCAACGAACAAGTAAACAAAAATGATTCGTACAAAGACAGGAGCAAAACAATCGACACTGGCACGATTCGAACGTGCGCCCTTGATGTGTCCGCTGTGTGCAAATCCTGCGGGGCTCCAGGGCGGTATCCTGCACGATGAGCGACCGGGGTCGGCACTGTTTCTCGCGGAGCGACGCACTGGCCACTATTTCGCGCGGCTGTGCCACCTTTTTTTCGGCAACCACTCGGCCAGAGCGCGGGTCACGTGGCCGTCCTCTCCGCCAAAGCGAAACTCTGTTGACCAGTACCAACTCTTGACGCCAGATGTATTGGTACCGCAATTCCACGTGGTGGCTTGCAAAGTGCATCTCTAGCTTTTGCCCTGACTCTGCCAGGGCTCCACACCGAGTACAAACTTGGCTCACCACTACTTGCCTTTCACACTGTTGTATACACACGGGTCGGGTGTGATTGAATCCCGACCAGTGGCTCAAGTGGATTTTCATCGTCTTTTTTTTTCGTACCAAGGTGCAAAACTCTGGTCACCACTACTTGATTTTCACACACTAGTATATCCAACTGGGTTGGGTGCAATTTTGATCCTGGCCGGTTGCTTTCGTCATCACTGCTGCTTTTTTGACCCCAGCTGCAAAAATCTCATCACCACGACTTGCTTTTCACACCCTTGTATATCCGCACTGATTTGGATCCCGACCAGTCTCATTGTCACTCCCTTTTTGCCAGTTGCCAAGCATGTCCTCCTTGTAGTACACATCTCCAGACCCACACCACCGCCCGCTTACCCACCTCCAGCTATCTTGTCCTGATTGTCCACAGCTTTGCCATCATCACGAGCCACTGCCAGCGGCCCGTCTTTTATATTGCTTTGCAATCTGGGTACACATTCAAATTCTCATCCACCCACACTTGACATGCATGCCCTCCGCCTCGCCGTCCACCGGGTGTTGTGGTATCCTAACCTATCTGTGGGGTTTCTTCTGTGTATGGCCCCAAGCTACCAAATCTGAAGCTCTAGTCTTCTAAATTTGAACATATTCCCCAAGGTCATGTGATCAACCCTTGTCTCTTGCCCTTTTTTTTTCCAAAACCAATGCATTTCTACTGATCACCCAACTAACTGTTCGTACTCGACAAATGCCTTTATACTAGCAAACAAATGCCTTTCTATAAATAAACACTGACCAACAAATGCCCTTCCACTAAAAAACAAATGCCTTTGTAGGTGCCTCCATCTTAACCCAGCCGGCACTCTGCCATAGCCTAAAGTAGGTTGCTAAATTTTGCCTGCCTCCCAAGGCCTTGTGATTAAACCTTGCTTCCTGCATAGCTTTTGTTCCAAAAACCACTAGATTTCTACAGATCAACAAGTGTGCACTGTGTGCTCGTAGAAATCAACAAATGCCTTTCTACTAATAAACAATGATCAACAATGCCTTTCTATAAATAAATAAACCACACCATACCACCCTGGTGCAAATCCTGCAAGTATTCTGCAGGGGAGCGTAATGAACAAGCTGATTTGTACCAACAAACAAATTGATTCGTACGAGTAAACAAAATGATTCTTACCATTAAACAAAGACAAAGCAAAATAATCGACACTGGCACGACTCGAACGTGCGCCCTACAAGAGGAACAGATAAAATCAACAACGATCCTGAATTCTAATCTGTCGCGTTAACCACTCCGCCACAGTGTCGTAGGAGATATTGCCAGCCATGCTTATGCATCGAGTCTACAGTCATGTGGAGCAGATTGAAAAGGTGTGAATCCTGCAGAGGAATAACATTTTGGTCTGTCGCCTTAACCACTCGGCCATATCGCCATGGAGGAAGGGGGAAACGCAGCCATGTAGACGGAGGACGGAACCCAGCCATCTGGACTCGGTCTCGGAGGGAGAAAGTTACATACCAAGTAAATGTTGTTGATGTTTGACTTGGTCGCATTCTTGTCTCTCGAATTCTAATCTCACCTGTAATACTTACATGTTCTATCCATGAGCTCCAAACTGTCCGCCCAGAATAATGCAACCTTCAAAATCATGGTGCTTTCCCAGGGAGGATTGTCCCCGGCTCAACTAAGGCAAATACAGGGGAGATCGCTACGTACGCGTTCAGCAGGCGAACATGGCAATGCTCCGCGTTGGGCACAATTCGCCGGCCGATGTCACCGTTAAACATACGCGGAACCTCACGGTGTGGTCCACCTGGCAATTGACCATGCCGAGGCTCGTCGCAAATTGCCCGGGAGATGGCAGCTACAGATTTCAGAGAGGGAAGATGAGAACGCTTTACTGAGAAGAACGATTGAACCAAGCCACTGCTGATGCCGAGAGTATCACGGTCAATGGAGCTCTGAGGAAGTAGTCAGACCATGATCGAAAGTAGACGGCGACATTGAGACCCGAGATCTTGCAGTATCTTGGACTAGGATCGGCTAACTTCACGACAAAAGTCCAGCTGTCCGCAACAAAAATCATCTAGAGCCACCTGTCGTCGGCTCGCGCCACCAGCCAGAGCACATTTTCCGTTCTTGATCATGACGGCTTCCCCGCTTTTCTGTTTGAGAGATTCCCTGAAATATTGAAGGAGTTCTGCCAAGTGACGAGCCAAGAGACTCTCGGGGTCGAGCGTATCTGTGCGCGCGGGGGTGAGGGCGTTCGCGACGGGGACGTGGTCAAGCCCGGGTGGCGTGGTGGACTGTCCGTGTCGTATGCGCCCCGGATGCACTGCGACGTCAAAATGCACCTGCCGTTTCTCCCGGCCCCGAGTAGCAGCCGGATGCGAGGCGTTCGAGGTGTAGGGCTGAGTGGCGTCACCGGGCAGAGAGGAGCGCCTTTCCATTCAAGCTCGGGGAGTATAATTGGTAGACTTTATGATGGGTGTGGTTCTGCAGCGGGCAGAAAACCTTCGGAGGGTCCGCACAAGAGCGATTTGTGTATTCTGTTGTTGTTGGTCGGGAGGAAGAGCGGCGCGGTCACGGGACCAGATCTGGGCCACCCACACGCGTTTCGCAATGGCCCAGATTGCTTGGAAATTCACACCAAGGCTTGACTGAGTGTCACAATTATGTGGCTGCCACAGAGTGTCTGGGAAAAAGACTAGATGCTTAAACAGCATGGCTCGGGCTCGCGTCGCACGAGCGTCTGCTATATGAACGCCGGGTGCGAATTGACTATATACAGGTTGCGCAGACGCGGACCTAGCCGCCACCGAGCCTTAAGCTTCCTTAACCTTAGCTTGCCGACGAATGGAGAGGATAGTTTTTGAAAGGTAGGAGGAAATAAATTGAACATGGTTCAAATTTGTTTCACCTCTTGTATAAGAGCTTGTGTTCAAAGCTATTGATACACCGGCAAGCTACTACGGAGTCTCGGATATTCATTCACGCCATTTAGAAAGGTGTCCCCCAACATGCAAACAGAAACGACCTCGTCGAAATATGTAGGTATCTTCTGTCAACCAAAATTCCCTTCGGTCGGCTCTTTGAGTCGCCTCAGGGAGAACTAGCATGCCAGAAGTGCAATGAAGATCCAACTTTACTTTTTCTCAAAAGAATTTACCCGTCCAGGATGCAAAAGCTCCGTCTCATGACTCGGGCTCTATTCGAGCGAGCACCTGCTGCTTCACATTATAACATGCCCCAGTTATTGATTGCAGACGGGGAACACCCGCCACCGAGCCTTCCCCATCTTTGATCTGAATTGGAGTATGTGACCGAGTGCGAGGGAGGAAGGAATTGATGTTGAGCTTGTCTTGACTTTTGTTGAATTGAACCTGGTTCAAATTTGCCTCAGCCCAACCCAAATAGCTGCGAGAAGTCGTAACGGGCTAATACGACACGGCGACAAGATATTTATTACATATATAGCAAGATAATCAGCGACAGCATCTTCAAAACGGGACCAAAGAACTCGCACTACAAGTGCATCCTGCGACACAACATCCCACGGGGTCACTGAAAAGGGCCGTCGAATCAGTATACGCTCTTATGTTGGATATTGAATGCTACCTCTGACGAACGCGAGCATCATCCAAGACAGCCTTTCGACCGCGAGAGGCTTCAACCACGCAAAAGGAGTAGTCGACCCTCAACCTCGGACCACCGACCATAAGCATCCAGACCTCAAAGTGCTTCGCCTCCCCGGTAGTATCGTCCGTCCAGTCCTCCTGTCGAACGGGCCGATCAGCCAAGAGGCAGATCTCGATGGAAACAAGGTGCGATAAAGATGGCAGAAAGAGGGCGAACTCTGCGATGTAGTCGCTGGCTGGGAACATCTTCGTAACGGACCAGTGGTCCGGTGCTTTTCGCTGTCGGTACTCCTGCACGCGCAGTGTCTTGAGTTTTGTTAGACGCATCAAGGATCTGTGATATTGGGGCTATTGGGATCTTAGCAAGGCGGCGCCACGCTCGGTTCGAGGACGTACCATCCTTCCGTTTATGCAGAAATCGAGATCGACAAGATTTGGGAAACTCAGCACTAACTGGGTAAAGGATGTCGGGGTCAGCTGATTCGTCTGCTTGACCTCCGGTCCTTTAGTTGTAACAGCCGTAACATGGAGTGCTGTGAGCGATAAGTGAGAGGGAAGCGGCAGAGTGTGAAACGACGGCGGGTTGTTCGCCCAATATGGATGAATGAAGGTAATAACAAGCTTGTCGAGTTTACGCTGACGGCGGCAAATGATGTCGGCATGCTCGAAAGAGCCCTGGAACGAGCGAAGCCGCGGAAATCCAATCTTTTCACAAGTTTTGTATCATGGGCATTCAGCGAAAGGTTGACGAGGTTTGGATGGGAGGCCAAGAAAGTGGAAAAATCGGTGCTAGGCAAATCATCTAGATCAAAATCATCGTCCTCGTCTGGGTATACAGTCACTGAGAGTTCGAGGATTGTGAGTGCGGGAAGATGTAGGTCATTTATCGCGTCGACGAGATCGTCGTATCCTTGATGCGGAAATGTGCAATGTGCCTCATCGCATGGCATGTCGAGTTTCAATTTCAATGTGTGGAGAAAAGGCGAAGTGGAGGGCAGCATTTGCAACACCTCGGTAAGCTTGTGGCACAGCTTCGCGCCGTCGTCAGCATCATAATCCTTGTCTATTACGTAGTAAATTCGAATGAGCAAGGCCGAAGTATCCACAGATGTACAACCGTACCATTGAGAGAAAGACGGAGGTTGATCCCGAGCACTTCGAGGTCTCTGATCTGAACGAACTATGGATGTCGGCTCAATGATGATCCACAGAAGGATAAGTAAATATTATGCTCACATTAAAGTTGTTATTCGTTCCGTTTGCAAAGACGACCAGCTCCTTGAGATTGGGGAAATGCCCGGCGGCGCCAAGTATCTTGCCGAGCTCATCAATTCCCGCCGGCAGATGCCAATGGAGAGTGCGCAAAGCGGATTCTCTCGTACGCTCACCGACCGTGAGTTCAGAAAGATTGCGGAGCGCGTTAGCCGATGCCTCCCAAATCTCAGGATCAATGGTTCGTGCTTCCCGGGGCCCGCCGTCCGTCATACCGAGCTGCCGAATCAGCGTTGCTGGATGCGGTTTCCAGCTAGACGACTGGACATCGGTGAGCGTTGCAATTAATCGTGACGCTTGAGCTCCACTCAGTGGATTAGTGATGGTGTCTTCATAGAGCAGTGTGGAGAATGTAGCATAGAATTCATGGGATACGGAGCAGAGGCGACCGAGAGCTTGGCGGGGCACAAATCGTCCAATCGTCGCCCAAAGTTCAGGCGGCACATCGGACGTCTCATAAGATGGTTCCGGGGTCAAATCCACGTTACTGAGCAGGATATTCAGATCGATAAAGAGCAACGGTGTTGTCGCGCACCGTTTGGATGACTTGGCGGCCCCACGGTCTTTTCGGCCCTGGATGGATAAAAAATTGATACCGAGCATTCGGCAGTGCAAAGTGAACATACCTTGGATTTTTTTACGATTTTCAGCAGCTTCTGCATGGTCCAGAGCAAGAGGCTTGAAAAGTGGGCGAAATGGCAAATAAATGTCACAGTTCACGTGTCCGTAACCATCGCTTCTCTCGAGTCACGCCTAGGCTTCCTCAACGTTTCCTCGCCAAATTTCAAACCTGCATTGGACTGCTCGTAGGCTATGTTGTGTGGCACGGTAATAGATGAACTATTCTACAAATAAAGATGATTATCATACGTGACATTGAAATCAAGGGACAAGACCTGGTGCTGCACTGGTCACTGGTGCATTCCTGACGAGAAAGTCGAGTCAGCCAGCTTCGAAGCCAAACCGCTCTGGTCGCCAGACCCATCGCCCTCAGAGTGGACCGAGCCTGCCATCCCACGGTGATGTGAGGAGAACTGGACGGTGCTGTGACGGCGTGTCCCCACGACGGCACGAGTAGCGCGACGATATGGTGAGGGGGCATATTGAGAGTGACCTGGAAGAGGGTCCCACTGGTGAGAGGGAAGATAAGCGGAGCATCAATTTAGCACCCCGTATGAAGGAGCGGGGATAGAACGCGCGAAGGAGCAGAGCGACTAATGGGTGAACGTAACTCGATCTTCTGGAGAGGCAAACGGGCGGGACATTGAAGGCTAACTAGGGCCAGGTCTTTGTCCAGCGCATTTGAAAGAGTACATTTTGCGGGAGTCTCGAGGTAGTGTCGGTGGTGATTCGCCAAAGAATTCGGCGTCATCCATTCACCCCTGATATGTTGTCCCGCACATAGCCAAGGAGCTTGCATCCGAATTTGGCGATGCCATATACGCGAAGCTCGCGGGATTTCGGCGACGACATACAGCCCTTGCTCGCCAAGATCACGATGGCGGTGGTGGTTGGAAACAAAGAACGTAAGGGCTATTAGTAGGTGACCATCCAGTCACTACCTCACTGCTCAGTCAACGGTAAATCGACGTGCGATGAATACGGTGGTACATTTTTGTGGTGTATGTTAGAAATACAAGGTAATTATTGCACAGACTATAATATATGACAACGGACAGCACCTTGAAGATCGTGGTGCATCCCCACCGAGAAGTCCGTACCAGTCTTTCTGCCCGTGGGCTCAGACCCATTGCCCTCAGAGTCCACAGCATAGCGCTGCGCGGGGAATTGCACGGCGTTGAGAGGTATCGTGTGGTCACCACTGGGTCCAACGGTATTGAGCGTGGGCAGGGAGAGCTCCCAACTACTCGGCGGGATGCTGAGCTTCGTGGTGCGGTAGACGCGGCAGGCCATGAGACTCGTCAGTGTCACGCTCGGGATGACCATCACCCCATGGTACACGGGACTGACGTTCGGGAGGTACACCAACAATATCGCGACGCCGTTCGTGACGACCGTAATCCTGCGGACCAAGGACGGAATCAGCACCTGATGAGGATGTGGACAGCGACGCACATGTAATACATCTGCCCGTCAGTGAATAGCGCCTTCGAGAAGGCGGGTAGGTCGGCGCCGCTGAAAAACGCCCTAAACTGTTCTCCACGCGTCGCCTCCTCCGAGCGCCGAAAATTTGAGACCAGCCGGTAGGAGATCGCGAAGAAGATGAGCGTGTCGTATACAGTTTGGATGATTCCCGCCGAGCCGAGGTACCCCTCGCTCCGTACGACGACGCACTCAGAAGGGTCACCGAGCCCAATCGCACTACCGCCAAACGGGATGGTGAGCGAGGAGCCCAGTACCGCGAGCCACAAAAATCCGAATATTGCGGTGATGAGGCGATCGCTGCCGTAGATGGCCCGCACCCGGAAGAGGAAGAGGAAGGCCGATGCAGAGACGCCGAGTGGGTAAAAGCTGTTGAATGCGGCATAGGCCGTGTTGCACGCTTGAATAGGGTAAGCTGGATCAGAATATATCAGCGTTGGCTCAGACCATCCCTCAGGCCCCAAGCATACTTGCAAATATCGTGAATCCCAGGACGTAAACCAGAGACGCAAGTCTGTTTTCGGGTCTCGCATGAGTGGCTGCGGACGAGTATGTATGTGGATCATTGTTCACCTGGACACCACATACGCCACGGACACCACGTGAAATCTTTGTTTGAAGAGCAACATATAGTCGTTCCGGAGGTTGTTCAAGATGTCCCAAATGAAAACCTATGGGGTCATTCGTCAGGATGAGCGAGAAAATGAACTGGCACAAGTACGCACCGCTGTGCAGCCCACGAACACATACGCCGAGACCTGGATCTCCCTTTGAAGCTCGGCAGCGGCAGGGAGCTGCTCAGCGCGCCCTGAGGGCAGGAACATGGTGTGCAGGACGCGCAGAAAGGGAATATCTGTGGGGCCGTTTTAATCAAGTTGCTGAGGTCTGTCGTCTCGGCACTAGTAAGACGAAGGCGTGAGACAGGAGACACGGAGATTGCCGATCGCCGAATGTGCAGATCTGAGATATCTAGAGGCGATGTCCCGCAGTTTCAGACGCCACAAACATTGTGTGCAATACAGTGCCGCGGAGTATTGAATAAAACAAGAGGGGGCGAGACGGACTTGAAAATTTCAACTCACTCCGCGTTGAAAATAATTCAGTTGATGCTGTGGGTCCGGGTCGGAGGGCGGGAACGTGGCGCAACATACGGAGCAATAGGCCGATTCAATAAGCGTTCCCTGATTCATATAAATCGGCGCTTCAGGGTATTAGGCTAACCTACATGGGTCGAAGGAATCTGTCAGGAAACGCCGACGGGGGGGCTTTTTAAGTACAGCGATTAAATAACACGGGGAATTACTGCGAGGCCAGCTCAGCGCTACTGAAAACCTTGAATCGCTTCACAAAAGTGTTCACTTAGACAAGTGACCCCGGCGCATTACACACTGCAGCCTGGACCGAAAGAGAGCTAGAGACCTGCCCAGAAGTTTGATGTTGAGTAGCGAGTCTTCGCTTGTCGTCCGGCTGAAGGCGGCCCTGGCCTGGATCTCATTTAGATCGTCGTCTGCCAGATTTTCAGGCTGTCTGTCGTACGTGTTCTACCCCACTCCGTCAGGGGGCTCAGAAATGCTCAGAACAATATCCCCAGTTGCCAGGGCTATAACAAAACGCAAGACGTTGGCCCAAAGTTGCAACAATGGAACAGAATATTCCGCAGCCGCCAAACTCTCAGAGTAAGGTATCCAAATTAGAGCGGTGGATTTGATTTTGGCGAGCGGGTCCACTTGCGAGCCAGCCTTCCGCGCCTTCCTTGCGGGTCCAGTAGCTGCCGAAGTTTAGGTCCAGGAATTGACAGAGAAGGTAAAGATGCTGCCGGCATTGATTGCGAAAATAACACACTGAAACACCCGCTGGTCCGTGCGCGCGCCCGCACTATAAATTTGTGGCGTCGACAACGTTATACCCCATACTTACCTTGATGGCATAGGCCCCTTCAACTCCCTGGGTCTGTGGGCCGTGGGAACACTCCATAGCACGGCGACCCTGTCCATACAGAGTGCGCCTGCGGCTTGTATGGGCTTAGGCTCATGCATCGTCTCAATGTTTTCCTGTGCTACCACGGCCACTCGGCTGGGTAGCCCTTTTTTTTTCGACCCTCCGTGGTCCTAACCCTAACCTTAGCTACGTCTAAATATGTAGTTTGAAATCCATCGCTTTGACCGACCCTTTTATGTAGTCGTGGTCGTATTCAAGTCGCCGCACGCAAGGCAAGACCCATCAAGTTTTACGATTCACCCACCAAGTGCTTAGAATCCATTTATGGAAGTCGACTGCGCCGCTCTTTCATTTTCTCAGAACAAACCCTGCAATTGCAATGACTGGAGCTTCGTACCTGCCATCCGACACCGCCTCCTCCCGCTCGCTCTCATCTATGGTGTAAAGTGCTCCCGCGTCGCGGGGTTATACAGCCGGTACAACGCCGTGGATCCGCACAGCCGCCGCGCAAAGACGTACGCAGCGACACCCTTCTCGATCGCGTGTGCGGGGTTGCTCGATAGTGCCGCGTTGCGCGCGCGCACGTCCGTCGGATAGAATTTGTCCCCCGTAGGACCGTTGTGGACGTGATAGAACGGGACCGTCGACGGCTGCTTCGTCTGGAACACGCGTGTGGCGACACCGCCGAGCTCGTACCCGTCCTGGCGCGCGCGGAATTTTTCTACGTGACTCGTGGTGTAGAGGTAGTACTCGATTTTGTTTTGGAAGAGACAGTGTAGTTTGATGGCTTTGGACGGGGAGGGACAGTTGCTGCCGTCCTGTACGTGTGGATTAGCGGGGGCGACGGGGGTGTGGATTGTGGGATTTACCTATCCGTCTTGGATAGCCAGAGCGTGAATAGTAGTTGATGTGATGAGAAGGGTCGCGACGATGGAGATGCATGACTTCATGATGTGATATGGTCGTGGGATGTGTGAATGCGCAGAGTACAGCGCAAGATCGCAGAGAGGGGATTATCATAAGGAGAAATCCTTCCGGTTAGCGAGGACCTTTATACGACCTCGAGTCTCAGACAAAGTCTCCACGATCGATCTAGAATTCCTCGTGGGCTGTGCTATCCGCCGGGGCCCACATTCCAGAATCCTACTCACAAATAATCACAGTTCTTCGTCTCGGACCAACCTTCGCCAGTGCCCGAAGCATCTGAATTGTTGGGAGTCGTGTCGTTACAGACAGTGAGAGAGAGAGTCTTGGACTAGATGTTCCCGGGGAGCTGCAAGATGAAAGACTGTGCAAGGTCTGATCGATCCGTTGCCCCGCCGCTCTGATCCGCCGGGGTACCGACAGCTCCAGAGATAGGTGGGTTGACACGGGGAAAGAATATCTCTCCGTGTTGTAGCCGCAACGGAGAGGTACCGAGAGTGAAGGAAGCGGAAAGTGCAAAACCTCGGCTAAAATTAGCCTGTAACATGCCGCAAACCGCCGCCATCCTTGAGCGTTTCGCTTGGGGGTTCTTCGCTGCAACTATAATATATCACAACGGACAGCACCTTGAAGATCGTGGTGCATCCTCGCCGAGAAACCCGTACCATTCTTCCTGCCCGTTGGCTCAGACCCATTGCCCTCAGAGTCCACAGCATAGCGCTGCGCGGGGAATTGCACGGCGTTGAGAGGTATCGTGTGGTCACCACTGGGTCCAACGGTATTGAGTGTGGGCAGGGGGAGCTCCCAACTACCCGGCGGAATGCCGAGCTTCGTGGTGCGGTAGACGCGGCAGGCCATGAGGCTCGTCAGCGTCACGCACGGTATGACCATCAGTCCATGGTATACGGGACTGACGTTCGGGATGTACCCCAACAATAGCGCGACGCCGTTCGTAACGACCGTAATCCTGCGGAACAAGAATGGAATCAGCACCGGATGAGGATGTGAACGGCGACGCACATGTAATACATCTGCCCGTCAGTGAATAGCGCTTTCGAGAAGGCGGGCAGGTCGGCGCCACTGAAAAACGCCCTAAACTGCTCTCCACGCGTCACCTCCTCCGAGTGCCGAAAATTTGAGACCAGCCGGTAAGAGATCGCGAAGAAGATGAGCGTGTCGTATACGGTTTGGATGATTCCTGCCGAGGCGACGTACCCCTCGACCCCTCCGACGACGCACTCAGAAGGGTCACTAAATCCAATCACACTCCCGCCAAACGGGAGGGTGATCGAGGAGCCCAGTACCGCGAGCCACAGAAATCCGAATATTGCGGTGATGAGGCGATCGCCGCCATATACGGCTCGCACCCGGATGAGAAAGAGAAAGGCCGATGCAGAGATGGTGAGTGACTAGAAAGTGCTGAATGCGACAAAAGCCGTGTTGCACGCTGGAAGAGGGTATGCTGGATCACTATATATCAGCGTTGGCTCAGACCATCCCTCAGGCCCCACGCGTACTTGCGAATAGCGTGAATCCCAGGGCGTAGACCAATGAGGCGACTCTGTTAAATTTCGGATTGGCGGGTATTCGGTGTACGCATGGAACATGTTTACCTGGACACCACATACGCCCCGGACGCCACGTGAAATCTTCGTTTAAAGAGCAACATATATTCGTTCCGGAGGTTGTTCAAGACATCCCAAATGAGAACCTATGGGGTCATTCGTCAGTATGAGCGAAAAAAAATGAACTGACATAGGCACGCACCGCTGTGCAGCCCACCAGCACATACGTCGAGACCTGGATCTCCCTCTGAAGCTCGGCAGGGGGCTGCTCAACGCGCCCAGAGGGCTGGGAGATGGTGCGGAGGACGCGCAGAACTCTGTGGGGGGCTTTTGAATCATGTTTTAATCAGTCGTGTCTGCCGTCTTAAGACGAAGAAGGCTTGAGACAGCATGAGAGAATGTACAGATCTGAGATGTCGCCTAGAAACGACGTCCCACAATTTCAGATGCAATACAGTAGCCCGCGCACTTCGGAGTATTGAATAGAACATTCCAACCCACTCCGCCCTTGAAAATAATTCAGTTGATGCTGTAGGCAGATCAGAGGGCGGGAACGCGAGCATCGGGAGCAATAGGAGAATTCAATAGTCCGTCAAGCACTACCATCTATCAGTCTTGACAAAGGCAGCCTTGGAACGACATTTGATCGCCGTCTGGATTTTTAGTGCACGTAGTATATGCATATGCACTTGTGGTGTTTTGTCGCATTCCGTGCAGGCGCTCAGAGTAACATGCACAGTTTCCACAGTCCGATTGTGAATACATAGCCATCGCGAACCTAGCCCTTGATCGACATTTGATCGACGTCTGGAACTCAAGCCGTCCCGGTTGCCAGTGCTATAAAAAGACGGCTAGAGCTTGGCCAAAGTCGCAACAGAATATTCCGCAGCGCCAGATCCGAGCTAAGATATCCAAACGAGAGCGGAGGCTTAGATTTTGGCGAGTGAGTGCAAGTTATATCGCTTGCGAACGCGCCTTACGAGCCTTCGTGACCAGTAGTTGCCGAAGTTTAGGTCCAGGAATTGACAGAGAAGATGCAAAGATGCTGCCGCCACTGATTGATGGAAATCAAAAGACGGCGAAAATGACACACTGAAACACCCGCTGGTCCGTGCGCGCGCCCACACTATAAATTTGTGGCGTCGACAACGTTGTGCCCCATACTTACCTTGATGGCATAGGCCCCTTCAACTCCCTGGGTCTGTGGGCCGTGGGAACACTCCATAGCACGGCGACCCTGTCCATACAGAGTGCGCCTGCGGCTTGTATGGGCTTAGGCTCATGCATCGTCTCAATATTTTCCTGTGCTACCACGGCCACTCGGCTGGGCAGCCCTTTTTTTTCGACCCTCCATGGTCCTAACCCTAACCTTAGCTACATCTAAATATGTAGTTTGAAATCCATCGCTTTGACCGACCCTTTTATGGATGATCTCTACTGAAGTAGCCGCACACGAGGGAAAGTCCATCAAGTTTCTGGATTCACATCAAGTGCATAGAATACGTTTATGGAAGTCAACTGTACCGCTCTTTCATTTCCTCAGAACAAACCCGGCAATGACCAGAGCGTCGTACCCGCCATCCGACACCGCCTCCTCCCGCTCACTCTCATCGATGGTGTAAAAGTGGTTCCGTGTCGCGGGGTTATACAGTCCGTACAACGCCGTGGACCCGCACAGGCGCCGCGCAAAGATGCCCTTGTCGATCGCACGTGCTAGGTTGCGCGACAGCGCCGCGTCGCGTGCGCGCACATCCATCGTGTAGAAGTTGTCCCCTGTAGCGCCGTTGTCGACGTGGTAGAACGGGTCCATTGACGGCTGCTTCGTCTGGAACACGCGCGCGGCGACGCCGTCGAACTCGTACCCGTCCTGGAGCGCACAGGATTTCCCAACGTGGCTCGTGGTGTAGAGGTAGTGGTTGACGTTGTTTTAGAAGAGGCGGTGCAGCTTGATGGCTTCGGACGGGGAGGAACAGTTACTGCCGCCCTGTACATCAATCGCATTAGCGGGAGCCGCAGGAGTGTGGATTGTGAGATTTACCAGTCCGTCTCGGATAGCCAGAGCGTGGATAGTGGTTGATGCGACGATGGAGATGCACGACTTCATGATGTGATATGGTCGTGGGATGGGTAAATGCGCAGAGTATAGCGCAAGATGGCAGAGGAGGGGTGTGGTAAGGAGAAATGCTTCCAGTTAGCGAGGACCTTTATAAGACCTTGAGTCTCAGATAAGTCTCCACAATCGGTCTAGAATTCGTCGTGGGGTGTGCTAGCCGCCGGGGCCCCCATTCTAGAATCCTACTCATAAATAATCACAGTTCTTCGTCTCGGACTCTTTGCCCGAACCTTCGCCAGTGCCCGAAGCATCTGAATTATTGGGAGTCGTGTCGTTACAGACAGTGAAAAAGAGAGTCTTGTACTAGATGTCCCGGGGGGCTGCAAGATGAAAGACTGTGCAAGGTCTGATCGATTCGTTGCCCCGCCACTCTGATCCCGGGCCGCCGGAGTCGTAGTTTCACCGACAGCTCCAGAGATAGGTGGGTTCAGACGGGGCAGGGATATCTCTCCGTGTTGTAGCCGTAACGGAGAGGTTCCGAGAGTCAAGGAAGCGGAAAGTGCAAAACCTCGGCTAAAATTGGCCTGTAACATGACGCATCTACGCGAAGCTTGCGGAATTTCGCTGACGACACATACAGCCCTTGCTCGCCAGGATCACGATGGCGGTGGTGGTTGGAAACAAAGAACGTAAGGGATATTAGTAGGTGACCATCCAGTCACTACCTCACTGCTCAGTCAACGGTAAATCAACGTGCGATGGATACGGTAGCACATTGTTGTAGTGTATGTTAGAAATACAAGACGATTATTCTGCAGATAACGAGGATAACTATAATATATCACAACGGACAGCACCTTGAAGATCGTGGTGCATCCTCGCCGAGAAACCCGTACCACTCTTCCTGCCCGTTGGCTCAGATCCATTGCCCTCAGAGTCCACAGCATAGCGCTGCGCGGGGAATTGCACGGCATTGAGAGGTATCGTGTGGTCACCACTGGGTCCAACGGTATTGAGCGTGGGCAGGGAGAGCTCCCAACTACCCGGCGGAATGCCGAGCTTCGTGGTGCGGTAGACGCGGCAGGCCATGAGGCTCGTCAGCGTCACGCACGGTATGACCATCAGCCCATGGTACAGGGGACTGACATTCGGGATGTGCACCAACAATATCGCGACGCAGTTCGTAACGACCGTAATCCTGCGGACCAAGAACGGAATCAGCGCCTGATGAGGATGTGGACGGCGAAGTACATGTAATACATCTGCCCGTCAGTGAATAGCGCCTTCGAGAAGGCGGGTAGGTCGGCGCCACTGAAAAACGCCTTAAACTGCTCTCCACGCGTCACCTCCTCTGAGCGCCGAGAATTTGAGACCAGCCGGTAGGAGATCGCGAAGAAGATGAGCGTGTCGTATACAGTTTGGATGATTCCCGCCGAGCCGACGTACCCCTCGATCTGTCCGACGAGGCACTCAGGAGGGTCACCGAGCCCAAATGCACTGCCTCCAAACGGGATGGTGATCGAGGAGCCCAGTACCGCGAGCCACAGAAATCCGAATATTGCGGTGATGAGGCGATCGCCGTCATATACGGCCCGCACCCGGATGAGAAAGAGAAAGGCCGATGCAGAGATGGTGAGTGAGTAGAAGGTACTGAATGCGACAAAAGCCGTGTTGCACGCTGGAAGAGGGTATGCTGGATCACTATATATCAGTGTTGGCTCAGAACATCCCTCAGGCCCCACGCGTACTTGCAAATATCGTGAATCCCAGGGCGTAGACCAATGAGGCGACCCTGTTGAATTTCGGATTGGCGGGCATTCGGTGTACGCATGGAGCATGTTTACCTAGACAGCACATACGCCCCGGACGCCACGTGAAATCTTCGTTTGAAGAGCAACATATAGTCGTTCCGGAGGTTGATCAAGGCGTCCCAAATGAGAACCTATGGGGTCATCCGTCAGTATGAGCGAGAGAATGAACTAACACAAGCACGCACCGCTGTGCAGCCCACCACCACATACGTCGAGACTTGGATCTCCTTCTGAAGCTCGGCAGGGAGCTGCTCAGCGCGCCCTGAGGGCTGGGACATGGTGTGGAGGAAGCGCAGAACTCTGCGGGGCTTTTAAATCAAGTTTTAATCAGTCGTTGGGGTCTGCCGTCATAAGACGAAGAAGGCATGAGACAGCATGAGAGACCTGAGATGTTGCCTAGAAACGACAATTTTAGATGGAGTAATAGTCACTGCGGAAATCAAAACTGTCAAGGGCCAGATCCGCCAAAGGTCGGTCATCTTCCCATCCGTCGGGAAAGCTATGAAAGCGCATCTGCCGGGGTCCGAGACAATATGCTGCGAGAAACCATGACGGCACGGTTTAAAACCCTGCCTGTCCGGGCCCGGACTTGAGCCGGGAACCTGAGATGTTCGGAGCATGTCCGGACCAGGATTCACTGTATTCTCTGGATCCAGACATACTCAGGATGTTTGGGCAGATTCCAGCGGACCGACTGCAAGGACCTGTCCAGCCCCTGACATTTTTGGAGTGAGTTCGATTGGTCTAGTTAGATCCCATCAATCCCGGATAATCTCCGGACACCGATGTCGGCAGCACCGTTGCCGTAGATGCCGTTCCAGCCGGCACACGGCCCAGCCTTAACTATCATTACCTCTGATAATATTCATAGAGCTATTGGATATTTCTGGGAGAAATTTACGACAAAGAACTGACACAAGAATACAAGCGAGGTATGTATGAACAGTATCTAAAACAGACGAGGAATATGCCGAGAAGAGCCTTACTGAACAGCTTACGAAAAATTAGCGTGAAGCCTCGAGAAAGTGTGGAAAGGTGTGAACTGATTCAACTGCGGTTTAAGCGAGATCTACTCCAAACTTTTTGCACTTGCGGATTAAATCTCCATTATTAGTGAACTAGCGAAAAGAGAAGGCAAACATTCCGAGGAATGTGGGGAAGAGCCATATTAAATATCTTCACTTTAATGCTATTGATACTTACCTTCTGACAAAATCTTTGTGCAAGGGCGCCGCGCACCGATAGGGCTCTCCTCGGCAGCCATCCAGCTGCCGCGCCGGCGGTTACGTGAATTGCCTTTCGGGGCAATCTAATTAGACCAATCGAACGGCCCCTCTTTCAGATGCAATACAGTGGCAGACAGTGGTCCGCGCACTTCGGAGTATTGAATAGAACATTTCATCCCACTCCGCCGTTAAAAATAATTCAGTTGATGCTATGGGCAGATCAGAGGGCGAGAACGCGAGCATCGGGAGCATTAAGAGAATTCAATAGTCCGTCAAGCACTACCTAATTCATATTCGAGGCGAGGGTATCAGGCACATGAGTCAAAGGAATCTGTCAGTCTCGGCTAAGGCAGCCTTGGAACGACATTTGATCGCCGTCTGAATTTTCAGTGCATGTATGTAGTATATGCACTTGTGGTGTTTTGTTGCATTCCGTGCAGGCACTCAGAGTAGCATGCACAGTTTTCACAGTCCTATTTTGAATACATAGCGACAAAAAATGGCTAGAGCTTGGCCAAACCCGCAACAGAATATTCCACAGGCGCCAGATCCGAGTTCAAAGAGGCCAGGGCATCCAAAGTAAAGCGGGGGCTTGGATTTTGGCGAGTGAGTGCAAGTTATATCGCTTACGAACGCGCCTTACGAGCCTTCGTGACCAGTAGCTGCCGAAGTTTAGGTCCAGGAATTGACAGAGAAGATACAGGATGCTGCCGGTACTGATTGATGGAAATCAAAAAGACGGTGAAAATAACACACTGAACACCCACTGGTCCGTGCGCGCGCCCGCAATATAAATCTGTGGCGTCGATGGCGCTGTGCCTCATACTTACCTTGATGGCATAGGCCCCTTCAACTCCCTGGGTTTGTGGGCCGTGGGAACACTCTATAGCACGGCGACCCTGTCCATACAGAGCGCGCCTGCGGCTTGTATGGGTTTAGGCTCATGCACCGTCTCAATATTTCCTGTGCTACCACGGCCACTCGGCTGGGTAGCATTTTTTTCGAGGTCCTAACCCTAACCTTAGCTACGTCTAAATATGTAGTTTGGAATATATCGCTTTGACCGACCCTTTATGGATGATCTGTACTCATAGTCGCATTCAAGTCGCCGCACGCGAGGGAAAGTCCATCAAGTGCAAGATACCGAGAGTCAAGGAAGCGGAAAGTGCTGGTCGGAAGGAGGCTTGATTTGTCAGCGGTCGGTCCGGTGTTCCGAATCTCTTCCACAACCGTCATCACTGACTCAACGCGCACAAACGAGGTCCTTGCACGACGTGCGGAGCTTTAGTACCAACTGATACACTCGAAGTATCTCTTTTATCTTGGTTCAGACTTCTCGGACATAGATTCTAACCACCCGAAGATTTGCGAGTTTGAGCTGGCCCGCAAAAGCTCCGCTCTTGGTTAATTCACATCCTGGGGGTAAGAATGATTTACGTCTGTTCATAAATACATATGCCTACCTGTTCGCGATCGATCTCCGTTCATGTGCGAAAATCAGCAGACGGGACATAAAATCTATTTCTGTTGAACTCTCGCCGGTGTTGACAGAGAAAGCCTGGACTGACAGGCGTAACGTTGGAGCCGGGGTGGACTGACGGCCCGACTGTTCAGTGAACGAGCGAAGGAGAAATGAAAGTCGCATGAGTGTGGCTCTCAAAGTTATGTCAACCCATTTATTTCTATCACATCTTCGGCCGCCGTTATATTTTGGCAACACTCAATCAAGAAAATGAATCTCCCAAAGTACAGCATGAAACCCAGCAGTTGATAACTCAATGGTTGTGCACGAAATTAGATGGTGAGATGTGGACCTATAACAAGGTCCTCGCATGCCTGACTCTGGGTCCAATTAGAGACAGGGATGATGATGTTTTGGATGGGGCTCAGGCTGGCAGCGTTGATCAGCGTCGTCGGTCTGGTCCAGCCCTCAGCAATGGGCAGTCTCTCCTCCCTAAAGAAAATCTGCACGAACCTACACTCAGAAACAAGTAAGCTCGAATCAACCGTATCAAGGACTATGATGCTTACTTCTTTGGCGCGACGCCTGTGAGAGGGTCACCCATGATGCTCAGATAGAGCGCAGACTCGCGACTCCGCAGGAGGTGCTCCTTGAGCGTGTTCGTAACGCTGGGGTTGATCGCAATGGAATTGGCGAGCCGCGCGTGTTGAACTAGTCCCGCAGAGGTCGCATTATAGTAGTCCACTCCCGGATTTGCGTTGGCGAGCGTTGAGAAAACGGTCTCGTTGAAATGGAGGTTGTCTCCCACGGCAAAATCATTGCGTGAGATTGATGCATCGTGCTCGACGAGATTATGCCTGCAATAGATACGTGGTTCAGCGCCGGGTTTCCATTATAGAAAGATGCCATACAGCGCCAGGGCATCGAGGTTCAGAGTCGTCGGGTCGTCGCCAGAGAGGAGACCGAATTTGGCTGCCTGGAGAATGGAATCAGAGGCGACATTGAAACCATCTGCGGCGATTAAGTTCAAGCATGTATTTAGCTCTGTCCAATGTGTTACGTACCGAGCGCAGCCTGTAGCATCATAGGAATAGAGATGTTTATGCCATTCCTCGGCAAAAATCCATGATTCGCAAGCCTAACCAATGTTAGATCGGGAACAGAAGAGAAGGATAGTCTCCCACGTATTGAGTCCCGGGCAGGGAGAGCGAACATCAGTCGCCGTGGGAGCGATCCATTCGTGGTTTTCCTGTGCGCGAACGCCCTGTGAAATGCAAACGGTCGCGAAGAAGATTGAGAGAAGAGCCATTGCGAGTCTCGGAAGATCAAGGATGTCCGAGCCGGATTTATAGAGTCGCACATCGTAATTTTAGACTAGGCCGCCGACCGAAGCTTGGCCCCGAAGACAAAGGTACACATGCACAGTGTGGCATGTGTCAAGCGCTTCTAAATCTCGTCAGAAATCTTGAACCGAAAGATGTATTTAGATATATTCACGCAACAAACAACCAATTTCTCTGCATGCCAGTGTTCCAATCTCCCGAGTGTTACCCCCCGGTACTCACCCTCTGGTCGCGGGGCTCTCTCTTCATGTATATTTGACTCATCTGGGGAACGGCCACAATAATCCATAGATAAATAAATTTGGATAAAATCCTCCGCGACAGCCTGAGAGAGCCAAAGAATGAGGGGTCCGGACATGTCGGGCTCCTCCAGGAATAACGTCCCGCAGCACGAGTGATAAACATGGCCGAGCGAGCGCCGAGAGCGTCTCAAGATTATTAACAGGACCCGCCGGAATATACGCAACCGACCTTCGATTCATGTTGTCCAAGAATCAACCAAGAATTGCCATCCGGACGGCATGACTTGAAACTTGAACTCTTCGCACACGTTCGAGATTTGCAAGCCCTTGTCACGAGCGCTTGTACCTTGGGCATTTGGATCTCGGATTCGTTGGGTGGCAGAGGGAATGGAAGAGTAACCAGCCGGTTGGTGCCGACACCGGCAGTTAGGCGGCCCGGCCCGAAAGCCCCGAGCCGAATCCGACCGCTCGCATTCCGCAGAACTTCAAACTTCCAACTTTGCGCCAAGTACAGCTATCTGAGTGTTCCGTGGCCGATTCTCCTCGTCTACGCCATGCACTGGGCTGGCCTCCGCTACTGAAGCGCCCACGCAGAGTATTGGAGTCCAAGCGCAATCCAAGCGTGCCACGGCGCTCGCACCGCCCACTGGCTGATTTCTCAGCATTTCCGGTTCCATCTAAGGTTTAGTCTCGAAATTTTGTACCTTTTCCTCAAATTAATTAGTTATAAAACTCTAGCTCAAGGCCAATCTATTATCTTGTAGCAACCTTATTATGTGTCCTTGTTTTTTGTTCTCGCCAGACAACAGCGCCCACAGAGGCGCTGAGCCACTGATCTTGTGGAAACCTTCTCCGCTTCTTCTCTGCTATCTCTTAGCAGCCTTTTTATGTGCTCTTATTTTTTGCTTGTTTTTGTTCTGGCCAGACAACAGCGCCCACAAAGGCGCTGGTCCATTTATCTTGTGGAAACCTTCTCCGCTTCTTCTCTGCTAGTCCTCATGTCACCCCGTCCCCTTAGTCGCATTCTCCACAGCCCCAAGAAGTGGCTTAAGGCACTCAAGACGTTCACACGTAGTCCGAGAACTGCCGCCCCAGTAGACGCCCCCTGCGCCAGCTTTGAGGATGCGCCCCTTGAATCACCTCAGACTGGGCCATCCCAACGTCTTGCGCACGGTCCTGCCCTGCAATCAGGCACCTCGACAACCACCGGTCCTGCTGAACTTGACGAGGTCGCACACCCTTCTTTGCCCCCCATGTTTCCGATTGATACCGTCTCGGAACTGTGTGGCACGTCCCAAATTCTTGACCACACCCCTGCCACCCCAGCAGGAACCTCGAAAACTACAGGCCCTCCTGCCAGTGAGCTTGATCGCACCGCACACCCTTCTTCGTTTCTCGACAACGGCTCGGTACTGTGTGGCGCAACGGCCGGGGAAACCATGTCCATGTCTCCGACTGATGAAGAACCGCGGCCGTTCATACTTTCAACACGCAGCTTGCCCAACTCCCCTGAGTCCTCGTTCGACAACGATTCGAGGAAGGAAACTCTGGGGTCTTGCGATCCTGAACCTTCGTTGGAATCCTTCAATTTAACCAGGCCGACAGATAGCGGAGAGACATCATTTGCGCCCTCAAACAAACTGCCGCTCCCACTCTCCACAATCTTTCGAAAGTAATGATCACGCTCCGGGACGGGATCATCACCCGGGCGGTAGTGCATGCAGAAGCAAAGAATCAACCTCTACAGGCTATCTTCCCTTCGGAGATACGCGTCGGGGACATCATTTATACAGCCGTAGGATCCGGGTCGTTTGCGACGGTCTTTCGATATCAAGATGATGATGGAATAACCCGCGCTGTTAAAATAAGAATCCGAATTCCACAATTAACCGGAGTCGCCCAGCAGGATGACGACTTCTTAACTGAAAGGAACATTCTGCAACTCATACAGGCCCATCCGCATCGAAATCTGCTGACAGGGTATCAAATCCAAGATTACGATACGTGGAAGAACACCGGTGTCGCCCTCATGTCCAGGGTATGTCCAGTACATTTTTTCGTTCTCCATCACTCATCTTACCTATGAAGGATTACTATCCTGGAAATTTCGCCTATATTCAAGGGGGTCTAGAGGACGACGAGCTCAAGGTTATGCTGTATGCCGCTGTAATTGCGGAGATTGTAGGCTTTGTATACACGGGATCTTGTTCAATCTGATTTTCTCTCGCAAGGCATCCGGGCTCAACCACTTACACAAACTCGGCATTATCCACAACGACATTAAGCCACATAATATTCTAATCGGTATGAGGCTTTTTCAACAATCACATACCTGAGACCAATGTAAACCAACCTTGCACAGGTTATGATGGCCACTGTGTCATCGCCGACTACGGGGGAGCCGATCTGGTAGACAAGAGTTCGCTGCGTGGGGAAGTCCTGAAGAGCCACACCGATAAACGTATCCTGACGGCAGGATACGCAGCCCCAGAGACGGTTTTTCCCGGCCTCGGTGGATTTGTGAAATACACCAAACGCGCCGACTTGTGGTCGCTGGGCATGACAATATATGTTCAGATCACTTGTTGGCCCGCAAATCTGCCAGGTCATGAGAGCCTCAATCTTGACAGAATGTCCCATGCACAGATAGGCCTCGACGGGGGGGCCAAAAATGTGGAAGACGATGGCAGACACTGGTTGCCCAGTCCCCATACTGAACCTGGTTTTAGATGTAAGTCATCCGTATTTTTGTGAAACATACGTTGGACAATATCCACAGCTGTGCCAAATTAACCCCAAAGATCGGATACGAAGCTCCGACATTGGTCCACGGACCGCAGAACTTATGTGAGTGAAAATGAAGTCCATCCCTCAGGCTATGTTCTGACGGACGGATCCAGCGAGGGCCAGGGGGGCGTTCCCAACCGCGACGCTCGTAAGTGCCTGAGTATATCATACATGTTCGAGCTCTAAATTCTCATCCTTCTTTTCCAGCTTTCATCTACTATTCGGCGACAAATCGTATTACATGGAACCCCGGCTACGGAAGACCAGCCGACTTCCTTCCCATCCAGTCACATCTCACACGGCCTCCAGGGATATCAAGCTCAATGAAGAAAAACAATGAAATGAAGCCGGTGGCCCATTCTTCAGATCACGAACCGACCCCGACTGGTTCCGCCCCAGTAGATGATGAACTTCATCGGATTTCAACCAGCTGGGGTCAATTCACCGTCGAAGTTATGGGATATTTACTGCACCCCTGGCTCCCGGGGGTTTGACTGTCGCTACGATTGATGGTCGGCGAGCTGTGGTTAAGGTGGTCTCGGCTGCTAATTAACCTGTCGGAAGATGGTGCACACCGTTTTGTCGCATAAATTATCGCTCGAGCATCGTTAACTCAGGCTCTTATACCTACTGTATACTACTCGCTAGCTAGAACGGCCTCAATTATACCAATTATTCCAACGCTCTCGACTTGATCTTGGACGTCGATTATTTCAAATGCAACTTGAGCTCGCTTTTGGCGGGCCGAACAGGTGGCAGTGCAGCTGTCACTCTCTTGCTCTTCACTCCCGTCTTCAAATACGAGGCCACACGCGACAGCAACAACTTGCTCTATCTATGCTTTGCTGAGTTTATTGACGCTAACCGTATGTCTTTGTTGCTCTCCTCATCACGCGTCGCGACTTAGAGGGCATTCTGCGCCGCGTCAGCACGACCCCCAAACTCAGTGATACCGCCATGCATTCAGCTTTGAGGGTGGTGGAGCTCGTGCAGATGATCTTCGAAGACGTTGGCTCTCCCCATCGACGGTGCCGCAGCTGGTCATAGCGTTTATGATACGCGTCTTGCGACACTCGCGGCCCTGGCACGCACCTGCAAGGAGTTCCAGGATCTCGCCTTAGGATGTTCTGTGGAGGAATCAGGAAAGCCTTGTGATCCTGCTATGCTGTATGCCCTTCGACGTGTGGGGATTAAAGCCTCGGCGGCCTCCCGTACTTCTCCGTGACGCGACCCTCATGGTAAGCCCCAGTATCGCGTGTCTGTCCTGTCCGCTAATAGTCCCTCAAGAGCCTTCGCCGCCCCATAAAGCGCTTCCGACTGGGACAGAGTTCTCTTCTATTCTCTCGCATCCGAGAGCTCACCCTATGCCAGGGAAACGAGGAGGTGTGGGAGTTGGTTCGTCCCTGTATTCCTCCTGGAATATCCCTTTTCCCAAACCTCCGACATCTTCATTGGGCGATGAATACTGGTCTTGTATCGACCATCCCTGATTTTTTGGCACCAAGGCTTATTTCTATCGACCTCCATGTTCACGGCTGGCAACTCTCGAATTTGCATAACCTGGCTGCTATCCTTCCCTCTCCGATCCAGCTCAAGATTCAGCAACTATCCCTGTCCACCCCGTCCCCGACCGATCCTCATCCAATGTTTTTGCAGCAGGCATCGCTTTTTATTCGTGGAATGAACATGACCCGTCCTCGAGGCAACGAATCTAAACGCGTCGGCCCTCCTCCACATATCACAGTTACCTCTTCTCACTTTCTTGTCCCTCCGTCCCGATTTTATACATTCTCCTACGTTCTCTCGGTCCTCGTTTCCCGCGCTCCGGACTTTAGAATTGACTTGCAACCGCAACCCCAACGACGCACTGTGCAATTCCAACCATCTCGTCTCATTCATTAAATCCTGCGAGAATTGGAAACTGGAGAGCATCTCCGTTGAACTCGCCCCAACGCCCGCGATCTTGGAGGCAATTCACGCCCACTGCGCCCACTCCACGCTAACGCGCCTCGAAGTCGGAATCGGCCTGTACCACTACACACACGCGTTCATCTGGAACTACGACAGTACGATAGTCCCATCCAGCGCCATGCAACCCCTCCTCTCCTTCACACGCCTCCGCGCGCTCTCTCTCAAGTCCCCTGTCGGAATCGACCTCGACACGACAACCTTCTGGAGGATGGCATCCGCGTGGCCCGACCTCGAGAGCCTGGCGCTCACCGCAGATATCCCCGCCCCGAAGCTCGGGCTGGCGTTCGACGCACTGCGTGCCCTCGCGGAGAACTGCCCCCGTCTGCGGAGCCTCAGCATCCCGATCAGCGCCGTGTCCAAGATCCCGGGATTTTGCGTGGTGCTTCCGCCCAAGGAGCGGCGCGTTGCGCTGGTTGCCGCCCACCCGTGGCTTTCGGCGCACGCGGTTGTGGCAGAATTTGCGTCGCACTTGTATCCGTACCCGCAGATGGGAGCTGACGACGTCCACTGGCAAGATAATGAGGGCGATGGTGAGGAGGAAAGCGACGAGGATGGCGATGAGCACGAGAACGGGGATGGGTGTGGGTCTGGAGGTGAATCGGGGGAGGAGGTTGGGTATGGAGACGAGGACAGTGATTGTTCATGGGAATGAATGAAGTGGTCTCGGCAGCTAATCTCGACTTGTGTGTACTGATAGAATGTGTTTCTAATATGGATGTAATGACGTCTTCCCTCTGTTAATTATTTCCGGCTGAGAGTCATGTTCTTGCCAGAACTATCTCGCTCATTTATCTCTGCGAATTTTCATTAGTGATTGTATGTCATGAGCCACCGAAGTAATGACTGACGGCTTTGATCTCTCCGCACCATGGCCTCGGTGGCCTTCCCCCTTACCTCCCCATCCAAGACATTCGGACCGCCATCCTTACCTCCTTGCATTACCGACCTCAGATCTTGCTTGCTCTTTAATGCCCACGGTCCACACGGAAGTCTCACCCTCCTCATCTTAATGAAACCGATAAAATTCCGATAGGACTCCGGGTGCTACTTCCATGGCGGAACCTACCGTACTTACGAATCTATCTCAAAAACTACCCTGTAGGCAGCCAGATAAAGCACCAGCGTTGGGAAGACAGGGGCTGATGGCATCAAAGCAGGGTCAAACAAACAACCGCTCCCGGCCCGATTGGGACATGGTGCCATTTTGGGGTGGAATTCGGTCGTGGGGCTGAGAAGATAAACATGGTCTGGCCGGTATGGAGGGAGTTTGAATGTATATATGCGCCGATAGGTACAGATATAGCTCAAGCTCAATTTTCAAGGACTTTCGTGATCTGGGCCACTCGAGAACGAGGGTTTGAAGGGTTTTACGGAGTTTCAGGCCACAGCACACCGATAGGGCTGAACTTGCTGATCATAGCACCACAAGAAGATGATTAAAGCGATATATTCCATATTTAGACGTAGTTAAGGTTAGGGTTAGGACCACGGAGGGTCGAAAAAAAAGGGCTACCCAGCCGAGTGGCCGTGGTAGCACAGGAAAATATTGAGACGGTGCATGAGCCTAAGCCCATACAAGCCGCAGGCGCACTCTGTATGGACAGGGTCGCCGTGCTATGGAGTGTTCCCACGGCCCACAGACCCAGGGAGTTGAAGGGGCCTATGCCATCAAGGTAAGTATGAGGTCCGCAGAAGATGGGGGGAGGCATTTATAGAGCGGGGTGTGCGCACGGACCAGCGGGTGTTTGGCTGTGTGGACGCAGTGGACGGACACGTGCACTTGCTCTTTTTTGGCAGAGGTCCAAGCGCAGGATTTTCAGTGCATTGGACTACGAATGAATGGGTGGTTCAAGACGCCTCGAATATCGGCTCTCCCACGGCACCACTTCTCTCACACGTCGCGCGCGCTGCTGGTTGACGCGCTTTCCCCGCACGGCCATGCCACGGTGACCCCGCCTGACGCGAGCCTACACCTCGTCCACAGTGGTCCCCTCGAGCACATGCAACACTCCCAGGGCGGCGTAGAGCTCGTTCATGCCCAAAGCATCGGCCGTTTCTTCACAGGAACGGAGATCGAGACGCGCGCGGTCGACGACAAGCCCGAGGCCGCGGTTGTGCATTTCGAATGGTGTACTGAGTCAAGAAATCTTCATGCACTAGATTTCACTTCCGCCCAAGGATATTCTTCGGTTGTCAATTCTGCAGGCATCGCCGGTACGCTACGGGTACGCATTTTCTCTATATTAATTTATTTTGCGACCGACATGGACCCGCAGGCCCATACATGTATCCGTGCCGACCGCTGCGAGCTCACCAGGGCAAAATGGTAACTTGTGCTCCTTGTAGCAAGCTGCAGCTAGTTAATATACGTCCAGGAAATGTACTTCCTCCGCACCAAAGACGCGCACGACTTTCCTGTCGGCGTATGCGCGTGCGCCCTCTCCTGGATGGCCCATGATCCGTCACTCCTCCTCCAGCTCCCACACCCCGCTCACCGACGCGCTCGCCTCGCACGCCCATGTGACCCCGCTCATGCGCCGCGCCCTCGCCATCTCGAACCTACCGCCCGACGCAGCACTCTCGCACATCCTCCCCCTCGTGCACACCGGCCCCCTCGAGTCCGTGCGCCTCACCCCCCGCGGCGCCGAGCTCGCCTTCCTCGAGGGCCACAGCGCTGCGCGCTTCGCCGCCTCTGCCCCCGTGCTCGGCGGCCACGCGCTCGCGTGCACCTGGCTCCCCTACCGCCCGCTACACCCCGTCGTCGCCAGCGCCGTCGAGCGCGACCGCGCGCGCCGCACGCTCGTGCTGTACAAGGCCCACGAGCGACTCGACTGCTGGGCCGAGCAGCAGCTGCGCGCGTACTTTGGCGCCGTCGAGGAGCTCACCGTGCGCGCGGTCGACGACAACCCCGCGTACAGCGAGGTCGCGCTCGTGTACTTTGTCGACATCGCGAGTGCCATTCGGGTGCGCTTGCTCTATCCATTTATAAGTTTCATACATTGACTTGGAATTCGCAGGCGCACGAACGGATCCGCGCGGACCCCGCCATGGCGCGCGTGCACGTCGCGTACGCCGCGGACCCATGCGAGCTCCCCGCTGACACGCCGCCTCTCGCTCTCGCAGCCCTCGACGCGGCGCTCGAGACCGAGCCGCGGCACGCCCCCACGTATTTCCCCGACAGCCCCCTCCGCCCCTTCACCACCCTCGCGCTCACGAACCTGCACCCCGCGACGCAGCTTGAGGACCTCTGCCAGCGCATCTACGGCGGGGACCTCTTCTCCGTGGAGCTGCGCGCAGGGGAGGCGGAGGTGGTGTTCTTCCGCGCGGAGGACGCACGCGACTTCTACGTCGGCGTGTATGCGCGCGGGCTGTCGCTGCGCGGGCGCGCGGTGGAGGTGCAGCCGCTGCCCGAGAGGGTGCAGGCGCCGAGAGAGGGGACGTACACGCGCGTGCTGCGCGTGCGCGCGTTCCCGCATGCGCACGAGCCGGCGCCGACGGTGGGGCAGCTGCGCAAGGACTTTGGGGACTTTGGGGAGCTTGAGAGCGTGAATGTGCACCCGTGAGTGATTCCCTCCCCTTCCCCCTTCCCCCCTCCCTCCCCCTGCGCCATCGTGGCCCAGCTGACTCCCCTGCAGGAAGAAGCCGCACTTTATGTATGTCACCTTTGCGCGCGCGGACGACGCGTTGCGCGCGCTGCGACTCGTCGCGGTCGCGCACCCGATGTACCTTGCGTGCAATATCAGGTTCGATCGGGACCGGTGTGCGCGGGCGGGGCCGTTGGGGGTTTGGGAGGGGGTGGGGCGCGAGATTCAGGAAGAGGTGGGAGTGGAGTCGGCGGTGGGGCAGGAAGGGGCGGAGGCGGAAGAGGAAGAGCGGGAGGTGGGGCAGGAAAGGGAGGAGGAGGGGCGGGTGGAGGGGCGGAGGCCGACGTGGGTGGAGGAGGAGGAGGCGCATGCGGTGACGTGGACGGAGGCGGGGGAGCCGCGGGAGGAGGAGTGGGTGGAAGAGCAGGAGGAAGAGCCCGAGACGGAGACGTGGTTTTGGGACGACGGACGGGTGGTGCCGCCGTCGCCGGAGCTGAAGCGCAGGAAGCCAAAGTGGAGGGAGCCGGCTCGGTGGGTGCCGCCGACGAGGGGGGTGCCACGGAAGAGGAAGCCGCCGCGGTTGACCGTGGTTGCGCTTACGCAGGCGCGCCACCGCGAGCGGGGAGACGGCGCGGACGAGGCGGAGGCGGTGGAGGGACCAGGGTGGCGTCCCTTGCCGCAGTGGGGGCCCGCGGCGTAGGATCCGGTTGTATAGTGGTTGTTCTTTATAATATTTTGCGTATTGCATCGAGATGGTGAGCATTAGATCACGGCGAGAGCTACAGCTCTCCGGCGCATCCATATAATGGCGGCGCCGGAGGCTGGGAAGACAGACAGATGCATAGTACGAACGGGAAAATCCATTCTGAGATGTAGCGGCGTGACAAGAAAAGAATGGGGGACCTCAAAATATCCTAATCGGGCTGGGAGCGGTTGTTTGTTTGCGCTTTACTCTCTTTCATCCATCCATCGATGCCACCGACGCGATGAACACGCTGAAGGAGCTCCGCGAGTACATCGCCGCGACCAGCCCGACCCGGCCCGCCCCCAACGTGCACGCCAACATCTCCGGTTCGCGCCCCGCCTCGTTCGCGTCGCCCCTGCGCCCCCTCACCCTCACCCCCCGCGCAGCGTACATCGAGGCGCACATCCTGCCCCCCCCGCACAACGCGCTCTTCACGCGCCGCGTCCCCCCGCTCGATATAATTCTTTTTGCGCTGCGCGCGCTCCTTGCGCCGCCCGGTGCGCCGCGCCTCGACGACGTGCCGGATTTGCTGGATTTCGCGACGACGATCGAGTTTTATAGGACGCTCGCGGTGCAGAAGGCGCGCGAGGCGCTGACGGTGCATGATGGGGTGGACGAGGAGGGGGATGGGGCAGGGCTGACGGAGGCAGAGGCGAAGCAGCTGCGCGAGCATGTGCGGAACGACGGGACGCTGCGCGGGATGTACATCGAGATGCTCCTGCAGTACATCCAGCTCGTTAGTCGTTTCTCTCGCTTCGCCCTCACTTCAACGCTACTTCGGACTGCGATGCTAATGCATATATGCCATAGGATATCTACCGCCTCTGGACTCACACGCCACCGCGCACCGCGGACGTGACGCTGCGCCTCGGCGAGTACTTCCCCGCGCTAAACCCGCACTGCGCGCGGTCGCTGCGCCTCTTCCACGTCGACCTCAGCGCGGCCGAGCGCGCGGCACTCAGTGCGTGCGGGCGCGAATGTTGTCGTTTTGTGTGCGATTCGTATGAGTGGGCTGCGGCGCGTACTAATACAAACATCGCTGGCTCAAGCGCGGAGACGGAAATGGACGCGGAGAGAGCGGGGCGGGCGCTGGCGACGGCGTTCAAGGCGCCCGCGTTCGCGGCAGCGTTTCCGTCCCCGGTGCGCGTCGCGGACCTGCGGCACTCGATGGACTGCTATATGGAGTTGGTGGAGGAGATGGTGGGCGAGCTGCAGGCGATGTTCCCACAGGAGGGGGAGGGGCAGGAGTGGCGAGAGAAAGACGAGCTGATGGATGAGGAGTAGGGAGGGATGGGGCGGGGATGGGGGTGCGATTTTTTGGTCTTTCTTGCGTATGCTTACTTGGCTTCACTTGAGGTTACTGTGTTGTATCATTATTCCATTCTTGGGCTTTGTTTTTCGTTCGATCCCCAGTACCTCGAGTTCTGAAGCCCTGGTCCCCGCACTTGATTCAGACAAGAAGTGTGCACGATAACACTCAGTGCAGTTCAATCGTTCACAGGTCGATGAGCGGAAACTCGAAGGCGATTCAGATGCAGATCTATAGAGCCTCCGCACGACACCCGCATCAAGGGTGTCATGGCGCGGCGCCTCCGCATCGATTCGCGGTTACACGCTGCATCGCATCTCCTGGCTCAGACACGGCTCCCACTTCCCTCCACTCCCCGAGACTCTTCCTCGCAGTCGGACAGTTCTGGGACTGGACTCTGGATGCGGACGTACGCCACGACGCCCTCGATTCCCCGAACCCCGATGCTGGGGGCACACAACTTCCGCCCTCCCCGTCCACTGCGCTTAAAGTCTCCCAGGGTCCAGAGACGGGCGTGTCTCGTCATAGACTTTCTGCAGCGTCCTCAGGTTCAGCCGACCTGGCGAGGCATCGCGGACTCTCCTTGTTGAATTTTTTAATTCGATATTCAACCAGCTCACACAATATCCAGTGGTAGAAACCTTCCGATTTTTTTTGGCTCCTTTCTTCTGCTAGGACAAGAGCAAGTGGATGAGTGTTCTCTCTTTCCTTGGTGGTGGCAACTGACCGAGCATCTAGGTTCGTTTCGTCGCGAGTGAGATGCTATTCTGAACGAAATGGAGAACGGCGGCAGATAATATCTTGGTCGAAACCTTCTGAGCTTAGTGAATATCCGTGACGGCCGTCTTTCAGAGCTGACTCTCAGGTTTTTTGAGACCAGCCACCGTCCGCTCGGCGCTGCAAATCCTTTCCGTACAATGTTTATATGGAATGATGTAGAGTGGATGTTTTATCTTCTACCCCGCAGGTTAAAATTCAGAGCAACGTCTGATGGCTTTCGACAATAAACACCTCCTTCTGCATAGGGCATCGGAAACCTTGATCTCGCGGTGCATCAACTACGTTATTATAGGTTGCTCTATCTCGACTCGCGCCTTCCGATATTTCGAGTCCTTCATCTTGGTCTCCTTCTCCTCACCTTGTGCGAGTTAAAAAGATAAAGAAATCGATGAAATGGTTGCTCAGACGTGCAGGTCGTTTGGCGTCTGGTTTGCGGAGTACTCTATGCCGGCATCAGATCGGGAACTCGTCTGAAGTCACTGCGATGGGATCGTAGCGCGGCCGCCGACTTCGAAGAGCAGCTAACAGCCCCAAACCCCATCGAACGCGAGGGACATTTCGGCAGATGTAAGCATCGAACCTTCCGTGAGCTGAAAGCCGTCGGTCATCACGAGCCGCCTGCCAAGGTAACGTCGTAACAGATCCAAACATCCCTTGGTCCGTGCGCGCACCCCCGCGGTATAAATTCGCCCCCTCATCTTCTACGTACCTCATACTTACCTTGATGGCACAGGCTCCTTCACATACCTGGGTCTGTGGGCCGTGGGAACACTCCATAGCACGGCGACCCTGTCCACACAGAGTGCGCCTGCGGCTTGTATGGGCTTAGGCTCATGCACCGTCCAAATATTTTCCTGTGCTACCACGGCCACTCGGCTGGGTAGCCCTTTTTTTTCGGCCAGACGCGGGGCTAACCCTAACCTTAAATACCTCCCAATATGTACTTTAGAATGCATCGCTTTGACCAACGTCCTTTGATCTGCGCTTATTGTTTTCTTCAAGCTCGATGCTGTAAATTGACAGCCTCAGACATTTCCATTTCGCTGCACATGCCAAAAAATCCTTGTTTTCATTCCGCCTCGCTGATCCACATCGCGCCATTCTTAACACTCAGGCTCCGAGTGCTCCCAGCCTCATATCAACCGACTCAGGTCCGTATTTAACATCCCCATACATTTCCCAGCTACCAGATACCCAGTCCGGATTATTCCTTCCCATCTCTCAGTCACCGACTCGTAAAGATCGTCGAAAAATCACATAATCTCCCAATCCGGCCGGAGCGGTTGTTTGTTTGTCCCTGTGACGCCGCCATCAAACGCCCCTATTCTCAGTACTCACCGTACCGTCTCGCTCCCTGTCTCTTTGGTGGAAATAGAACTGTGAAGTCCTCCTTTTGCACTTAGAATTTCCTCCAACCGAGTACACCAGCACCACTGCCACTGACCAGTTGCCGCTCGCGGTGAATCCAACCTCCTTTTTGTTCGTTGCAGCGCTGGAATGCGTATATGCGGAGCTTACAGGCGCGGATTCTCGGAAGATTCGAGCCAAAGAAACAGATGTACATATCAAAGACGAGGACGACCATGTAGTTCAGGTTATCACCCAGAATGATGGATTTTGAGACCTGGTTACCTACGGAATCAGCAGTGTAGTAATGGATTAATCCAATGGTGGGTGATCTAGATTTATTTTATTTTGTGTTGAGACTGTGCTAGATTAATGCTGTCCGAAGGGACAGCATAATTCGTTGGATAACGCCGGGGCAACTCGAAAACTCGTCAAAAACTCACCGTGTTACAGTTGAAAGAATTTCAGCCAAGCCCGACCGACCTGAGCCCGACCCCCCAAGCCGGGTTGGTCTCAGGATCTTCTCAAGCCAAAGCCCCCGCGATCCGACACAAGCCCGGGTTTTCACGCACATTACTACTTATTAAGTTTTCGTGGGAATGTGGCGGTACTCCGAGTCAAACTATGTAAGAGTAACACACCTCAACAAATGGTACTTGACTCTTGATTGACTCAGCTGAGCGTTCACAGTGAGCCGTGTATCGTGCACTCCAAAGTCTTTCGAGTCCTGGCTTACCGAAATCAGTGCGTAAACTCAGCATCCGAGGTTCAGCGGCGCCATTCCGAGATGCGGCATGTCTCACGCTTACACCGTGTTATCAGCACCCAGTCCCAAGTTTGCCCGGTGCCCCGAATCCCGATGCACCACCACGCGTGGGACATCCCTGATCTTGTCGATATGATTTTCGAAGAAGTTGGTCCCCCTATTCAGCCATAAGATTGGGCTCGTGGTGCTGATAACGAGAGGCATCTTGCACCACTCTCGGCTTTAGCCCGCACCTGTAGGGCGTTCCAGGATCCTGCCCTGGATATTTTATGGCGGAATCAGGAGAGTCTTGTGCCCTTACTGTCTTGCATCCCATTCGACGCGTGGGACGTAAAGAAATCGTCGAACTACCCGCATTCCATTCATGAAAACAAGATGGTACGTGTAAGCGTAACTAAAGCGCATCTGCGGTATACTCATACACATTTAGCGTCTCATTCGTCCCATAAAACCTTCCGATTGGACCAGAGTTTTGATTTATTCTCCCCGTGTTAAACATCTTAAGCTACAGGGGCGGCACATGCTGTGGTTTTGGGCGTCAGTCCGGAGATTGATTCCCGGAAACGTCCTTCTGCCCAATCTCCGATATCTTTTTTGGGCATCGGTCCATTTTAGTGTTGCCACGGTTAGGTTCAGAACCGAACCCGAACCCGAACTGAACCTCAGGTGCGGTTCAAGGTTCAGGGATTGTTGATTTTTTGCGAACCTGTTCGAACCTGAAACTTTTGAAGGGTATTTAGTACAGATTCAGAGGTGATTTTCGACTTTAAACCTCAAGTAACCCGCATTAACCTGCTGGATGATGTTCATGTTGGTGTATGTGAGTGATTTACTGGGTATAGATCACAGGCACCTCCCGGCAGCACCCGAAATCCAATTTGCAAATGTCACATCACCGGGGAAGATAGACATTTGGGCCTGTAAAACAAGACTTGAACAAGTACCTGTGTGATCCAACTGCATACCATGCACTCTTCACCCAATAGGACTTCTTGCAAAGCTCCAGGAACCCACCAGTGTCTTTGGAAAATTTACAAGTTCGTTGGGGTTCGAACCGGTTCTGAACTTGGTCTGAACCCGTAAGAACCGAACCCTAGGTTCGGCGCGGGTTCAGTTCAGGGTTCGGAAAATTTCGAAAAAACCGAATCTAACCGAACCCCGGCACCACTAGTCCATTTACCGTGCATCCGAGACTTTCTTGGTCCACGTCTTACCTCCATTGGCATTGACTGCCGCAAACCTGCTGACCTTGACTCCTTGTCTCTACTGGCGACCTTCCTCCCTAATCCACTCGCAGTTGAAATTAGGGTTGCGCTCCGATCTTCAAACGCACCCTCAAACGCATCCCTCCAATCAATATCCAGTTTCATCTCCAGCTTGAATCTGACCCGCGTTGAGGTGCCACCTCTTGACCGGTCTGCTTTCATGAACATCTCATCACTACCAGATCTTCGGTACCTCGACTTCAGCCCATCCTATGCATGTCCTCAACATCTCCCTGCATCCTCCTCTCCAGCGCTCCGAGAACTGATTCTGGGCCGAATGGAGAACGGTAGTGACACGACTTTGATGTCCTTCATCGAAGCCTGCAGTAGTTGGCAACTGGAGAGTATCGAGATCGCATGTTCTCCAAAGCTAGGTATCTTCGAAGCTCTGCGGGACCACTGCTCCAACTCTGCTCTGAAACACTTAAATCTTTACCGCACTTTCGGTATCTCAGACCCGGATAATGTACCGATAACTATGGAGGACATTGACGACTGGAAAGTGCTATGTGGTACAGTGCGTGCACTATTTTGCTTCGCCAACCTCAGCCATCTATCCCTTGATTCTTTTATCGGTACCGATCTCGACAACGCCATGTTGTGGGAAATGGCGCAGTCCTGGCAGCGCCTGGAAAGTTTGGTTTTGATAGTGGAGCAATACTTCCCTCGGTTCCTTCCCAGTCGGTTGACAATTGATGGGCTACAAGCCTTCGCGCAGCATTGTCCTCGCCTACACAATTTGGAAATCACCATCGACGCATCCAATGTCCCCGAGATGGCCCCAGATGTCGTACCCCAGAGGCAGCTTACGACAATAGATTTCTGGCACTCTCGGATTGTTTCACCTTCGATCGTCGCCAACTTTCTGTCGTGTATATTTCCCAATCTGCAGACGGTGAAATGTGAATGGTCGGACTGGTGGTACGCATCAGCACTCGAAGAGGATAGCAATTACCGCGATGAAAGCCAAGAATTTGGCTGGTATGTTGGCTGGAAGGAGGTGGAGGGTCTCGTGCGGGAACGGGCACGGGGCTGAGGGATTATTGACGTTGACATTTCTGTATACAAAATATTGCTTACCTCTGTTCTATTGTATGCAACCAAATGCCAAGCGGGAACTAATTCAGAGAGAAATGTTTTCGCACAGTTTCAATTGCCAAAGTTGGGATGTGTACTTGACATGTACGCTTAGTCGATTGGTACCCGGAACACGCGAAGTTGTTCTTGTTGTTGTAAATATGACTTTGAACCCTGGGTAGTACGGTCGATTGGGAAGAGCTGATCCCGAATATTAATCCTGTACTACCTTTCGGAGAGCGGTAACACTGGAAAGATCGAAATCAAGCCAACAGTCGAATTGTCGATTCAGATGAGGCAGCAGATGAGGAGCTCTCGCCCTCGCTCTCGCAGGTGTCTTCGTCGCTATCATTCTACCCGGCTTCAGAGTCGCAGGTCACCCCGTCCCTCAGGTAAAAAATGTGCTGGATGCTGCCTCTCTCGCCTATTGAGGACGCGAGGTTTCAATTTAAAGGGTGGAGCGAGCGGCGAAGAACGGGAATTGAAAAATAATACAGAGCTGCCTGGGAAGAGCTGCTTAATCAACGAGCCCTATCGCGATCCTATGTACACACCACCCAGTTTCTTTTACGGCTTGCCGCGGGGGAGCTTAATAGAGAGCTTGCGCAAAAGCCGCATGCGGCTTTTGGGTGCGCAAACCCACCGCATGCGGCTTTTTATATTTTTCGCCCCGGAGGCCAGAGGGCGCCATTCGACACTCCTAGTGATGCTCCGGAGCAAAAAAAGTATAGTGCCGCGTGCGGCTTTGAAAGCCGCATGCGGCTTTTGCGCAAGCTCTCTAATATCCACCTGCGTTAGCCTCACCTTCATGTCGTTCGCGGACCCGATGTCCCAATCGTCGATGACTTTGGGATGACTGCAAATTGCAATCGTCGACGAGTTGCGGTCCGCAGATCGGTGTATGTATAGGCGAGGCTATTTACGGAGGTCAGTCACGACGCCAGTGCACAAGCCACGAGGAACGGTTCTGCGTTGACGTCCGGCACGTCCGGCTTCGAGCACTGCCACGGCACTGCCACACCTTTCTTGCTCTCGCGACATGGGAACATAGTAGAACTCGTCCAGCTCATCTTCGAAGCGGTCCGCTCCACCGACGACATCGCACTCAAGCCCCGCCCCAGCTCCATAACCACCCATCGCTGGCATCGCGGTGTGCTCAAGCCTCGCGTTCGCGATGCAGACAAGATGCAGACGCGCCCGACTCCCTGGCTGTCCTGGCGCGGCCGTGCAAGGCGTTCCACAAACCCGCCCTGGACCTCTTATGGCGGTATCTGGAGAGGCTCGTCCCTTTTTTCTCGTGCATACCACCCGACGTATGGAGATTCGACAAATGGAACCCACCCCTTTGGCGCCAGCCGTTCTTTGACGACACCAAGATGGCAACACCTATTAATATTATGTCAGTCCTCTAATAGCCAGCTAAGCCACTCTCCGATTTATCAGACCATCCTTCGCCCGATAGCATCATCTGACTGGCAGAGAGTTCTATTCTATTCCCCTCGCATCCGGGAATTGACGTTATGCTAGAGGAACGAAAGCTTGTGGGCGTCAATCCACCCCTCGTTCCCCAGAATTCCTTTCCTGCTCCCAACCTCCGATATCTTCACTGGGGGATGGACGCCTGCCCTTCCCTGTCGATTCGTGACGTTCTAGACCCAAAGCTCACCGCGATCGACCTCTGCCTCCAGGGCCAACTTGAATGGGTCGCAGATCTCTCTCTGTTGGCACTCCACCTCCCCCCGGGCTCGCGCTCGAAATCGACCGAATACCCGGAACGACCGCCGACAATCTATTACGCCAAGCATCGATTTTCATCCGTGGGCTTACAATGACCGCGCTGGATGTGGCGAGCCTTAACCTCGACGCATCTCATATATGGACTTCACCAGGCAGACACAGCTCACTACATCCAACGTCCTCCATTCAACGATCGTTTTATACATCCTCCTCCTCCTCTCCTCCCGCTGACGTCACGGATTTTTTGTCTCGTGCATTTCCCCGCCCGCGGAGGATAAAATACACGAGACAAGAAAAGAAGCATAGGAAGTGGGGGACGAAGTGGGTGGGACCATTCGGGCTGATTTTAGAATTCAGATGTACATCTATTTCTTGCTTCGACGCGTACTGGTATATTATACTACCCGCCAGGATGGCATGCAGCTCTGCATGAGCGCAACCGCGCAACTGTTGTGGTAACGGAGAAGTTTCTCGCCGCGAAGAAAGGGAAGGTTGTTGGACAGTGTTGAATCTGTTTCCCAGGCTTTCCAAGCCTTGTATTCGGCTGACTTCTGGGGCAAGTGAGGTCTCAGCAATATCCTTTATACTCAGGAACATCTACACATAGGTCCACGGCATTGGAAGTCAAGGAATATTAGTTGCGTTCACACTGACGGCGATTACATGGGAAATGATACCATCATTTATTTCATGGCAACGCGTACTCCATCCTGCTTCTGAACACGAAAATGGAATGCTGCAACGAGTCACGGCTGCTGCCATACACTGTCTTCCAACTGCTCCTATTCCCGGCTGCTCTCCACTGCCCACGAGGGTCCTATAGTTTGCTTTAGGCTTGGCAACCAGTGCGGTGCACGTCACAATACAATAAAGCATCTGCTTCCGACACTGGATGCGCAAGATGCGCCCAACGATGTGCGCAACCGGGTGCTGAGAATAGAAAAGTAGCATTCGAGCTGCTTTCCAGGGTCACTCGATCCCGTCCACCCTGGAAACGTCCTCAACCGCGACATCTCGGAATATACCCGTCCTCCTTTTTGCAGTATAAAAGGGTCTGCAGCACTCCTCATTCCTCAACCACCTCTCTTCCCTTCGCACACCGGGCACAGACCCTTCTCTACATCCTTTTTTCGAGTAAGTCCTCGTTCAGGATGCCTCATAACCTCTCCTTATCCCTGTCCAAAGGCAGGACCCTCTTCCCCGTTTTCGTGCTAGTCACTCTTCACTTCCAGCCACTCCTCCTTCGCCGCATCAACTTTCTTTTCGTGCAAGACACCATGTTCTTCAACACATTTGTCGTTTTCGCTGCCGTCTCTTCATCCGCCTTCCTCAATGCACATGCGCACGGTACAATTACCGGTGTGACTGGTGCAAATGGAGTCCAAGCCGCTGGGTATTTTTTGCACGCTCGCATTTCTGTCAGTCATTTGACATCATCTTCCAGGTTCGGAATTATCGCTACAACTCCTCGTGACGGATCGTCTCCCAAACCGTTCGAGCAGGACACCAGTGTCATCCGGAACAAGGACATTGCATCCGGAAAGACTGGCCCTTGCGGCCGCACCGCTGCCGGTGGAAACAACGATGTTGCCGCTCAACTTGCCGGTTTGTTTTTTCGCACCCGCATTTTTCGTTTCGCTCATCAGAGTGCTTTACAGCGGCATCCCAAGCCGGTCTCCCTACTGCAGCTGCCGATGGCTCGGTCACCATGACCTTGCATCAGGTGAACCAGGACGGCGCAGGGTTTGTTGCATCACATTCTCCTCCTCACTCTCTCTTCTTACTCCATGTCCAGCCCTTACACTTGCGACGTCTCTGGCGACGGAGGCAACACATTCCAAGCAGCCACGGTCACCACCCAAGTCCCGGGAAAATTCGGGCTCTCACGTGCAAAGGTGAATTCCTTTTAGTTGATGCGCAGTTGAGATTCCTGACCCTCGGCTCAAGGCTACCGACTTCGCTCTCGTCGCCCAGATGCCTGCGTACGTCTCTTCTCTTTATTCCCCGCATTCATTTACTAAGCCTTGATGCAGTGGGATGGCGTGCACCGCTGTACGATACAATATTCTCCTCCCTTTATTTTTTGGTGACTGACAGCGCATACAGGGCCCTAACGGCGATGCGTGCATCATGAGGTTAGTGGTCCAACAACATTTTCAGTCCAAGTTGCTCAATGTCTACAGATGCCGGAACCCAGCCTTAGCTGGTCCGTCCTAGTCTCGCTTGACCGACGTGCGTTCTAATTCGTTACCAGGACCATTTGGCTCTTGCGTCGCCGTCTCGAGCGGAGGCGCGGCTGCCGGAAACGCCACTGCTGCTGCCCCTGCTGCCGCCGCCGACGCAGCGCCCGCTGCGTGAGTGTATATTCACACACTCTCCCCTCCATTCTAACCTTGAACCCATAGCGCGGCTCCTGCCACTGCTGCTGTCCCTTCTGCCGCCGCCGACGCAGCCCCCGCCGCGTGAGTGTATATTCATACTCTCTCCCCTCCATTCTAACCTTGAACCCATAGCGCGGCTCCTGCCACTGGCGCCGCCGCTACTGGTGCGAAGAAGGGTGGTCTCGCAGGCGTTCTCTCCAAGTTGACCGGCCGTGAAGTCGAGGCTGGAGCGCCCGCGAAGCGATACATCGCGTCGCGCGTCGCAGGGAAGAGGGCTGGTTACTGGCTTGATAACCAGTAAATTTATTTCCTGCTCGCCGGAATTACCTTTGTATATATAGTGCCTTTTGAATGAAGTGGTTAGACTGTGCATTTTGGTTGACGTTCTGAGAGGATCTTTCTCCGGTCTTGAAATACTATTTTAGCCCTGATGTGTCCACGCACCCTGATGTGGAATTATTCCTGATCCCTCCCGCATTTCAAGCCCGTTCCGCCCGGAAAAAAATCAGGGATGTGATTCCATGCTGTGGTAATCTTTGGATGAGATAGTGAGTCAATATGAGCCCTACATCATACAAAAGAAAAGAAAAGGAAGGTTTTGATGTGCTTTTCCCAAAGCGTGATTCCACTTCTGGTTCCATCATCGGAAGGTTCGTATCTTCCACCGCTCAAGTCCAATAATTCTGGAAATATTTGAGGGTATGGAAAATGGATAGATATGCCTAAGTCCAGGTGACGAGAGGAATCTGGCCCGAGGACAGAAAGTTATTGAGCGAGATCAAACACGTGGACATGGGGGGCTAAAATATCCGGCCACTATTCCAGCAGGAGCAAACAAACGCTACATAGTCGACTGCGAACTTCTGCTCTCTTCCTCTAATCTTCTTTGTCCCAGCGATAAAATCGTTATCTTTGACGCGTTCTGAGATGAGTCGAGGCCTCCGAGCAACGTTAACGCGGAGGATCCTCCCCTACGTTAATTTTTGGGGTCCGTGGTCGTAGCGAGACGCATCCAAATAGCCTTCGTTTTCAAGATCTTTGGCTTCCCCACTTTCTACACTCTTGCCCGGTCGAAACCCAACGCGGTCTCTCCTAGAAAGGATGCAGCTCACCGGACGGTTATCAAGACCAGGACGCGCCGACGCAGAACCAAGCGGGATCGGAGTTTTTTCTGCCAGTTCACCGTGTGAAGCCGAAGAACTCCACAGGAGTGACCCGAAAGCACTCTATTGCAGTGCCCGACCCACTGTATATGAGTGACCAAGGGCACTCCATGGGAGGTTGCTTTGGCCAAAAACCGCCGCCCCGGGGTTGCTTGAGGCACTCCATTGGAGTGACTTTGGGTACTTCAATGGAGGTCTTCGGGCACTGATAGGCAGTGGTTTAGGCACTCTTCTGGAAGATCTGGTTCCGGTCTGCCTTCCTCGCTATTGACCGAACAAATGCGATATAAATGTACATTTGCGAGCATATTACAAAGAAGCTACTACGAGGCATCACAATACACCCCAGAGCGTGACTCCGCACTTGCAGGATCTTCGGTGCAGCGCAGGAAAAGACATACATGTGTGCGCCCTTCCGAGAATCGTCAGATAAACCGCGAGAAAGAGACAACAAACATGACACACCAGTTGAAACGGGCAAGTCGTAAGTATCCTGTATATAATGAGTCAATATATTTCGTTACTCGAGTGCGCTGTGCGGCAACTCACAGAGAGAATCTGAGTGTGGCTGCGTTAGATTCCACAGGCAGGAGGTCCGGCCCAGGAGATCGGTACAGGTGATTGACACAGCTCGCCCGTAGAAGCGATTAGAACGAGGCAGGGGATGAGCAAATACATACGCACGTGCAAAGCTTCATGGTGGCGGTGAATCAGAAAGGCGTTGGTTGGCAGGAAATTCTGGTGAGTTGGGATTCGGTAAGAAAACAGGGGGTGCACCGTTGAGTTCTACCTCGTATATTTAAACCTACACAAAAAAAAACATATATCACACTATGAGCTCTAAGGAAACGGGAATAACGTGAGATTGGGGAGCGGACACACATTATGAACAATCGAATCACCGGTCGATCCCAACTAAGAACAGGAGTTAGCGCGCGACCTTGGAGGAAAGGGAGAGAGGGCGCGCGCGCAAAAGCCCACTCAACAATGATGGCCGGGTAAATCGATGTCGTATCTGGGAGTGGAAAAGCACCCATTGCGCGTGCGAGGGGCATTGGCTTGTCCGTCGTCTAGCGCGCGCATCACCGCCTCGGACGTCGAGTCGAAGTCCGCGGTATTCGAGTTGGGTGGAGGCGGCGCGCTTGAGTCGTGCCGTGGTTTTCAGTGGAGCGTCACTACAAACCTTGATGAATAAGTTGGTATTAGAGGGAATGGGGTGTAGACGGCGGGAGCGCAGACCAAATACCAGAAAAGAGATGAGGACCAAGCCGCGTCCCGCACCCACTCAACGCACGCGGTGGGAGGGCTCGCCGGAGGAAAGGGTAACGGCAGGGATCACGGATTGGGTGTGGGCACAGGAAGGCATCGTAGGAGGGAACCGGGTGGGAAGAAGACGGATGGGATGGAAGAAAGGGCTAAGGGCGGAAAGGGAGCACCGGCCGCCGGTGTCGTGGAGTGCATGTGCGGTACTCCAGCACAGGCAACCGGAACCGGGGTGTGGAAAGGATGGATGAAGAGGGGAGGGGCGCGGAGATGGAATCCACGCGGAAAAAGAACAGTACTCACAGCTCAATCGGAATTCGTAGCAGCACATCAATGTGTATGACTGAAAAGAGATTAAGTAGGAAAATTTGGATGGAGTGTGACGCTCGTACCATTCGGGGCCTGAAACCTTATGCAAGACATGCAGGAGAACGGTTGGCCGACGAGACTCGAGATCAAGGAGCGAGCCGTACAGAATTGGCGGCTTTCTCGACTATCTTAGGACGTAAAATGTCCTATCCGGGAGTCGTCTGTAAGCGCGCTGAGAGCCTAAAGTGAGCAGGAAGAGACTTACGCGTCAATATTGGGGAGGAGCCCCTATCGTGATATGTGGGCGTCCGCACCTCAAAACAGTCTCAAAAAGGTGATAGGGACGTGGGGAAGGTGAAAGTACATCAGTAGACACGAGTTGGGCCTGCCATTCGTGCGGGAAGAGGGACGGGCAGCGCGACTATGGTGGTCGAGAGCAAAGGGCAGGTCGAGTAAACATCAACAAATAATACCACGTGATCACCCAGCCTTACATCACAAATGAAAAATCCTTCGCCAACTATTCTAAACTACTGCTTGTTGCTCCTACGCTCATGGATAATTACTCACGAGTGTATTAGGCACCCTCTGAGGACTTTCCGAACTATTCATAGAATTCCCTACGGGCTATGAATAATTTAGGGTGCATGTATGCGTTGAAACTAGGGCTGCCCACCGTCCCCGTCTTTACGGGTGTGACGGGTGCCGTCAAGCCTTCTGCCGATGAAATATGCGTGACGGGTACGGGACGGCAAACATGCCGTCCATCCCGTCAAAGAGCAGCCGTTGACGGCCGTTTGCGGCCTGGGTACACATTTCGCCTTGTGTACTGCCAAAATCAGTATAATTCATTCATACCCTGATACCTCAGTGTCAAATAGCCACCCAGATCAAGCAGACTCGACAAAATCCATCCGAAGCGGTCCAACAATTTATTTTTTCGTTGCCGCAGCTCACCTGCGTGAACGTGCCGGATGTATAAATCATTCGTTTCGTGCAAATTAGCTTGAGAAAGTGGTGGTTGGGGGTGTAGGAGGATCCCTGGTGAGCTGCGAAGCCAGAGGCTCCTTGTATTTGGACTCGGACTCGAATGTCCCACCTCACGCACCTTAGCGCCGCCCCGTCAATTTACGGTTGACGGCCCTTTTTTTGCCGTCCCGTCCCGTCTCCAGGTTCCGAAGGCTCAGCGGACGGCCGTCATTATGACGGGCCGTACCCGTCTCGGGGCTCAGAATTGACGGCCGTCCCCATTTACGGGACGGTGGGCAGCCCTAACGGTTCTGGAATTGACTGATACAGCTTCACGACTCAATACAGGTGATTTATTTGAGCTAAAGGTTACGTTCCAACGAAAATCGGTCAATCACAGGCTTAAACTGGAACTTCGAGCGAGAGAACAAGGATCCGCGCCGCGCGGTTGTTCTGGTACGTCTGGAAAGGGATCGTGGGACTATTCAACGAGGAATTGAGGACCTGGACACCTCCGCGAGGCTTAATTGATAGGGCCACAAATATTAACCCGTTCACAATATACCCATACCATGCGCGTACCTAATATTCTTCCCGAACATTATCGCTAAAATTGGTCGCACAAGACATTCATTATTAGCAGTGCTTCGAGTGAGAGGGCGGAAGGTAATAATCATTTTGGCGTGTGTCTACCTTTGTCTTCAAGAGGAAAGCCAAAGGAATATTACATTCGTGAAAACGCAGAGCCAGAACAGTTGCCAGGGCCTAGCAATCACAGTCCAGCTCGGGACGCCGAGCCGTTTGTTCCTCAGCAAAACCTAGACTTAGACATTAGTTATGGCCGCTCAGGACGGAGAGGAAAAGAAGTGCTCGTACGCGTTCTTAATGGCCCAGCATATTTAATGACGATGGTGGATTCTAAGTTATGGAGTGTATTGAAGAGTAAGGCCTACGTAGAGACGAAGCGAGAGCTTTGAATAAAATCAGAGACAAGTTGTATTTGAGAGGGAGAGTGGAGAGTTGCGGAGTGACGACCAAATATACAATTTTAATAGATGGATTGGGTCAAGTGATATAGAATGAGTTGGTTGAGGCCAACCCCCTGTATCCAGGGCCGGAGGAGGAGTGCGTTGTGAGGCTAAGTACCGGCTTCGGGGATATCCCATTGGCAGTAGATTTTGTGGTATTTTCTCTTTGCATGAGGCGGCCAGGAAAATATCAGGGAGATGTTGTTCGGCGCTCAAGCACGGATGTGAGGAGTTTTGCGCAGAATATCTCAATCATCTGCTTCAAAACCCACCAGGGCAAGGGACAAGCACAGTGTATATCAATTGGGAGGATCTCATTGCCGAGGGGATGGTGTGTAGAATCAAGGAGACTGGAGGTCTGCGGGAAGCAAGTGTTTGATGGACAGATCCACGGCGCAGATAGATTTTGAGGTACGATTGTGGAAATTAACTCGCGCCGCATTCACGTCCCCGCGAATCGGTTGCAAAAAATTCACTCAGAGCACAGAGGGGGGTCCGTTATCAAGACGACAAGAGACTGATTAACGAGTTCAAACTTCATGTTGTGATCGTGGCAATTCGCAAAAGACCCACACGGCTACATTGACTCGTGAGGCGATGAATGTAGGAAAAGCCAGAGTGTCAAAGGGCGAGCCAGTGTAAAGAGGTCTAAGAGGGCAAAGCGGACTCGCGGAGGAAAAAGGAACGTTCGTGTTTGATTTGTGTTTGATCTTATCTGATGTTGTTTTGACGCGGCATACCTCGGCAGCACGGCCATATGGGTCCAAATGATCCGAGAAGGCGTCCGGATAGTCAGAGGTGGGCGGCATGGATTTTTGAAAAACACTTATATGAAGTGATTTATATGGAGTGCCTGAGGAACACTCAAATGGAGTGACTTGAAAAGCACTCCCAATTTATGACCTCCTCCGGAGTGACTAAATCACGAAATCAGTGACTGGTCACTGATATGGAGTGACTTTGCTTCCCACGGTGACTAGTTATCGACAACAAGTGATTTGCGCTTGTACTTCAAGCCTCAAGCGTTCTTACTGTCAGTTGGGAATCGGCATGTAGGAAAAGGTGAGCCTCGCCTTCCTCATTATGCCACTGGCAATCCATAAAGTATACTGAGCGCCTCTGCGTGCCAGGACTCCACAAACCTTCGTCTATATCTATCATGATATTCCTTTCAAAGATATTCCCTCGTGTGCGCTTCCCGGCGTGGACCTTTCAAACTGGTGTACCCGAATTAGCTTCTCATCCCTGCGTGCGTGTGTACTCTGCTCGTTCTGTACAGCGGTGCAGATGCTGTGCCTGCCTCGATCCATATCACTCCCCCCTATGAGTGTTCATCTCATCGAAACGGAGGAATCAGATCCAACAGAAGAGGGACCTGGTTCCAAACTCCCCAATCGACGGTGGACCTTTCCCATTTTCACCCATCGGAAAAGGTCTAATCATTCAGATCTGACTGTTGCGTAGACCACAGCGAAGCAGTCCGCCGTGTATTGCATATCTCTGCTCCACTGTTGAATCAAAAACCTTCCCCTCCCTGGTCTAAGACTCCGAGGTCGCCGTAGAACCTTGCTCGGCCATTCCCTTCTTAGGCTTCCCGCTCCCGCCGTGCCCATGTCCGTGACCTTGGTTCCCGGACGATTTAACATCTTTCGGGCCTCGCGGTCTAAACCTATCGGGAGCAGAAATCAGAAGGCGCTCTTTGCCGGTTCGACCGGGTCACCTCTTCGTCTCAGTTCTACAACCGTGGACGATGAGCGCACGAACAAAATTCAAGCAAAAATGAGCGTACGTCTTCGTCGGGTACGGATCTTCGCTGTCGCCGTCCTTGGAAATACAGGACAGACGCCTGTATGAAGGGGGACATGAGCGCCAATTCTTAGGCTGTAAGCGCTAGTACTGACTGGCAGAAGCGCGCCATAATACTGAAGCGTGTCATTCGTTCTTTAGATATTTCTGCGCAGAGGGCGCGCAATGTGGTAGGTAACGTTAGGTTGTGGTGCGGTTGTGGAGCGAAACTGACTAACGGTGGGGCTTGGTTTTATATAGCGAGCAGCACACACGTCTGGGACGCACTTTGCTGTGGCGTAGTGCGGTGCATGTTCTACAGCTACAGTACGTTCCATCGAGGGATAACAGAAGCACTTTGAGTTCCCCGAATATCATCTCAGCAAGGAAGCTTCGAAACATCGTTGCTGTGTAGATCTTGCTTATGGTTGGCAGAATGCAGTAAACCCGAGCGAAATTCACCAGCTTCGGTCTCATGACAAGTTCTCTCACACAGAGAATAAAAACGAGTTGTGGGCAAACAACATTCAGACCCGTAATTACAAGTACGGTTCCGAATTATATGTCCATCAATCTCCGGTCGTATGAGGGCAGGATTGACGCAGGAATCACTTCGGCGCAGGCTTTGGCTTTGGGGGCTTCGGGGGGCCTGATGTGGGCCTTGTGGGCGGGCCGCGGGGTACACCGCTAGTTGAATAATTTGGTCAACTGATTGAATCATAGACGGAGAAGGGATAACACTACCCAGGACGTCTAGGAGGCTCCATTAAGTCGATTTCGTCCCCGTCGGTATCAGTACTACCACCCGTCTTGGTCGGGTCTACGTGGGTTCCTTCAACTTGTTCCTTGTCGGACGACTTGTCCGAGTCCGTGGCCTCCGCCTCAAGATCTTGGAGCTATTCTTGGGCGGAGTCTGCAGCTACATCTGCGGCCGCGGCGGCTGCAGGATGCTCCTCGCCTGACGCCGGGGTGTGGGCAGGAGTGTGGGCAGGAGTGTTTCTGTGGAAAGAATGATGAGATTTCAAGTAGGGGAGGTTTAAGTTGGGGAAAAGGCTGTCTTACGGAATTGAGTTACTGGAGGGCATAGAGTCCCTTATATGCAGCTTCGGCGTGCTGTTCACCGTCTCCGTCCGATTCGCCATGTCGAATCTTCTGATGAAATGCAGTACACCTGATGGAACAAATCGCACAGCAGATCAACAGTAGATTTAACAAAAACGGTGAGGGCCAAGCACTATGTGCGATCACGATCGACGCGAATGAATCAAATAATTTTAAAACGGAAGCAAATCAAATCGCGCGGAGACATTTCATTGACCAGTACAGGGCCTTTGGGCCATAAATTAAAGCAACATCCAGAGTCGGTACTTTTAAGTTAGTAGCCCCGACAGGGAGCTGTTCAACGGTCCTTCGTATCATAATTCTGCAGCGACTATTTGGGGGTTGTACGCTGCCGCCTGGGTTCCCAGAGGTTGTGTTGGTAATTTTGCCGCGAGGCGCACCATTTAAAATACCAGTCAGTCGGATAGAATCGGGTTCAATGGATAAACAGACCGGGGAGGCTTAGGCGATCCCGTCAAGTTCATTTTGTGCGGATTTGTTAAGTTCCGCGGCCTTCACGGATTCGCTCTCGAGATCTGATGTCGACACCGTGTCCTGCCAGTGACGAGCAGCGCCCGGCGAAAAAGCGAAAAAAAGCGAAAAAAGCGTCCGGCGAGGTTTGCTTTGAGCTCCCCTAATCTCGTCATTTAACGGGCTCATCTACGGTTCACTGTTCCATCGCCGCTGTCTCATCTCAGGCTGGTGCTTGTAGCTCAAGCTCTCCCATGTGGCTGTTCCCATGAACATCACCCACCCTTGCTGCCTCCGACACGCTGAATCCAAGGGTTGCATGGAAAAGGCTCTTTTCCGTGCAACCTACTAAGGTGACTTCCACCCTAATGGTTTTAAGAATATGATTCAAGGCATCGGTTGAGGTAAGTCGTATTTTAGGTGTAATTGTTTTACATTAGTCTAATCCGAGTCGGCCTGAGTATTGCAGCCCATCTTCGCGCGCAATGACATCATCTGACTGCCCCTGACAGCCCCTATTGCCCGTTAACTTTTGCTAACACGTTTACTTGATTTTAGCGTTTATCCATGTGGAACTTAATTCTTGATCTCTGTGAGTTCAGGCAAGGCCTGTATACAGGACATGTACATCTCATGGATTGAGTGCTGACCTTGTAATTATGTACTTACTAACATATAATCTTCAGAATTCATCCATACCTTTCAACGAAGATGTACCAGCTCATTCCGACCTCAGGCCGTTGTGGTGTCCCTCGATACCTTGTTCATTTTATACAGGTGAATTATAGATGTGTCCGAAGGCAGCAAATGGGCCATCCGAGGTTCGCAACTTTAAGATGAAGAGAAAATCTCCCACTAGCAATGTGCCGAATTGACTTGGTAACATTCCATAGCTGGTTGTGCTCTTGTATTGACCTTGTTTTCGCATCGTTAGCCTCAGATCCTTGTTCACCGCTCCCAGTACGGCGTCTCCGAGGTCAATATTACAGCGTTGAGCGTGATTTCTTCGTCAGCTGACCATTTTGACATTTTGACAGTTAATGCCCTAGCTTCAAGTCATATTTTCCCACAAATGCTACGCAGTGCCCCATTTCATGTTGAACAGTGTGTTCCACCGGTCAAGCATGTGGTGCAGCGAGTCCTTCATAGGCTTTTCCAGCGCGTGAAAGGTGCCGTTAGAACGCAGCCGAGGGGCGGATGCAGCGGCCTGCTTCGAGAGGAAATATCTCTTCCATCGAGCCACCTCAGCGAGATCGGCGCACCTAAGCGAGCACCGACGCCATGACTAATGGGCCTCTCAGGTGGGTTCTTCTGTAATAGGAAAACCCCCCTGAGAGGTCCCCGGAAGCGTCGGAGCCGTGGAGGCCTTATGTACACCAAGTAATCTAATCTTATCACTGGCATGACAACGCGCTTGCATTTCTTCCTCTTTTGACCAATATGCCCGCCGGTCTCAAACACTCTGCACGCCATAATGAGCGCGCCACGACCTCAGGACCAGGCATCCACTTCACAAGTCCCATAAAACTGCGTCATAAGCATAACAATCAGCGTGTTATGCCCTTGGGAGCCGTCCGACTGGCACAAAAAGCAATGAATATTCGAGCGCGTCTGGACGCGCTGCTTCACCCCCCCACCGCGCCCACTCCCACTCCCGACATTGAACATCTTTTACCCACCGGTGTTGATGCCCCAACGGCTGACAGCGATTCCGAAATGGACTGGATTGACGAAGAGCCTCCTGCGCCTCCCCTGCCAGCCCCTATTCCAATTCCTGGATGCACCCCTACTGCGCAGTTGGCCAGGAACAAGCGTACTGTAGCTTGGGATGCTCTTCTACCTCAGCTAGAGGCACCGCTTGCCGCGTACCGCCAGGGTACTCATGGACAGCGGCCCGGAGTCGTCTCCAATGTGATTCAACATGAATGTACGGCTTCCTGCGGTCGTTCCATCACTGCTACGGTGCAATGTCTTTATATAACACGTTCGTAATGCTGCCTTCGCACTATAGCATCCCTTCAATGTCCAGTATAGATCCAGAACAGGTACAGGTGGCCACCTGCAGCTGTGTGCCGGTTGCAGTACTTCTCGTGCGCAATGGTGTTTTCCCTACTTCACCTTCTCAGCCTCGGACCGGTGTCTCCATTGATTTCTTGGAGATCTATCGTGCACTTTTCGAGCGCTCTTGTGACGCAATCACAGCCCTTGCTGCCGCTCTCCATACCATCTACGACCGGCGCGGATTCAGAGTCATTTCAACGAGGGTGAGTAACATCTCTGCCGCTAGCGACCATTCTGAAATAGTACTCAGAATCAAGGGCAGCTTGCCAAAGATCCTTTCCGTGAGGGCCTCGCACAGGCCGTGCAGTGGTACAGTAATCTCAGAGCCAGGGTGCAGTCAAATCTCAACTCTGCTCTTGCGGCAGCAGAGGCTGTTACCCTCCTTATCCTCACGTCACCAGCTCAAACCACTGCATCGGAGGCCGTCACCGCCTCCAGCATAGATGGTAGTCCCGCCTCCGACGCGGACATCATTGAGAGTACTCCAGGCTCTCAAAATTCCAGTGAATCTCGTAGATTTGATGAACCTGTGATGCCGCCAGAGCCCACACCTGGACGTGCACACCGGATTTTGCGAGAACGGTGCCCCGCCTGCTTCGCCCTGGAAACTTGGGGACGACCCCTCGCCGAGTACGTGATCATCATCCATATTTCTATCTGCGTGTAACGATTTTTGCTAGTGGAGGGGACATCCAACTTGGGGCTGATGGGTGTTTCAGCTACCGCCACCTACGTTCCGCAGGCGATGGGCCGATTTCGTACGACCCCTCATATTTTATCTCCAAAGAGAAGGTAGACAGAGTTTGGGAGAGAATTGTCAATGCCCGATGTGGGAAACCGGCCACTGTCACGCCTCCGATTCCGCAGGAGGCGATCGACGCCTGCGAAGCCTCCTGGGACGCTGCCAACGAGAAAAAACAGAAGGTTGATCCTAAACGGCACGATGCCAGTGGTGTCTTCGTCATGACCTGCCGACATTCGCAGGTGCTTTTCCTGTGCAATATTGACACCCCCGGCGAGCAACAGCAATATATTGTGGCACTCATGGAAGAGGTAAACACCCTTCTTCCACCGCAGGCGACCATTGTTCAGGCATACGACGTCGGATGTGTCACCGACCATAGCCTGAACCTGGTAATTATTTTTTACACTTCCGGTGGAGGCCTTCCGCTGACTGACTTTCTAGTTTCCAATTTTGACTGAAGGCTTTCGTGAACGTGTATCCTTTGTCATTAATGCCATGCACTCCTTCGGTCACCAGTGGGTCTGCCAAATAGTCTACAGTCCGCGTCTTCGCCGTGGGCTGTGCTTGACTGATGCGGAAGGTGTCGAGCGCTTTTGGTCTCGGATTCGGAAGCTGATTGGTATCACGCGAAATCAATGGGTGAGGGTTGTATAATGTACTCAACCTTAACTTCTTACCTGTTTTCAGAACTCACGACGCATCTGGATGATAGACCAGTATGCTGCATTCAGTCAACGAGGAAGGTCGGGACAACCTTGGCAGCTGGATTCATCGCCAGGAACACAAGAATCTAGTGAAGAAGCGCATGGCTGCTACAAAGGTGCTGCGTGAGTGTGGTGTGCCAGAGGCAGAGCTTCGTCGCAATTGGGAGGCGCAGAAGGCGGCACAGACCTCCCTTCGGTCACGTGCGTAAATTTGTCGGAGTCCACCTCTTTTTTCAACATAAGTTACAGATGCTCCTGCACGGTTGAGACGCGAGCTTGATAAGGTTCTTGCCTTGCAAAATCAAATTGACACCGTTGAGAAGTCAATTGCCGATGTGAAGCAGTCAATAACTGGGCCGGAGGCGTCTGCCGACTCCATCACATTGCTCCACAGCCTCGAAAAAACACATGATACTCTCAGCACTGCAGGCAGAGGCCTTGTATGCCTCCCTTAACATCCACGAGTCCTTTCCCGAGCTCCAGAACCTCCCGCTTGAGTTTGTCTGGATTCTACTAATGATGCGAGATCTCAAGATAAACATTCGCAAACGGGCCGTTGGGAGCTTCTATGAATGGGAAAATCTTGACCGCGCGGTTGGAGGGAGGAGAGAGGCTCTTGGTAAGTTTCAGAGGATCCTGGCACTGAGCGTCGGAGGCGGGGTTCTTGTGTCGAAGCCTCCATCATTTCTAACTTCACAACAGGTACAAAACTGCACCAATCGACGAGGAAGGCGATTTCGAAGCGCCAGCCAGCCCTACTTCGGTCAATTGGAAAATTTAATGCATATGGTGCGGCCCTTGAGCGACTTCGACCTCCCGGATGTAAAATTCCCATACCATCCCCGCTTTCCACCCAATTAAATGCCCTCCGTGATGACGCTTCCCTCCACGAGGATGTTTGGATCACTCCTGCCGAAGGTCAAATTCCACGCTGGCTGAATGACGCTGATGTTCGCGATGGAATATGTGCACTTCACTCTGCTGACCGGTGTGCAGAGGAGGCTTCACGGCTCAACATGGAGCGTAGGAACATGGGAAACTGGCTAACACAGGAGCTTGATATCGTTTCGAAGGCTATCGAGATGTTTACAGGTATGTTCACAATTGTGCCAAGGGATTTGTCCACCAATGCCCGGTACCTTAGGTTCAAATTTTAGTCTCGAGCTTCAGTTGAGGATGGAACAACTTCAATTCCTCCAACTCAGCTGGGCTTTGCCAATGACGACATGCCCCGAACCACCAATTGTCAATAGAAGTGAAACCTCCACTCCCCGAAATACCTCCACCCCTTCCCTCCCTCCACAACCCACTCATACAACTGTAATCGGGACTGTCACCATCGAGCTTGATTCCGATGAGGCTGTCTTTGAGGAGGATTCATCCAGACTGGTCGCCTCCGACGAGCTTGACCCCGACTCCATCTCGGATACTGACCATGAAAATGTCTTGATCGTACATGACATGCTCTCAAATTCCGAGACTGAGGAAGATGACTCAACAGGTGTGGAGGCGGACACACTAAATGTCGAAATCCACTGGCAAATTTTGGTATGTGACGTCTCCTCCGCCTCCGACACAATAAGAAATGACTTGCACCCCCAGCCAAATCTCACTGTAGACACTGGACTCCTCCATCATATTGAGGAGTACAATTCTATTCATTTCATTGACCCAGACAGATGTGAACGAATCATTCTGGGCATTGATGGACAACAGAACATTTACGTAGCGGCCTCCGACATCGCCTGTGTTGAGTCCCGTACCGGCCGTCTGACTGGCTTCACAATAAATGCTCTGGCGGGTGCACTCCTCAACATTTTTGGCCATCCAACATCCCCCAATGCGATGCACGCCAATCAATGTGCTATCATCAGCACATATGATCTGGTCCGAGTCCGCTACAAGGCCTCCGACAATGATTTATGGAGAAATATCCACCACAGCAGGTACTGGGAAAAGTCACTCTGGCTAATCCCAATCCATCGGGTCGAGGAGGAGCACTGGGTCCTTACGGTTGTCGATGTATCCCGCCAGCAGATATTATTCTTTGACAGTCTAGGTGTAAGAGGCGGAGGCTGGAGGCGAGATATTCGGGTTCGTCTCAATCCTCTGCAGACATGAAGTCATTCAATGCTCACACCATTCCAGGATATCATGGTACTGATAACATGGATGGTCGTGTTGGCAAACCGCAACAGGCACCCCCTCCATGTGTCAACAGAGGAGGATCCTTGGATCACACGTCCCCTGTTCCATGTTGTATGTGTACTGCCATCCAAATCAAGCTCTTACTCATCAGTCTGTAAGGGACAACACCGTCAATCCAATGGCCACGACTGTGGCCTCTGGGTTTTGTGTATGATGGGAGCCATTCTACGTGGCTACGCTACCACTGGTGTCTCGGAGGCGGACATGGGATATGTGCGGACTCTATTTACTCAGTATATGTTAGGCCTCCCCCGACGCCCTCAGACTGCTGCATGGATATATAATGCTTGATTTCTTGTCATTCACGACATTTCATGTGCAACCAGTAGCTGTTTTGAGGCCATACAGTTGATATTTAACACAAAAGATAACCGACGAACACTCCGAGTGCCGCCTCCGTCGCCTCCATCGGCATACTAATCAAGAAATTTCAAGTGGTAAAGGTGGTAAATTGTACGTGCTTGCCATTGGAGATAATGCCGACACATGGCAAACTCCCTCGAGTCATGGTGTTCATGATAAATGTTCAGGGCCTTCACCCTCTCCCAGCTTAACAGTAAAGTCTCCAGCTCCTCGCGCAGTGCTGTCACCCCAGCTGTCATCCCATTTACATTGAAATCAGCACGGCGCTGCACGTCCAGCTCATTCTGCTCCCGTAATCTCACGCCGTGGAGAACATCGACAAGAGATTGGGTGAATCGATGGTAGGCGTCGGAGTCGGGGTCGGAGGCGTCATTATCCTCCTCAAACGGAGGTTCTGCTTTCCAACGATGTAAATCGCTTTCATCGAGTGCATCGGGCTTTGCAAGAGCCTCCCGAAAGAGTGGATGGCTTTCAGGCAAAGATGTATGGTAGAGCCAGTTTATTTCGAGATCCAGAGGGGGTAGACAGAGTACGGAAAGCGCCAGCGGGAACAGGGAACTAGAGGGGTGTTTCAATTCTCTGCGGGTGCTCTGAGAGAGGTAGCGGGCATGGTCTGCTGCTGCCCGAGTGGTTTTGCGGCTGGATAGGGGTGTCAATTGTTCCATCTAGAGAGGCTGAAATATGAACGGAAAGGCTTACCCAGAGGTTCCAGAGTACTTAAGAACACTATCACGATTTGCCAGAGCACGCTCGGCAGTTGTGAGGTGCTTGGCACGACGACCCATTAAGATGGTGGTGGTAAGAGTAGAAGCGCTAATTGGAACTTGTATGGTTTCGTCACATTTTCGTGCACCACATTTCGAAGTCCTCGGGAAAATATGGATTAAATCGGGACGCACCCGGGCATCATAGCAAAGAACTATGCACGCCACAGCCGGCGTTGCAAACACAGGCCTAGCACCTCTATAAAAAAAATGCATTCCACTCATCGTTATTCTTCTTGTGATTGGCTGCGGAGATACAGTGCCGATTACGTGTAAATCCGGAGCGGAGGCACGTAGGTGGTTGACAGAAGGCGCAGGAGGCGCGCTCCCGTGATCTGATTGCATCAACCAAACACAACCACACCTCTTTGTTCTTCACTTCCGCTTTATTCTCGATACCCTCGCCTTTCATTTCGCATTCTGGTAAGTGAAAGCAGTTCCAATCTGTCCTCTTCGCTAATCATATGCAACTCAGTCTTTTCCTTCACCTGATTTCCCTGGCGCAACGGCTCCACTGCACTGTGCCGCCTCCACTTTTGTTTCGTTTCAACTGGTAGGCAGGAACATCCATCTCTCTTCTTCTTCCTCTCACAAAATGCGCTCTTTTCCAGTCTTTCCTCCAGCTACCATAGCTTCCGTGCCTCCGTTCCCGTCCCCTAGTTTCTCTGGTGCAACGCCTCCACTGTGCCGTGCTGCCTCCACTTTCGTTACATCACTGTTCTTGTTCAAGCTGGTAGGGCAGGAATGCCCATCTTTCTTCTTCCTCTCTCAAAATGCGGTCTTTTTCAGTCTTTCTCCCGGCTACCATAGCTTCTGTGCCTCTGTCCCCGTCCCCATCTTGGCTCGCAAACAGGGTACGTGATTATCCTTGCCTGTTGTTTTCTTCGACTTATTTACCCCTTCAAGAGTGGAGGCTTCCTCATATAGTACACCTCCACGCTAGTGTGCGCTCCCCTGCCTCCATACGGCGCCGAGAAAATATACTTGTGAGTCAATTTAGTCTCCTGCTTCTGATTATCCTAATCTCTCGCAGATGGCCAGTGCGATCGCCCCAGAAACGCCGCCCCGTAGCGACAACCCTGCAGAATTATTCGCCCCGGAGGGGCAGGCACGCACCCCATTTACCCAGCCCCCCACCCCCCTCGTCCCGTTGAATCCCCCTACATCACCAGTCCTAGAAGAGGACTTCGCGAATCTCCCAAACGATTTTTTTGAGCCCCCTCCGAGCTTCTCCGACGCCTTCGACGGCTCCATCAGCCCGATGGGTCTTGACTCCGAGCATGACCTCGATTTTTTCAACAGCCTGGTGAAGCCTATGGCTCCTGGTTCCGCATATCTCATGACTTCTAGCCTATGGGACGCCCTCGATCCTTCACAGCCTGGAGCTATATCTGTAGAAGACGAGGACATGGACCTTGAATCGTCTCACAGCAATGACGGCACCGCACAAAGCAACGCCGAGGAGGATGAGGAGGAGGTTGATGAGCTCGAGTCATCCCAACAGTGCAGCTCCCTTCCCCCATCCCCCTATCCCCGCACTCCAATCGCTTCTACACCCGTGCTTGTAGACTCCGCCTATGGGACCGACTGCGAGTCGCCCACCAACGCCAGCCCGGTCTTGCCCTTCGTATTTGGCACCCAGGCAGAGCAGGTGGGGGGTAGGATGCGCGAAGCCACCCTGCCGCTGCATCTAACACCAACGCGACTACGCAGCAAAATCACACCCACCGCAAATGCGGACTCGGAGGCGCAGGAGGCGGTAGTGAGAAGACAAAAGAACAACGCCCCGCCCATTCCCTTCACCACTTTCGCTGCAGCGGTCGGGTGGAAAGGGCTTGTTGAGATTAGCAAGGCACCGAGTCTCTTTGGTGAGGGAGGGTCGAGCAGCTGCCTTTCGCGACAAGGTGCTTGATGGTGGGGGAGGGCCGAGCAGTGCCTTTGGCTCACGGCTCACGAGTGCTTTTGGCGCAGGCAAACAGCGCAACCTCGCATTGGAGGAGGTCCCGTCTAAGCCTACATGGGGTCCCCTCGGCGTCGGTCGGAAGCTGAAGCAACCCAGCCTTCTGAGCAACTCGAAGCGCAGCAAGAAAAAAAAGCCGACTCCAACGCCTCCAGCGCTGTCCATGGGGCCACCGCCACCGTCCAACGTTTTTCAAACAGGGTCAGCGGGATCCCCCTCATCCCTCCCTTCATGCAGCGCCACGCTTGCATCCCATCCCACCGCATCTGCTCCGAAGGCGCTGGCAGATGTCCTCGCCGAAGAAGGCTTTCAAACGATCCTTCTCCCGCCTCCCCCCCCCCACCAGACTCCCCACGTCCCTCACGGCCATCGAAAACAATGAAGCGGCTAGCACCAATGTCCTTGACTTCGGCTTCAGCCACGAGGACACTACTGAACTTGACTCTCCTTCGCCTCCTTCGCCTCCTTCGCTTCCTTCGCCTCCAGCACCTCCTTCGCATTCTTCGCCTCCCTCCCGTGCCTCATCCCCACTCAGCCCCTTACCAAACGATAACACCAACTTCGGTTATACCTCGGACGACACCGATGACATAGCACTTGACGCTATTGATGTTGGCAGCCGACCATCCTCTGCTGTCGAGGCGGAGCTGACCCGCGCATTTGAGGAGATCGAAACCATTCTGGAGCGGACAGCTGCAGCCACGGGTCTCACAGGAAAGCGTGTGCGGCGACGGCTCCAGAAGCATATGGGGGGGGCCGATTCTCGCCTGGGGATGCAGAACTGGTGGAACGACTATCAAGCCTATGCGAATCGACCGCACAACCGGGTCACGGAGCGACAACGATTGGGCCCGAGCTACACCTGCCCCCCCGATAAAGAGCCTGCGGTGCTCAGCGGCCCAGAGGCTAAATTGGCCTGGGACGCCTTCAAGGCGAAATACCTGCCCGTCGTCGCCCAGGAAATCCTTATGCAAGATAATATACTGCTCGGCATGGAGATGTCGCAGACACATGTGGGGCGTAAAGCCCTATTCGGCAGGGTTGCGAAAAAGCTTCATTTTGAGGTACGCCTCTTGTTTTGGGCCGGTGTTGTAGTGCTAACAGATACTGCAGCTGCAAACTGAGTACCGTGTCAACAAGTATCAGGGTCTGCTGCTCCTCGTCGGTTCACACGTCAACGAAGATGGGGCGCTTGGGCAAGTACTGGGCACTGGAGGCCTTGGTAGCGACGAGGTGAGTTTCATCATGGAATTCTTTTGAGTGTGTCTGCTAATCTTGTACAGTTCTTCGACAGCATCAAGATGTCACGCGACGACTTGCTCGGGTTCGCGAAGGTTGCTGCATAGTATGTCTACTCTCATCCCTTACCTCCACAAACAGCTCCTAACGAGCTCCTAGTAGCCAGGAGAATGCGGCAACATTCGCCTCTGACGACATCAAAGATGTCCCAAAGCCTGTCGGAACCGAGAAGCCGAGGCGCAAGGTCAAATCGGAGGCGACGGAGGCGGATATCAAGACGGCTGCGAAGGCACGCAACCTGAAGGTCACGCTGGGTGTTCAAGAGATCCGAACGCTCCTCTCCCGAGCCAGCAGAGAAGACATCGGCAAGGATGCATTCACCGAGCTTGTCCCCAAAAACCACTTTGCGTGGGGATCTCTCCGCGAAGTTCTCACCGGCAACAGCTATCGCATCGTAGGGTGGCCTGCGGACGTCCGCCTTCCGTTCCAGTTCCCCAGCACCAAGGCGTCGAGCGGGCTCTGGGAGGGGGAGCGCACCTCCCTCGTCGCTGCCGTCGAAGCCCGGGGTGTTGAAGGTCAAGGTTCCGGCTTGAGCCGTGGACATATAACCCAGGTGCGTCGTTGTTGTTCTTCTTCCATGTCCCCTTTTGAAAATGTTTTCAGGTGACTACATCATATACACTCATGATTATACGCAAGATACCCCCGATGGTGCAGCATCCGATCCCCGTGTCCGCAAGCACTGGCGCTCGTCGAGCGCCGTCGCCCTCCCCGTTATGGATGGAGAGGGCAAAATGTGGAGAGCGCAGTATGACCTTGACGGCGCGAGTGTCCCCCAGAAGCGCTACCATGTGGAGCCGTTCCCGCAGAAGGCGCCGAAGTCGTCAACCGCGAAATCAAAGGGAAAGCGAAAGGCAAAGATGGCTGTGTCCTCCTCCAGCGAGGTAGAATCTGAGGAGGAGGAGGAGGAGGAGATGTTGGCTCCAGCATTGCGAACGATGAAGGGACCGTCTGCGGCGCCTGCGCCAGCCAAGAGGAGGCCCAAGGCTGCGTCGGAGGCGCAGAAGATGGCCCCTTCGGAGGCGCCTGCGACACGCGCGCGCGCACACGAGATGCAAGAAGGTGGGGGAGTACCTGCCACCCGATCGGGGCCCAGCACCAATCTCAAGTCCGCACTCCGCCGCCCGAACGTAGGAGAACGGAAAAGGAAGGGGGTCATCGGCATGGACTCCGATGTGGAGGAAGGTGTAGGACCTGTGGGCGTGCCGAAGAAGAGAGTCCGCATCACCGTGAACGATTCGGAAGACGATGCACCACCCGCTAATAAAGAGCCGACGACCAGTCGGCCCAAGCCCACGAAGACATATGGAAAGTGTCCGGCCCAGGAGCATGCTGCCACTCCACCCCCACGTCGGCTCATGTCCCACGTCGCCGTTCCACAGGTCGTGGGTGGTCCCTCGCGGGCGCAGATGAATTCCCAGCCCGCTGCCTCGTCCTCGTCTCTGGCGGTCCCGCCTCCCGCGCCTCCCACGCCTCCCGCGCCTTCCGCGCCTCCTGCGCCTCCTGCGCCTCAAAACCCCGCTGACCTCATGGCATCGTTAGGGTTCACTGCAGAGGGCCTACTGCAGCTCGCAGCCATCATGAAGGGGCAACGACCCGCCCCATGAGGTATCCGGCACATTCCTTATATCCTTTGTAGTACTCACCGTCGAAGCCCCCCCCCGAATAATTGCTTGCTCGTCATTTCTTGGACTACCTACATCTTGAGCTACCCCCCATCTTGGACTACCTACATCTTGAACTACCCCCCATCCTGTGTTACCATATCTTGTGTATCCCCGTAGCATTCTGTATTACCATTTGTATATTTTTTCTTTCTTGCTGCACATGTATTTCCGTAGTGCCTCGTAATATAGCAATGAATTGTGTGTTTTTACATAGAAACTACCGTGTAATACGAAATTGAAACGGAGGCGGCGAGTCAAGGCGAAGGCGGCGGTGCGCGACGACGAAGGTGGCGGCGGCGCGTGACGATGAAGGTGGCGGCGCGTGACGACGAAGGTGGCGGCACAATTGCGGCAAAAGGAACTTGAAGCGGGAACTGCCGGGCAGTACCTAATCGAGGCGGGGCCTCCACGGCCCCGACGCTTCCGGGGACCTCTCAGGGGGGTTTTCCTATTACAGAAGAACCCACCTGAGAGGCCCATTAGTCATGGCGTCGGTGCTCGCTTAGGTGGATCGGCGAGGTCCCCCCCCCGGATCGCTTCAAAGCCCCCCGCAAGACTTACACGAACCTAGGGTTTTCTCGCTCTATCAGTGGCTTACCATATACTTTGTTCTCAAGTTCGTTCTGTTTTCTCATCAGAATGTACTGATCCTGGGGCTATCTCTCCGGCGCTCTTCCTCCAGTCAATTGCAAATGGGATGTTGATTTGTTAAGCCATTTCCCCGTGATATTTAAACCGCGTGTGTCACGACTCTCTCTCTAGTGCCTCGAGCTCATACTAATGCTCCATCGCCTGTTGTGTTCCAGAGCTAGACTCGTTACCAGTCTGCCATTCCATACGGCAGATTGGTAACGAGTCTATTCCAGAGCACCATTATCATAGGGTTTTCAGCAGCTGCATTAAAATGAAAATACTGTTTGTCGAAGTACGTTGTCAACCAGTGTTGTTGTTCAAAGTCGTGTATATTAAGATCAATAGCATGGCATGTAGAATGAAAGATCCTCCCATTCTGACATGCTCACCCAGTGGCCCTAAAGCTCGATGGTGCAACATCGTACTCGCGGACCGCCAGTGGGCTCTACCTATCGACTCTCGAGCGGGTCATAAGAGGTCCTTTGGCGCCTTCCCCAAATGGGAGCCGAGCAACTCGCGGGATTTGATCGCCCGGCCGCTTCCTGTCGCTTCCCTGGAGGAGAGGGTGCATTGTTCTTACTCGGAAGGAAGCGTCCGCAACTGATGGACAGCTCCAGTCAGACATCCTCTGGCAGGCGTCAGCACATCAAACAATGTGCTCCAGGACCTCGGGCACTGCTAGTATGCTGTCTCCTGCGTCCCGTTCAATGCCATCCTCGACGGGGGGCTCGTCGGCGCCACCTACTGCCCAGTCGTGACTCGCGCTGATGCCAGAATCAGGGCCGTGATCCGACGTCTCTCGCGCCTCTTTGAAATGCACCTTTGGACTTCCTTTTTACCATCTCACGGTCGTTGCGCCCATCTGCCTTTCACTAGCTCCTGTTTCATCCGCTGCTCGGCGCTCCAGCTCCCGTGACGTTATTGTGCATTCCGCCTCCCATAAGCTTTGCTCTCTCCGACACCACTGCGTTCAGCATCTGCATGAAATGCACATCCAGTTAAGTACATTGTGAATCAGTGTTGTTGTTCAAAAGAGTTCCTGGATCCGGAGGTATCCAGGTCTGATAACAGTAACTGCCTGTCTGACCTTCGATCGCTCCCAGTACTCCCACGATTTACTTGGCTTTACTTGTACGCTCTTGCCTCCGCTTTCTTCACTGCAACTCGTCGGCTTGCGAAGCAAGCTCGTCGCATGCCGAATTGGGTGTCAAAGAGGAATTTTGTCGGATGGTCGGGTAAGACGTCAGCAGCCGGTGAGTTGAACCGTTGATTGATTACGTGTGCACTGGGGGGGGGGGGGGGGGGGGTATATTATACTCGCGTGGTCCACAGACTGAACAACGAGTTTACGGAAGACAAACAAGTAGTACTGTACGGGTGGTTATCCATACAGAATTCTACCAGATGCCAACCGAGCACCACACCATTCCAGGGGGTCAATCATACAAGACGCTGGCCATCTGTGGACTGGCTGGCCGATTGTATGGCGGGACCGCTGGTTAAAACCCTGTGGGACCTGACCACCAGCATGATATGCTGGTGTGCGGGAGGGGTTCTCTCCTCCCAGGTAAACTGTAAACACTCAGTCCGTTAGGTTCATGAACGAAAGTCTAGAAGCCCGAAAAAATGGTCCCTAAATTGGAAACAAAGACCAATGAAGCACGCACTTGGGAATAAAATAATAAATCCCTCACCACCGATAAGATCATAACTGAGGGTCTATAGCGCAAAGAAGAAGGGTCGGTAAAGTCGAATTCAAGAGCGAAGGATCACGCACCTGAATCATAGCTGCAAGCCAACGGGGAACTGACCCGCCATCGTGGTTCATGGATCTATAAGCCGCAGCTGCGGAAATGCCAGTCAAGTTGAAATGAAAAACACAGAATAACGCACCTGGATTACAGCCAAGGTCCGACCGCGCTGCACCAGCGCAATTGAAGGCTCTATAACAGCCAGAGAAGAGGTCAGTCAAGTTAAATTGAATAAAAAATACACCTGACTACTAAACTCAACGCGCAGCGCGGTCGTGAGCGATGGGTCTATAAGTGAGAAAAAAAGTCAACGTATGGCAAGTCAGCAGCGGCCCAATTTGTGCCATCCCACGGTCCGATTTCAACAGATACGGGTGGCGGGCTGGCGGGGAGAATGAGCACGAGACCCGCAAATAGATGGGGGGAATCACTAACCTATTTCCAGTTGGATCGCCGTAGACACTTGATGGCGCCGCCGAAACTGGATGTGAACTGCTAGATGACCACCCACTGAGAATTGTTAATAAATGTTGCCGAATACAAATCAACCACGCACCGGGATGACCAATCGTCGTCTTCAGGGATACTCGATGGAGGGACAGATGAAAATCGTGAGCTCGAATATTCATCGCTAGGCCGGCTCAGAATAGCAGCTGGAGGGATGAAAAAAAATTACCTGATGTTTGCCATGAGGAGATCGATGCTGGAATTGGAGGTTCAGCCGGGTGAAAGTCGCGCGAAATTGTTAATCTTATCCGTAGCTGTCATCAAAGAAATCTCCTGCACTTGAACCAGTGGAAGGGGGTCGAGCCGCTGCTGGCTGAAAGCTATAAAGGCCGCAGTATTGTTAGCTGAATGCACTCGGGGATGATGAAACCACCTGTCGCACCTGTAAACGGGATCATCCCAGTGGGGTTGTATTGAGCCCACTGCGTCACTAGTACGCTCGGTTGCTGTGTAGACGCCGGAAGCCAAGATGACACGGCATCCCACGGGGACGGTGCAGAAAGCTCGCGATGAGAGGGAAACAAAACTAAACAGAGGTTACCATCCAGTAGGAAATACCCAACAGTTTTGTACGCACCAGAAGGTAGAGGCGGCACCTCGTGGGCAAAGAAGCCGGTGGGATCCATCGACGGTGTTGATGAGAAGGCGTAATCGGCTGGGGACGGAACGGCGTGGGTGCACCGCGGGTTGCCGGCAGCGTGGACGTACCGAGAAATACAAACGATGGCAGTCCACCGGCAACTGGAGCCCTGTTGACAAGGGGCGGTGGTCTGCGGGCGGGTAAAATCGGTGAGCTAAAAGAATGTGGGGCATGCGGCATACCGCCGCTGTGTTTCGCTGCTGTTGTCCCAAAAGTACGGGGGAAACTGGGACCCATCCATTGTTGCCTGTACACTTTTGTGGCTATTGATGGGTGTTCAGCGACTGTGTACACCGCGAAATCGCTTAGAGCGTGAGCGGCGGGACAAGATGATGGTGGGAGAGGACAAGAATCGACGGGCGCATCACAGGATTACGGAATGGATCAGACGGGTTGGCCGAATTGGGGAGTTCCGACGAACTTGCACCAATTTCGGAGCACCGGAACACTTCCGACAAGCTTCTCTCCGCTTAGTTGTGATCTGACGAATTTACACCATCAAATGACGACGATCCTCCATCAACCAACGATAATCCTCCATCAACTGATGAACTTGCACATCTGACAAAGTGACGAGGTACTATACGACTCGAGATTATTGCTTAGACCAGTGACTGTGTCCGTCTATGAAAGAAAGCTTGTCGATAGACGTGACAGTGTCAATTTTGATACGACAGGCTGGATTCGAGCCTAATTACTCCTGGGTTATCACTGTGTTCAAGCCCCCATTAGCCCTCATTAGCCACAGTGGAGCATCACCATCCATCTGGAGCCATGCGGCTAGCCGCGGCTGACGCCCACGGCAGAGCTCCGCAGGCACTGCCGCCACCTAGCCGGAGACTAGCCGAAGGCTCGCTGTAGCCTAGCCGAACACTTAGCCATCACCTTGCTGGCGCTCCACGGGCTGTGGCTAAGTTGCCGTGGCTAAGCGACGTGACGAAGGTAGCGGAAGCTTCGCTAGGGATCGGCGGACTTAGCCAGACGTGGCAGACGCTCCATGTATCGGGAGGACCTCTGATTATCCCTTTGGAGGATAGGTCCGGCGGCGGACAAAAATTTGGGATTTTGGACCACAAACCTAGGTTCAGGGCGGACAAAAATAGGCTCCCGAGAGCCCACAGCCTAGGTCCGGGGCGGACAAAAATCGCGGGTCAGCCGAGGTCCAGGGATTTTTTTTTGGCCCATGAAATCCAGATCTGCTGGTTTTACCTCCAAACACAGCCTGATAGCCTGAATCAGCGCGAAACCGCTCGAAACAACGGCCGGCGAGAAGAAAAATCAGATCTGGAGCTCGCCAGAGCCAGAAATTACCCGTTTGGGACGCTGATGGGATCAATGGCTAGGTTTTGGGCGGACAAAATCTAGCCAATCCGCCCCCAAATCCTGGCGGACAAGAATCGGCCGATTGGGCGGATTCGGGACCTATCCTCCAAAGGGAATTTCAGAGGTCCTGTATCGGGGCGCTGAATGCAGTGTATGCTGTGGCGGATAGACGAACTCATTAATTCAAATTACTTATTAATCTACCAAGATGCGGGAAGCTCGGTGAAAACAGTTCCCGGGTCATCGCCTAGGATGCAGTTGTTTCATTTCTCTTGTGACCGGGGCTAATGTAGTGAGATCCAGAAACCCGTTAAGCTAGTGGTATTTTTGTTTCAGTCAACAACTCCATCAGTCTGACCTTTCTGAGCTCATCATTACGCCGAACATAGCAGTTGCGCAGGGTAGCGGAGGAACTTGCAAATAGGGGTTTCTAATTGTATATGCGGCTACAGAAAAGGTGCTTGCGACATTCAGAGACTGCAATTCGGACTGTCGTCAGCGGCCCATTCCGTAGTCGGGCACCGGCATACAAAACATACAATCAACAGCATAGCACCTAGAATGAGAAATCCGCCCGTGCTGGCATGCTCACCCAGTGGCCCTGAAATATTGCGACATCATGCACGCGCACTGGGCTGTACCTACTAATTATAATTGAGCAGGTATCCGAGGTCCTTCAGCGCGCCTCTCAACTGGAAGCCGAACAAGCGCGAATTTGATTCACCGGACGCTTCCCTGTCCATCGGCTGCTTCTCCTTCCAGCCGAGTTAGAGTAATGTACCATCTGCTCGCTTCCCTGTCCATTGGCTGCTTCTCCCTCCAGCCGAGTAAGAGTAGCGCAGTATCTACTCTCTACGGGGTCATAAATTAAAGCTCCGGTCATCTTCCCTCTTCCCAGCGGCACCCTCTTCCAGGTCACTCCCAACATGCCCCCTCACCACATCGCCGCACTGCTCGTGCCCTCGTGGGGACACGCTGTCAGCTACATCTATCTTGCGACTCGAATGCTGCAGAAGGATCCCAACCTCGTTATCACGATCGTGCAGCACAATTTGATTGGTGTGTAAAGAGGCACGGATTGAAATATACGTCCTGACCTTTTGTTCTATCTTAGTCCCGAAATTGGAACTGGAGTTGAAAACGTGCAAGTACGACATCGAGCGACTGCGAAT